>JAUPFV010000001.1:181953252-182553252 GCA_036936605.1 Limnanthes douglasii subsp. nivea | reverse complement strand
TGGTTTTTGCTGTAATGCTGCCACGTGTCACTATAGTTAAATGGTTTGCGTTCCACAGATAGTCCTTCGACTTTTAATTCCATTTTTACCCTTCGAATTTAATATTTTTTAAATATTTTTTAAATATTTTTTAAATATTTTTTAAATATTTTTTTTTATTTATTTTTTTTATTTTTCTGAAAAACAGAGTATGCCAAAAATTACAATACTCTGTTTTTTTTTCTTAGGTTTTTTTCTCTGTTTCTACTACAAATCAAATCAGAGCTACTCGCTTCACCTTCTTCTTCTTCTTCCATGTCAACCAATTTTACTTCAACTTTTTTTCTCTCTCCTTCCTCAACTCGCTCTCTCAATAATCCTAGCTTGATCAATTCTTTCTCTTCCTCTCCTTCTCTCTTTCTTTCACCACACTCTCTTCGCTATCAACGTCTCGTCTCCTTCAATTTACGTGGTGGCCACTCGAAATCCAAGATTTTCCTTTTTTGTCATTTAATGTGTTATTGTGAGTTCAACTTTTTGTAATTTGAATTTCATGTGCAGAGATTGCAGATCACCTGTTCGACTGATCAACAGTTGAAGGTGATGATATCCGGTGCACCTGCGTCTAGGAAAGGGACTCAGTGCAAGTTGATTGTTCAAAAGGTAACTAACTTAATGTAAAATTGAGGTAGGTAGAGCGTGTATTGCGTCACTTGTTGATGTAATGTGAGTTCGATGATAAAAAAAAAGTGAATCAGTATTGAATTTCATTATGCTTTGATTCTCACGAATCGATTCGTGGTAATGCAGTTCGGGTTGGTACACATTTCGACTATACATAAATCATATAGTATCATGAAAGACATCATAGAATCTTCCAATAGATTAATCACATTTATATTTAATTAGTTCTAGACTATTTCCTTCACATCACTCCATTGACAATAATATTTAGTGATTAATTTGACAAAAAAGTGATAATAAGAGCCTTGTACAGTACTTAAATGGTGATAGATTGACAGCTATGACACAATGACAGCAAATGTTTTCACCATACCTACTAAATAAGTCAGCCGTAGATTTTTTTCCACATGTTTCTAGAAGTATCCGATGTTGAATTCTTGAGTAGCAGAAAATACCTTCGTATTTCTTCCCTGGTGCAAGCAGACGATGATACTCAGAAAATGCATCGCCAGATTTTAGCTGTCATCATAATATAAAAGGTAATAAGCTTTTGCTAACTGACACAACGTAAGAACATAATCACAAAAAATTGTGAATGACTCTCCAGTGTCTGATGAAAAAATCCTCCGATGAACTCCAGTCTATGAACCATGTAGAAACAGAGAAAAAAACGTAAGAAAAAAAAACAGAGTATTGTAATTTTTGCCATACTCTGTTTTTCAGAAAAATAAAAAAAATAAAAAAAAATATTTAAAAAATATTAAATTCGAAGGGTAAAAATGGAATTAAAAGTCGAAGGACTATCTGTGGAACGCAAACCATTTAACTATAGTGACACGTGGCAGCATTACAGCAAAAACCACGCGCGGAGACTGAATTTATAGATTTTTGATAGACGAGGGACTCTCAACCGTGATTTTTTTGTCGAGGGACTAAATGACACAAAACGTGATAGTCGGGGGACGAAACAACGATTTAAGCCTAAAAACAGTTTGGCAATAACAGATTTTAAATTGGATCTGAAAATCCGATTTATATATGTTACTCGGAACTCTAATCTCGTTTTAATTTTTTTATCGATTTTTAAATCAATAGGGACGCAAACAATACAAAGAGTAGATGTTGCCTCCTTCCAGTAAAGCAGACGAGTTTCATAGACCGATGAGAGTCTTATGACGAGTTGCAAGTCCAAGATAAACTAACTCAAGATGATACAAAGCAGTCTATTTTAGAGTTCTCAATTGAACAACCAATAAACCCTAATTCCAACATTAGTGGTGGACCAAATCCTCCATTGATACTTCAGAGAGCAAGAACCACTCCATTGAGCGCAACAATCTTTCAACTTTAAGAGGTGAGGCTCTAGACTTTAGGTGATGCATCCCCATAGTACATTTTCTTAGACATCTTGATTATATCGATTAATTCATAGAAGAAAGCTCCTTAAAGGAAGGTTTGGAAATGGGTTGAGTGCTTCCTGAAGGAACTGAGAGCAAGGGCCAGGAGAGTTCAATCCAGAATAAAGGCTCCATTATAATTTCGCGAACTCCATCTCCTCATCTGCTGGATTGAGAGAGGTAAGATTACTCCTAATTTGATTTCTGCAAATTAAAATGTAGTCAGGCTATTCATGCTTAATTGTTAGTGACAGTATATAAACAAATAATTTCATGTATGCTTTGAGGAGAAATCACTTGAATTGATAAAAATATATAAAGAAACGAGCAAGATGCATGAGAAAAAAACGTAGACATCTACAATAGGACATAACTTTCAGACTATTGAAGATTTATACATTAATTCAAAGCGGTTCCATTGATACTTTAATGGCCACGAACCACCCACAGCGCCTCAAGCTTTCAACATCAAGGACAAGGAGAATGCAATCCAGAACAAAAAACTTCATTATGAGCTCTAGATCATCAATTTCTGAGCTGCTATATTAAGTAAGGTAGAAATACTCGTAATTTTGATTCCTACTATTTTCAATTATAGACAGAGTTTTTTACTAATTGTTAGAGATCGCATTTTAACAAATAGGTTTTTGCAAGTTTGCTATGATGAATATTTACTTGAAATGATTAAGGATAAAAAGCATCCAGCCTCAAGAAAATGAGGATTAAACAATCAGGTACAAGAAATGTACCTCATACTTATACTTTCAAGCTGCGTTATAAAATGAAGCTAGGGAGGAGCCTGATACTGGTCAAAGTCCACATTTATCTTATATTCCAAGGTCAACTTAGCAAGCCAATCCGCGGCTTGGTTTTGGACCCTTAAGATGTTTTTAGAATCATTTCAGAAGAAATGAGGTTTCTACAACACCTCAAAGTCGGACTAACAAAGGTAAATTACCCTTTTTCCATCCTTATTTGTTGCAGATTATAAGACCGTCAAAGAGCGCTCTCATCTATGCTACCAGAGGTGAGAGCTTTCCATAAAGGTTACTAGATACTTTGATGATATCCCCCTTCTCATTCCTGATGACAACATCCCCACTAACTTCACCATTTCTTGCACATGAGCCATCTAAGTATAATTTCAGTCTACCAGAGCAAGGGGCTTTCCATTGTAAGTAGCTAATCTTTTTATGCTTTATAAAATTAATACAGCCAATATTTTATGCAATAACATTATCCATATCCCAGTGTTTATTACTTAAATTGTTATAGTGATCTAGGCTTACCAGAATATGGTTGATATAATTTGTCCCAGAAGAGCTAGATATTTGATTCCCTTTAAACTTGGCTTTATTCCTATTGAGCCAAATAACCTAAGTAATTATAGCAGGAATAATGTATCTTATGTGTACCTTTTTTACCATAGCCAGTTCCTAGTGACATGAGCAATAGTCATATAGTTGTAAAGTTTGACTTTAAATAGATTAACATAATGAAGCCAAATTGACCAGGAAAAGCAATATGAAACAAAAACATGATTAGTAGTTTCACATGAGTCAGAAAACTGGCAATTTGAAACTAAATTAAAATTTATTTTTTGAAGAATAGAGTCAACATGAATATAATTTTTCAAGACTTTCCAAAGTAGAAAAGAGTACTTCATAATAGTTATAGAACTCCAGAGCTTGCCAAAGAGATTTGATTTGTTGTAATGCTTCCTCACACTATTCCAGGTGTTCTTGATATTAAAATTAAGGTCTTTAAGAAGATTCCACAGGATTACATCTTCCTTATCTTCATTGATGGCCTTAGCTTTAATTTTGTTGATTAGTATATTGAAATAGTAAGCTAGAAATTCCATTTAGATTCCATTCCTTGTTATTCCAATATGTACTGAATTTTTTTTATTGTTGAACCATGTATTATCTTGATCGTCATTGAGCGTAATTAATGGAGTATCATCATGCCATCTATCCAGCCAGAAGTCTATTTCCCCTTTCCCGAGATTCCACATAATATTAGCCTCAACTTTATTCTTTATTTGGACAAGTTTGTTACAAGTATGAGTTCTTTTCTTGCTGAAGTTAACTTTAAGAGGATGGATCTCTCCACAATAGATATTATGCATGACCTTGGCCCAGAATGTTTTATTTTCTCTGAAAATGACCCATAGCTTACAAGAGAAAGCCTCCAGGTACTATTAAACGAATTACTCTGTTGTTAGATTGCATAAACTAACTTTATATTAATGTAATTATATTGTTAATTGAATGAAATTATAAGTTACGTTTTTAATTTTACGAAGTATCAATATATTTTTTGAAATTATATGTTATATTTTCATGGATTTTAAATTTTAAAATATATATTTAAATCTAAATATTTATGTTTAACGCATATTTTAAAATCTTATTGTAAACTTTTATAAATATTATTTATTTCAAAATATTTATATTTAATTTTTTTTCCTCAAATAAAATATTTGATTTTACGATATAATATATATTTAAGTTTATAAATAGTAGAATTGTTTGTAATTTAAAAAGATTTTAAGAAATTAAGATATCATATTCTATACATATCTATTAGTATTATAGAAATATTGTGAGGTTTTATTAATTGAATAAAAAAAGTATGTTTTTATTGCTCTCAACATATATTGTGTCAATTAAAATTTAGATGTAAAAAATTGTAATTCACATTAATATTTTTATAAATTAATATTTTAAGGTTTATTGTTAAAGTTTTAATTTTTTTTAATTGATACATTGTGTGTATTTATTCAATTTTTATGAGATTTTAAGAAAATAAAATTTAGATTTAAAATATTATATAAAATATTCACTAGAAAAAAGAAAGTTATATTAAAAACTTATTCAAAAATATTTCTAGGGTACCCGACCTCCTGAGTCAATAAATAATAAATGTTAAATAAAAAAATTGAAAAAAAATACAAAAACAAAATATGGAAACAAATAATATGGAAAGAGAAAACTTTCATCGTATTGTACATCAATTGGAATATCTCTATTTGTAGGTAGACAAAGTACTACGTGGCTGCAATACCATATGTATTATGCATAATGTCTTCATCGTGGGTTTCATTATATGAATGGTTTACATTCAAATTACTTTTGGAAGTAGTTATTATTAGAAGTGATTTATGGTTGTGTTAAAGTTACTCGCGCAGAAACAGTTGATAAGGTATCTAGCCCTGATGTAATAGTAGGATCAATATATCCAAGTGCGGTAGTCAGTATTTTATCACGTGTAAGTTTCATTTGAGTAGTTAATGAGATTTAATATATTCAACACGTCTTGCGATAAATAAAAGGCTATCGGTTTGATTTTCATCAGACGATGTCTTTGGACCATTATTAGACAAGTTACTTGAACAATTATTTAATTCGATGGACCGACCAGATGTTTGGTCATTTTGCGAATCTGATTGAGTAATTGACATGAGACGAAGCGAATCTAATTATTCATTACTTTTACCCCCATCATACAATGACTAATAAGAAATGTTACAAAGATGAGGAGTATAAATGACTTGGATATGGGTTTGGTAATCGTAAACAGTGTTATATCATTCCAAAGAACTATGATATAGCCCAGAAAGTCCAAACATAAACCTTTTTTATTTTATTTTATTTTATTCAAATGTCTTATATTATTCAAATCAAATCAAATTATATTAATATTTGATTTGATTTGATTTCATTTTAATACATTTATTTTATTTCCTTGTATTATAATTTAGGGTTTTAAGAAGCTATTATATAAATCCTCATATGCCTTAAGTTATTTTAAGTTTTTGGAATAATATATTTTTATCTTTGAAAATTTCAATCTTTGTTGCCTTTAGATTAGGGTTTTACCATGTTACCCTTGAATTAGGGTTTCATCTACTATTGCTTCTTTCTTCGATTTTTGCCGCGAAAATAGGTTGTCGTGAATGTGAAAAGTCTTATGTGCCACATCATCAAACTGCTTATTTTTAGTCTTTGATTTATGTTCCATCAGTTGGTCTCCATGTAGGACATAACATCAAATAACTTGTTTATTTAATTTGAATTGGTGAATTTTCAAAATGATATCATCTAGAGTATTTTGAAATAATTAATTAAAAAATTGACATACTAAAGCTCATAAAATTTGTGATGGTAATTCTTGAACATATATCAGAATTCATGATAAGGGTGTATCCCGATGTAAGATCTTAATAAGAGAGGTAATGATTCGTAATAAGAGGATAATATGTTACTGTTTATGAAGAAAAATAATTATTATTAGATAAGTACGTAGTGAACGGAACGTGTCGTTAGTGTAGGTTTGACGAGCTAATTATTACCAATTGGACAATACATGATATTGATGAAGATTTGTTAAGCTAATCAATGCCAAATGGATGATATATATCATTAATGCAGGTTTGACGGGACATGTCTGAAAGTAGGTCTGACAAGTTCATAAAGACCGAATGGATGAGACAAGAGTAACTTGATGAGAATAAGAGAACAAAAAGAATATCTTGAAGAAGACTCGTTAAAATCTTAATAATATATGATTGGTGGGAGACAACTAATATGACGAGACAAAAAAAAGAAAAATATATACTTTGCAGAAATCTAATTAAAAAAATTCTAAACTTGAAACAAACCTATAAAATTATCCTAAATGATTAGAGGATAAATTAGTGAATGTCACATATTTTATTTGATAGATATCATACATCCATAATCGTTATAATATTAGTCATATTATAAATAGAATTATTTACCTCTTAGTCGAAGGGTGAATAAAATTGTAAGTGAAATAATATTTAGTTTTCTTTTTATAATTAAATTTTTTTGTCTTTAAACGATTAATATTTAACCTTAACAAAATATTTCATCACTATAATAGGATTGTGGTGGCCAGCGTTAGTCATTAGCACACACATTCTAACTCGTAGAACTTAAGAAAGTTTGGTTTGTTGCATTAACAATCTAACAACCACACTTGTCACAATAAAAACATAATTGAAGAGAATTGAAAAAAATATATAATCTAACTTGCATTAGCAACAAACTATGCTAACCGCGATACATGTGTTATCCTAGGCATACTCGAGTTATTTACGCACTGTTTACCACCGTAGACAACTACAATGGTTGAATATGTTGTTTTATTTAGACATGATATTTTTTAAAAATCATGTTATTTATTAAAAATAATTTTATAACAACCAAAATTTGTAGACATGTTTATTTCTTTCTATGAATACGTATTGAAATATATTTTTAAATTTAACCGGAATAAGATAAATATTATATTAGTGTTAGTTTTAGTTTTAGTTTTGAGAAAAATTAATTTGAATATATATATATATAATAAACTTAAAAATATAAGTTTTCATGAATTTAAAGTTAAGTTAGTAAATTGAGATTTTTTTCCCAATAACAAGAGTGCGGACGTAATTTGTAATGAATTTAATTTATTTAAAACTTTTCAATTTTGGTTCTGATTTGAATTCGGAATTCGATAGACTCAGCCGAGAAAGCGTATGTAGAAGGACTCGAACTCATGATTTTTGGTCGCAAACATGTCTTACTCAACCAACTCGGCTACCCCCTTCGGAGCATCAACTAATGTTACTTGATTATTAAGAAGTTTGATATTTGTGTATAAATCAAATTTATATCCTACATATATCATAAAAGGTTTTATCTGATGAGGGAAGGATTTATTCAATTCGTAAGTCAGACTTTTGGAATATTTAACCAATATATACTTTGTAATAAGAAGTAAATATGTTTTTATTAAGTTCGTGGGATGAATTAGCCTCTAATGGACCAATTGTCTAAGCCCAATGGCTCAATAGGCCAAAAGGCCCACAACAATTGCTATATATGCTAACTGATCTTTTCTTAAAAAATGGAGAAAACATTTTTGCTAGGGTTTCAGTAAGGTGTATTTTCTTGTGGATCTTTCTCTAAACTTTTCCATTCTTGATATTTTTCATTATCAAATGGCGCCGTCTGTGGAATCGAAATTTTATTTTTTTTTAAAAAAACCAAAATCGTTTTGAAGAAGAAAACTTCTCCATAGTTGTTTACGGTTCATCCGGTTTACCTTTGCCTTCGTCTGAAAGTCATGGTCGAACTCGAACCGTCCGAAGATGAGCACCATGCCACTGCCGTTAAATTTCAGAAGTACCTACCTCCACTTCCGGTGAACGCCATCTGTCGAAACAAATTCTCCATCCATTACCCCAATCTCCGATCAGGAGAAAGAACGGATCAAATCACTGGTCGTCTCTTTTGTGCTTTCTGCATCTCCACCTATCAAGAGTCAGAGTACAGCCCTAGCTGTTATTGGCAAGCACGATTTTTCAAAGTCATGGCCTGCTTTACTCTCCGAGCCCACGATTTTTCCAAGTCGTGGCCTGCTTTTCTCTTCGAGCCCGTCTCCAGCTCCAAAAAGCTTCCCATACGGGTGATTACGGCTCCGTGAACGGTATTCTCGACACTACTAACTCTATTTTCGAATGAGAGGTACTATTATCAATAGAGTATCTTGAGTATATTAGTAAATTCACTTATACTGTCACGCTTTCGGTTGTGTGCCACCATGTCACACTTTGTCGTAATCTATATATAATCATAGTCTGCCTGTATTTGGTTGTTGTCCATGTTGTCTGTTAACATGTTGTGATGTTGTGTACGGTTGTGTTGCTGTCATCCATCCTCGTGGTAGACTATACGTCATATTCATTGTCTATACATGTCATAATTCCTATTAAAACCTCGTTCTGTGCATAAACTATAACGTCCCCAAAATATTCTGCATAAATTATATTGCGATATTATTGTGCTGCACTTTGCCGTCACATTACCACATTTGTATACCTACCACACTGTTGTATCCCACACACAAACATGCATACTGCATTACGGTACATATTAGTCTTCAGACACAAACCACTGGCCTCCATTGACGCATCTCTGTATTTAATTTGGAATGGTGAGGAATCAAGCACAACAGCCGAGGGGGAGTTCTTCGGCATTTTCTTTCAAGCCTATAATAAAGGAATCCAACGAGACATTAAAAATGGATGAGGCAGAGAAAACAATGGCCACAGTTGATCATTTAATTGAGCAGCTTCATGCCAAATTGTCATCACCACATGATAAAGAGCTTAGTACATCATGCCTTCTAGATCTTGCCAACAGAAGGAAGGAGGCAAGAACACTTATTGGTTCTCATGCACAAGCAATGCCATTGTTCATATCCATTCTCAGAAACGGAACCCATTCGGCGAAAGTAAATGTCGCAGCTACATTGAGTGCATTATGTAAAGATGAAGACTTACGGTTAAAAAATCTTCTTAGCGGATGCATTCCACCATTGCTCTCACCTCTAAAGTCTGGATCGGCTGAGGCTAGGTAATCAGCTGCAGAGACGATATATGAAGTTTCCTCTGGTGGACTCGCGGATGATCATGTTGGTATGAAGATTTTTATTACCGAAGGCGTGGTTCCTACCTTATGGGCTCTGCTGAATCCGAAAAAGAACCAGGATAAAGTGCTGGAAGGGTTTGTTACTGGCGCTTTAAGGAATCTTTGCGGTGACAAGGAAAGTTATTGGAAAGTAACACTTGAGTTTGGAGGAGTAGACATTATTGTGGGTCTCCTATCCTCCGATAACCCAGCTGCTCAGTCCAATGTTGTTTCTCTTTTGGCTCGTCTCATGTTGGTTTTCGGTGATAGTATCCCAAAAGTTATAGAATCCGGAGTTGTAGAAATTTTGCTTCGACTTGTGGGTCAGAATAATAATGTTTCTGTCCGTGCGAGTGCGGCTGATGCTTTAGAGGCATTTTCATCTAAGTCAGCCAAGGCGAAGAAAACTGTTTTAGAAGTAAATGGTGTTCATGTTCTTATTGGGGCTATTGTGGCTCCTTCTAAAGAATGTATGCAAGGAGAGCATGGACAAGTTTTGCAAGGACATTCGACACGAGCATTGGAAAATATATGTGGCGGTATGTCTGCTTTAATACGGTATTTAGGAGAACTGTCACAGTCTCTTTGTTTAGCTGAACAGGTTGCTGACATAATTGGAACACTTGCTTATGCACATGATTTTTGAGAAAAATTCTCATGGCAATGAGGAAAGTTTTGATCCTGTAGAAATAGAAACTGTACTAGTGAAGTTATTAAGACCTTCTGATACAAAGATGTTCAAGAGCATATTCTCGAGGCTATGGCAAGCTTGTATGGAAACACCAGTCTGTCAAAGTGGCTGAATCATGCAAGGACAAAGAGAATCCTTATCGGACTTATAACCACTGGCGACCGCTGAGGGGCTTCCTCTCCAGCTACTGGATCGGCAAGGACGATAAAGGAAAATTTTGAATGGATCTCGAGGCAGTTGCGGTGTTGCGGCTTGGTAAAGTACCTATCCGTGTCGTTTCTGTTTGCGACCGACCTTAGCAAGATAAGAGCTCTGCATTTAATCAGCTGCTCGGAAGGAGCAGTGGATTTTAAGTCACCTCAACACACCAGCCATACACGAATGGGCTGTATTTAATGAGTGCTGCTATAAATGGAATTGTTCTTGACGGAAGTGAATACAACATTTTGGTGCTGGATACTACCATCACCACATGACAATTGTGCAACAAAACGTTTTCTGTGTCAAGGTGTAGGTACTCTGGTGTTGGTGTTTTGAGGTTCTTTTTTGTTCATGGATTTAGAAGGTAACCATGAGCATGTTTTCGCTTGGTGCAATGCTGATGTAACCGGAGTACCAGCAGACATTATATCACACCAATTATCCATCCGGAGGGATATAGCACCTGTTGTGCAAAAGAGGAGAGTTTTTTCTAAGGAAAAAGCTGATGTCATAGTTCAAGAGGTTGACCGGCTTACTAAGATGGGGCACATAAAGGAGTCTCAATATCCTTTATGGACAGCCAATCCGGTGTTAGTAATGAAGAAAAATGGAAAGTGGCGTATGTGTGTTGATTTTACAGATCTCAATAGAGCTTGCCCAAAAGACCTATATCAAGTCCCTCGAATTGATTAGTTAGTGGACTCCATGTCTGGGAACAAGCTACTGTCCTTTATGGATGCCTTCTCCGGGTATAATCAAATTCAAGTAGATCCGAAGGGTCAAGAGCATACTACATTTTTTACTGATAGGGGCCTCCATTGCTACAAGGTGATGCCATTTGGGTTAAAGAATGCTGGAGCTACTTATCAGAGATTAGTAAACAAGGCTTTCACTAATCCGATTGGAAGAAACATGGAAGTCTACATTGATGATATGATGGTAAAGATTGTGGAGGAAGAGCTACACTTAGCAGATCCGCAAGAAACCTTTGCCAACTTGGTAAAGGTAAATTTAAAATTAAATCTAAAAAAGTGTGTGTTCGGAGTACAGTCCAGAAAATTCTTGGGGTGCGTAATAAGTGAGAAGGGCATACAACCTGATCGAGACCAGCTTAGTGCTTTATTGCAGATGAAGCCTCCTCGGAATATTAAAGAAGTACAAAGATTGACAGGGAGGTTGGCTGCTCTAAACCGTTTTATCTCAAGGTCTTTGGATAGGTGTGCTCCGTTTTTTCAAACTTTGAAAGGTGCAAAAAAGTTTAATTGGTCTCCCCAATGTGACCAGGCTTTTGATGAAATTAAGAAGCACTTATCCTCCCCTAAAACTTTGTTTAAACCTGTTGATGGAGAGACGCTTTACGTATACTTGGCAGTTTCTGATTACGCCCTAAGTGCAGTGCTGGTAAGGGAGGTGGATAATTATCCTCGTCCGGTGTACTACATCAGCAAGAGTTTGATTGATGCAGAAAAAAGATATTTAAAACTTGAAAAACTAGCACTGGCCTTAGTAATTGCTGCTTGGAAAATGAGGCCTTACTTTCAGTCTCATTCCATCATTGTTCGGACGTCTTTTTCGTTAAAAAATGTTCTTCAAAAGGCAGACGTTTCAAGTAGAATGACCAAGTGGTCAGTGGAGCTGGGAGACTATGATATTGATTTTTCCCCTCGTATAGCAGTCAAGGCTCAGACCGTTACTGATTTCCTAGTTGAATTTCACTCAGACAGAGACACCAAGCAAGCAATAATTGAAAAGACTAAAAAAGTATGGGTTGTCCAGACTGATGGAGGATCGAGTACCATGGGTTGTGGTGCTGGAATATGTTTAACCTCTCCGTACGGAGATAAAATGTACCAAGCTATATGTTTTGCTTTCACGGCTTCTAACAATGAGTCCGAATATGAAGCTGCTATAGCCGATTTGAAATTAGCTCTAATTTGTGGAGCCAAAAGGGTCAGGTTAATGAGCGATTCCCAACTTCTAATCCATCATGCGCAAGGTCAATCCGAAGCAAAAAATGAGCAGCTGGTTAAATACTATTTATTCTCAAAGAAGTGGCGCTAAATTTCAAAAACATCAGCTATGAGCACATACCCCAAACAGAAAATACACTAACAGACTCCGTGGCGACCATAGCCTATTTTGAGTCCTACCCTTGGATTCATGTGCAAGAGTGCCCATCTATTCAAGTCAATCCGGATAAAGAAGAAGAAAGTTTGAATATACAGGTAAATCAACCTCCAGATTGGAGATTTCCTCTTTTTCAGTACCTCTCAGATGGCATCTTGCCTCAGAAAAAAGCAGTGGCAAGAAAAATAAAATATAAGGCTCGTGGCTTTGTCGTCCTGAGAGATGTTCTTTACAAAAAAATCCTTTCGCAGGCCTTTTTTATGATGTTTGGGGTGTGAAGAGTCCCAAATGGTACTCTCCGAAGTGCATGATGGTGAAAGATCAGCACACTTTGGATTCAGGGCTCTAACCAGAAGGGCCGTGTTAGCAGGGTACTATTGGCCATCCATAATGGAAGATGCCAAGGACTGGTGAAAAAGTGTGATCCGTGCCAAATATACAATAACGAAATTCATATCCCAGTTGTTCCACTAAAGTCAATCTCTGAGCCAATACCTTTTGCTCGTTGGGGGCTAGATTTGGTGAGACCTCTACCCATGGCATCCGGAGGATCCAGAATTATAATAATTGCTATTGATTACTTCTCAAAGTGGATTGAAGCAGCCCCATTGGCAGGAACTATTTCGAAAGCTGTGATAAAATTCATCCTATCTAATATTTGCTGCAGATTTGGGGTTCCACAAAAGATAACCACAAATAATGGGCCGTAGTTCGATAACAAGGACGTGGAGAATTTCTGTGCCTCTAGAGGAATTCAACACTATTTCTCTTCTCCTTTTCACCCACAAGCAAATGGTCAAGTTGAAGTAGGTATCAGAACCATCCTGTCCGGTCTTAAAAAGAATTTAGAAAGGACTGTTGGAAAGTGGCCAAGTTATCTACAAGAAGTCCTATGGGCTTACCGGACTACTCCCGGGGCTGCGACACAAGAATCCCCATTTTCCTTGGTATATGGTATGGATGCAATAGCTCCCATAGAGGCCACACTCCCTTCATTTCGAGTCCACCATTTTTTCGAACAAGCTAATGAAGAGGCAATCAGAAGCCAACGTGACTTGGTGGAAGAAAGAAGAGTCAAGGCTCACCTTAGAGCCACACACTAAGGAAGGATTTTCAACCAGGTGATAAGGTGCTGAGAAAAGTCTTCCTGCATACCAAGGAGAAGTAGTTCGGCAAGCTAGCTCCAACATTGGAAGGACCCTATGTGGTCAGTGAAAAGCTTAAGCCTGGGACGTACAGGCTCAAAGACAAAGATGGAATGATTTTGAATCACCCGTGGAACATCGAACACCTTTGGTTGTATTTAGAATAGACTATGTAAATATTTACTTGTTTAAAGTCGATGTAAATATTTGGGGGCATATTCTTTCCTACCCTGGTGGCGCAGAGAGGTTTTAATGAGGTGTCCAGGTTTTTAAATAAAATTCGATGCCTTCTTTAAAAATTCGAAGTGGTTTGACTAGCAGTTCGATTTAATTCGATGGGGTGATGACTATTTAAACATGTGTCATCGGAGAATTTAAACAGTCTCCCTTTAAAACACTTATGAAATAGCTAAAGGCCATTTGAATACAAGCCATCAAAATTAAATAACTACAGAGCAATGTAGGAATTATGTAAGATAAAATTTCCCGATAGATACCGGAGAGTGATATTAAATATATAAAATACCTTGGCCATCCAAGGACTTTGAAGTTTTAAAAGAGAATGTTTGTCCGGACAAACACCGGACACGATTACAAAAATGCCTTGGCCATCCAAGGACTTTAGTTTAAACACAAAAATTAAAAGATAGTTGGCATTTTAAGGACTTTAGTTCTTAGATGTCCCAGCTTCACTTGGTTTTTTCTTGGGATCGGTGGGTTCCTCATCTGGACTCTCTCCGGTTTTTTCATCTTCATCAGTGGTGTCATCCCAACCACTGGAATAACTGTGCTTACCACCATCAACCATAGTATGGTGAGGAAGGTCTTCGTATTCCACGAATCGCGTTAAGTCCCCGAGTGTCCTCTTTGGAAATTTCTGATGAAAGAGTAGGACCATGTCTGACTTGACCTCAGCGTACCTTTCTTATTGGGAGTCTATCACATCGTTGGTGTATGCATCAATCCTAGCTTGGATTGTCTTTTCCTACTCCTTTAGCAACTCATCTTTCTCTTGCTTAACCCGGGACACAACATCTTCAAGCGATATTTTGTCATTTGTCAGTGTCTGAATGATGTTGTCTTTGGCCTTCACCTCCTCTTTCGAAGTAGAAATATTTTTCTCCAAGCAGAATACTTGGATTGAAGTTCTGTGATAACCCCCTCCGAAGTGGCCACCTTGGTGGCCAAATCTTCCTTCCCCCTCTTCAAGTCTTCATTTTCTCTCTTTAATGCCTCAATGCTTTGGTTGGCAGTAAGGAGGTTGTTAGACAAAATCTCTTTATCAGAGGTGAGTGTGTTGATGATAGCTGATTGATTTCGCACCTCCTTCTCTAAGTTGAGCACCGGTTGGATATTGCTCAACAAGGAATGGGTCACCATCTTCTTCTCCCCTGAAACAGAAAAAGATTTACAATTGAAAGTGACCATGTTTGAAGAGCTTAGGGGGAGGTAAGGGCCAGCAAAGTCATCCTTCTCAAGGTCTCCAAAGTAAAGACCAATCCCTTGAAGGCCACTGATGTCTACCCCATCGATGTTGATGTTCCCTCCGGCGCCCTCTCCAGTGTGAAAGTCCTCTTTGGTGTGAAAGTCACTTGGAATTTCCTCTGCTTGAGTTGGTTCCGTTGGGTCGACCAGTGGAAGGGACTCTGGAGGCCGAAGTGCAACTTTATCTCCCTTTGAGGTTTTCTTCTTCTTAGCCTCTCTATCTCCACCATCCGCTCCCCGTTTTCGATCTTTCCTGGTGGCTTTTGGGGGTCTTGGATATCCAACTGCCTCTTTGGTGCTCTCGTTTTCTACCACTTGTAGCAAAGCAGCATCAATCCTTCCTTGTCCTTGCCCCTCCAGGTTTGCAGGGACAGTTTCCTCAACATCACCTAGGTTGACCTCAGCCACATCTTGCTTAGCCTTGCCTTTCTTGCCCTTCATTTTGCTTGGGGCTTTAGCTCTACCCGACAAGGCTAGCTTTCCATCCTTTGCATATGTCTTCTGAAGAATCACCCCCAGAGGAGGTGGAGTGGTTAATTCCTCCCAAGACACGTCCCTCCGGCCGGTTGTATTCCAGAGATGGGATCTTACCAAGTTGCCTCCGGTAAAACAGTTGTGGAAGTGATTTCCCCATTTCTCAGCAGCCCAAGTATTTAGCTTGGCACAAGTAGCCTACCCCACCTCTAAGTAGTCGTTGAACTCCTTCGGCAGCACTACCAAAAAACAAAAGAGGAGAAATTAAACAAACAAACTTATTATAAGAAAAGATAGAAAAATGTAATGAAATATTTACATGTACTCCTCCATCTACTAGTAAGTGTGCTTGGATTATCACCAGCTTTAATCTTCCTCCCGTTCTCCCAAGCACCACTGATAAACAAAAAATTGAGTCTTCCAGTTCTTCTCCGACTCAAGCAAGTTATCCACCACTTTGTAATTGTCACCCATATTGTAATGGTAGAAGGGGATGACATGGTTTCTGCAAAGGCTGGCCACAGCAGCAAACTGCTCCATCGGAAGAGGAATTCCGGAGAGCCTAGAGGCCATGATACAGGCCATGAGGGTGAACCATGTGTTGGGGCTCAGTTGACTTGGGCAGAGCTTTATCAGATGAAAATATATGACAATCTTTGGGTCCAAGAGAAACCTAAGCCCCTAGTTAAATAACTCTGTGTAGAAAACTATCTCACTGAGTTTGCAATCCATTGGCATCTCCGGATCGACTGGTATCCTCACTTTAACATTTTCTGGGATCCCCAACTTCGTCCGCATCCGGCCTAGTTCAGTTGTATGAATAAAAGCATAATTGTTCTTCTGCATGGCTAGCAGGTACTTTACACTTACTTTGTGGAAACAAGGTTCCACTTTTGCTACGAGGCACTCCGGCAGGTCCGGGTGCTTTAAACATAATTTCTCTTTGCCTTTTCTTTTCTTGATAATGGCAGTCTCACTCGTCTGCCCGGAGACGTCGGTCTCAAAATGGGCTTCTTCAACACTGTCCTCCATCACATCTTCCATTACTATGGAAGGGTTATCAGCTGTTTTTGGGAGGGAAGTGCTAGTGGTTGGCTCAGTAAGCTGTCCGGATGGCTGAGCATTGCTTTCTTCTTGTGGTCTGGAGTTCGGCTGGGGCTCAGATCCGGAGGGTTCATTTCGGAGACTTGAACCGGTGGCCTCCGGACAAGACAATTTGTCTTTACGAACCATGATGAGTGCTTCTAACCCTCTAAATTTATCTTTGGCCCCAGACTTAGAGGGCATGGATTTTTGAGATTTAGACTGTGGAACAGCCTGGCTTTTTACTAGGCGACCTCTTTGTCGATTTATTAGCTTTTCCGGGGAGAGGTCAGCATCCGATCCCATTGCTATAAATGTAGAGGGTCTCCTAGCACTTGTAACTCCTTGCTCTTGTTCAACAATAGACTCTGACTCCTGAACCGACGAGCCTGAGATGATCGGTGAAAGACTAGGTTGAAATAACCTTCTGGGTTTAGAGCTTCTGGCAGAAGACGAACCTCGATCAGGCTCTGAGGTTGGTGTTTCAGGTTTGTCAATTGGAGAGACTGGGAGGCCTGCTGCAATGCGCCTTTCTCGTTCGACCCTTTGTGCTTTCTCCAACTCCGACAGATTTAGCCACCCACCTTTTACTAGAGCGTTTCTTGTTGTAAACATAAACTTACATTAAAATGCGTTTTTGGAGAAGAGAGGTAAAAGCTCTGAAGATTAGAAGTGAAAATATGTTGAAGATGGTAAAACAGTGAAAAATGATTTAATTTATACTAAAGAGACAAAAGATACCTTGAAACCTAGGAGAATTCGAAAAGATAGAGTAATGATTAAAAACGGCGCTAACATCACCAACATTAATTGAAGATGTTACTTTTTGAGGTTAGTGGGAGTGCCATTCTAGAAGAAAAACGGCTGGTGAGGTAAATCAGGAAGGGAGGAAGTGCCATTCTGAGAAATTTGCTAGTCTGGATAAATCCGTTATACAAATCGAAATATGTCCGGACATTGTTTCAGATGCTCATGAGTGATTGTTTTAGGTCTTGCCAAATGCCTTCGAACATAACCTAAAAAAGGGGCTACTGATGAGTCCAGATTTTCTCACCACTCACTGTAGAAACCGGACATGGGCATTTCAGACAAAAACCACCCAGTGAACCATCCGAACAGGGTCAGCTTGCTGTGTTTCCCAATATCTGACAAGACTATGGCCATGCACGAGTGCGCTGAACTTCTTATGGTGGATGAGTTATCCTTCGTGACGGAGGTTGAGAAATGCAAGGGCGTTGGTCTAGGGTTTAAATGGCTCCGGAGTAGGTTCAGTGGGCCAGAGTTAAGAAAAGCATGTACCGCTTCGAGAGGGAGCTATCATCCGACATTTGTGTGCTGGTATGTGCAGGATCTCGTTGTTTCCTGGAGTTTATGAGTTTATGGTGGAAAAGCTTGTCAAACCACTTTGGTCTTGATTCAAGCTAATTGATTTCAACAAATGAGAAAGTGTCTCGATCGTACTCTTTTTCCCTTGTTCAAGTTTTGTCCCAATGGGTTTTCTCACAAGGTTTTTAATGAGGCAATTGTTTCATTTCACCATTGCCCATTTGTTGAAATAAAAGCCCAAGGCCCATCTACACCAAAAGCCACGTCCTTGGAGGAGGGAAGGGTCTGATTACCAGCTTATATCATTAATACTTTGTATTTTCAATATTAAAGCATTTTGTTTCCAAGAAAAGCCTTAATTGTTTTAGAGGCATGCATTATGTTTCCAAGAACAGCCTTAATTGTGTTCAAGGCTAGTTCTTTCTCCTATTAAAACTATGTACTCAGAATTCTAATGGTTAGACTATCTTTGATTCTGAAAAAACTTCTTAAGTTTTACTCTTCTCTTGTTGGTGTGTAATATCCACAAGAAAACCTGTTCTTCATTTGGTGCGTCATATCCAAAGGAAGATCGGTTGGAATATCAAAGGCCTTTCCACAACCTTTGTGTGACCTATCGATCCACATCCTTTGATCATTGAATTATTTTGGGTTCCTGGTTGCAAAGTTATCCCTATCCCATTTCAGAGTGCCGATTCTAGGAAGAGTTTATCAAGTGGTATCAGAGCAACATTCTGAAAGTTGGGTATTCTCATTCTCATTAATTTTTCTTCATCTATTTTATATTATCAGTTTGTTTGTGAATATTTGAGTGTTAATGTGATGATTTCATTTTGAATCACGAAATTATGATCTGTTGTATTAATTTGTTTATCATCTATTTTGTATTCTCACTATATTGGTGATGATTGAGTGTTTAGTGTGATGATTTCATTTTGAATCACAAAATTCTGTTCTGTTTCACCCTAGTTATAGTTGTTTGAGATTTAAAATCGTAGAAAATCGTTTTTAGGTGCTCTTGTGAAACTTATCTCTTAATATTCTTAGGAAAACAGATTTGGATATGTTTTATGGGTTTAAATAAATTGAAGAACTTTCCAAAGCCTTGTTGCTGTTGATTTGTTTTTGTTTTGTTTTGTAGAAAAGGATGTCTAATTCAAATGATGCAGAAAACAGTAATTTCAATAACAACAAGCTTCTAATTGAAGCTATGACAAAGTTGATAGACACCAAGATAGATGCCTTTCGCGAAGAGCTTCAATCAAACACTGACCACGAGCGGAACCGTTCACGACAAACCAGTCCAAGAAGAAACCATGAACTACCTGAACAATTCAGAAATGAAGTCGTTGATGAATATTATGAACGCATGAGCAATTCGTCTCGAAACAGCCATAGAAGGCACCATAGACGTACAAGAGAGGGCAACGAACGTATGCGTGACAATCTTGGAGGTCCCAAGATTAAGATTCCACCATTCCATGGAAAAAACGATCCAGATGCCTATTTGGAATGGGAAAAGAAGATTGAACTCGTTTTCAACGTTCAACACTACACATAGACCAATCGAGTAAGAATTGCTGCTATTGAATTTTATGATTATGCTCTTAGTTGGTGGGATCAACTAGTTACCTCAAGAAGGCGTAATGGGGAACTCCTCAAGATCAAGTTACAGTTCAGGGGCAGTAACAATTAAGTCAAGTTATTCAAAAGATGAGAAGACCAATTATTAGAAAGGAATCTATGTAGAGGTGAACCAAAAATCTGGAACACCATTGTCTATTGATAACAAGGGCAAACCTAAAGAGGTTGCAATCAGAACTCGTGATGTTAAGTGTTTCAAGTGCAAAGGGATGAGACATTATGCTAATGAGTGTTCTAATAAGAAGATTATGACATTTCTAGATAATGGAGAAATAATTTCAAAGGAAGAAGAAATTGTCTCTGATTCTTCCGAAGAACACTTAGAGCGACCTGCTAAAGGATATTTATTGGTAGCCAGAAGGTCTTTAAGCATTCAAACAAAATAAGAAGAACAAGAGCAAAGGGAGAATCTGTTTCACACTAGGTGTCTTGTTCAAGGGAAAGTTTGTAGCCTTATTATCGATGGAGGCAGTTGTACCAATGTGGCAAGTGAATTTATGGTAAAGAAGCTTGGTTTAAAAACGAAAGAGCATCCAGCACCTTACAAGCTTCAATGGCTTAACGACAATGGAGAAATGAAAGTTAGCCACCAAGTAGAAGTTCCCTTAGCCATTGGTAAGTACAAAGATGAAGTTTTATGTGATGTTCTACCAATGGAGGCTAGTCACATACTGTTAGGAAGGCCATGGAAATCTGATCGAAAGGTTATCCATGATGGATTCACTAATCGCCATACATTTGAGTTTCAAGGAAGGAAAACCACTCTAGTTCCCATGACTCCACGAGAAGTTTACCGAGATCAAAAGCATATGCAGAACAAGGAAAGTCGGGTAACTAAACATTCGAATTTCTATGCAAAATCTGGCGAGGTTAAGAAAGCATTATTCTCTAAACTTTTGAGATTGAATGTGATGCTTCTGGAATTGGGATTGGAGCTGTTTTGATGCTGGATAAAAATCCCATAGCTTATTTCAGTGAAAAGCTTGGAGGAGCTACTCAAACTATCCTACTAATGACAAGGAGTTGTATGCCTTAGTTCGAGCTTTGCAAACATGGCAACATTACTTGTGGCCAAAGGAGTTTGTCATACACACTAACCATGAATCTCTCAAACACCTAAAAGGTCAGCAAAAACTTAACAAAAGACATGCAAGGTGGATAGAATTTATTAAGACATTTCCATATGTCATCAAATACAAAAAAGGTAAAGAAAATATTGTTGCTGATGCATTGTCCCGAAGGTATGCCTTAATCACTACTCTTGAAGCTAAAATTTTAGGATTTGATCATCTTAAGAGTTTATATGAAAATGATTCTGACTTAGGAAAGATGTATCAAGCATGTGAAAAGTTTGCTTCAGGGCGGTTCTATATGCATGAATGATTCTTATTCTTTGATAAACGTTTATGTGTGCCTAATTGTTCCATGAGAGATTTACTTGTTAAGGTAATGCTGGATCACTTCCAGTGGCCACATATGATGAGGGATGTTGAAAGCATCTGTGACAGATGTGCTAATTGCAAACAAGCCAAATCTAAGGTTCAATCCCACGGTTTGTATACTCCTTTACCTATTCCTACGCATTCTTGGAATGATATATCTATGGACTTTGTAGTTGGATTGCCTAGGACTAGAACTGGTAAGGATTCTATTTTTGTGGTTGTTGATCGATTCTCTAAAATGGAACACTTTGTTGCTTGTCACAAAACTGATGATGCGTTGCACATTGCTAATCTGTTCTTTAAAGAGATAGTTCGTTTGCATGGCATGCCTAGGATGATAGTTTCAAATAGGGACACTAAGTTTCTAAGTTACTTTTGGAAAACTTTGTGGTCTAAGTTAGGGACTAAGCTTTTATTTTCTACTACCTGTCACCCACAAACTGATGGACAAACAGAAGTAGTAAATAGGACTTTGTCCACTCTTCTACGTGCATTAATTAAAAAGAACTTGAAAACTTGGGAAGAATGTTTGTCGCATGTTGAATTTGCATACAATCATTCTATGCATTCTGCTTCTAAGTACTCTCCTTTTCAAATTGTTTATGGATTTAGCCCAATATCTCCTTTGGATCTAATTCATTTGCCTTTGAGTGAAAGAACTAGCATAGATGGGAAAAGGAAAGCTGAACTTGTAAAACAGATCCATGATGATGCAAGGAAAAACATAGAAAAGAAAACTGAGCAATATGTCAAACAAGCAAACAAGCAAACAAGGGAAGACATGAGAAAGTTTTTGAGGTTGGAGATCATGTATGGGTGCACTTAAGAAAGGAAAGATTTCCAGAAGAGAGGAAGTCAAAATTGATTCCTAGAATTGATGGACCATTTGAAGTAACAAAAAAGATCAACAATAATTCGTATCAACTTGACCTACGAGGTAAGTATAAAGTGAGTCTGACCTTTAATGTTTCTGATTTGGTTCCTTTTATCGTAGATGAAATGGATTTGAGGATAAATCCTTTTCAAGTGGAAGAGGATGATGTGATCCTAGATGACACAAGGAGCTTTAAACATGGAAATGTGCAAGAACCAGATGAACAACTTGAAAAAGAAGATGAGCTTGAAGTTGAAGATATTCTTATTTTACCGGCTGGTCCAAAACTCGATCAAGAGCAAAACAATTTAACAAAGCTGTTGGAGGATTGCTTAATCAACTAGAGAATCCACGTGATCAAAACAGCAAGTATGGTGGAAAAGCTTGTCAAACCACTTTGGTCTTGATTCAAGCTAATTGATTTCAACAAATGAGAATGTGTCTCGATTGTACTCTTTTTCCCTTGTTCAAGTTTTGTCCCAATGGGTTTTCTTGACAAGGTTTTTAATGAGGCAATTGTTTCACTTCACCATTGCCCATTTGTTGAAATAAAAGCCCAAGGCACATCTACACCAAAAGCCACGTCCTTGGAGGAGGGAAGGGTCTGATTTCCAGTTTATATCATTAATACTTTGTATTTTCAATATTAAAGCATTTTGTTTCCAAGAAAAGCCTTAATTGTTTTAGAGGCATGCATTATGTTTCCAAGAACAGCCTTAATTGTGTTCAAGGCTAGTTCTTTCTCATATAAAAACTATGTACTCAAAATTCTAATGGTTAGACTATCTTTGATTCTGAAAAAACTTCTTAAGTTTTACTCTTCTCTCGTTGGTGTGTAATACCCACAAGAAAACCTGTTCTTCATTTGGTGCGTCATATCCAAAGGAAGATCAGTTCGAATATCAAAGGCCTTTCCACAACCTTTGTGTGACCTATCGATCCACATCCTTTGATCCTTGAATCCTTTTGGATTCCTGGTTGCAAAGTTATCCCTATCCCATTTCAGAGTGTCGATTCTAGGAGGAGTTTATCACATATGAGACGGTCGAAGAACATATCGCTACGATCATCCCCCATTTCTCGGCGAACAACCCTCACCGCCTTAAGCAAATGATAGTCTTCATCAAATTTAAACTCCATCTATTCAAGTGTTTGTGTTTTTTTTGTAAGTAGACTCTTGGTTTTCATTATGAAATGTTGTATTTTGTGACATGTTTATATAGTATAGTTACTCTTGGCGGGAGTTATTGCATTGGCGGGAGTTTTTTTGCGGGTCTTTACTCAGGAGGGAATTAAAATGCTGGTGGATATTTTTTGGCGGGAGTTTTTGTGTTGGCAGGAGTTATTATGCCGGTTGGAGTTATTGGTGGGTCCTGGTTGAATTTAATAATCTATGCAACTTCACCGAGTAATTTAGGCGTTCCTCCGTATCCTTATCTTTCGTCCCCCTAAATTTACACGTGCCACATTTTAATTCGTCTAACTGGATTAATGATGTGATCCTAGATGACACAAGGAGCTTAGAACATGGAAATGTGCAAGAACCAGATGAACAACTTGAAAAAGAAGATGAGCTTGAAGTTGAAGATATTCTTATTTTACCGGCTGGTCCAACAACTCGATCAAGAGCAAAACAATTTAACAAAGCTGTTGGAGGATTGCTTAATCAACTAGAGAATCCACGTGATCAAAACAGCAAGTATGGTGGAAAAGCTTGTCAAACCACTTTGTTCTTGATATAAGCTAATTGATTTCAACAATGGAGAAAGTGTCTCGATTGTACTCTTTTTCCCTTGTTCAGGTTTTGTCCCAATGTGTTTTCTTGACAAGGTTTTTAATGAGGCAATTCTTTCATTTCACTATTGCCCATTTGTTGAAATAAAAGCCCAAGGCCCATCTACACCAAAAGCCACGTCCTTGGAGGAGGGAAGGGTCTGATTTCCAGCTTATACCATTAATATTTTGTATTTTCAATATTAAAGCATTTTGTTTCCAAGAAAAGCCTTAATTGTTTTAGAGGCATGCATTATGTTTCCAAGAACAGTCTTAATTGTGTTCAAGGCTAGTTCTTTCTCCTATAAAAACTATGTACTCATAATTCTAATGGTTAGACTATCTTTGGTTCTGAACAAACTTCTTAAGTTTTACTCTTCTCTTGTTGGTGTGTAATATCCACAAGAAAACCTGTTCTTCATTTGGTGCGTCATATCCAAAGGAAGATCAGTTGGAATATCAAAGGCCTTTCCACAACCTTTGTGTGACCTATCGATCCACATCCTTTAATCGTTGAATCCTTTTGGGTTCTTGGTTGCAAAGTTATCCCTATCCAATATCAGAGTGCCGATTTCTAGGAGGAGTTTATCACATAGGAGACGATCGAAGAACATATCGCTACGATCTTCCCCCATTTCTCGGCGAACAACCCTCACCGCCTTAAGCAAATGATAGTCTTAATCAGCTTTAAACTCCATCCATTCAAGTGTTTGTGTTTTTTTTTGTAAGTAGACTCTTGGTTTTCATTATGAAATGTTGTATTTTGTGACATGTTTATATAGCATAGTTACTCTTGGCGGGAGTTATTGCGTTGGCGGGAGTTTTTTTGCGGGTCTTTACTCAGGAGGGAATTAAAATGTTGGTGGATATTTTTTGGCGGGATTTTTTGTGTTGGCAGGAGTTATTATGTCGGTTGGAGTTATTGGTGGGTCCCGGTTGAATTTAATAATCTATGCAACTTCACCGAGTAATTTAGGCGTTCCTCCGTATCCTTATCTTTCGTCCCCCTAAATTTACACGTGCCATGTTTTGATTCGTCTAACTGGATTACTGATCTGATCCTAGATGACACAAGTAGCTTAGAACATGGAAATGTGCAAGAACCAGATGAACAACTTGAAAAAGAAGATGAGCTTGAAGTTGAAGATATTCTTATTTTACCGGCTGGTCCAACAACTCGATCAAGAGCAAAACAATTTAACAAAGCTGTTGGAGGATTGCTTAATCAACTAGAGAATCCACGTGATCAAAACAGCAAGTATGATGGAAAAGCTTGTCAAACCACTTTGGTCTTGATTCAAGCTAATTGATTTCAACAAATGAGAAAGTGTCTCGATTGTACTCTTTTTCCCTTGTTCAAGTTTTGTCCCAATGGGTTTTCTTGACAAGGTTTTTAATGAGGCAATTGTTTCACTTCACCATTGCCCATTTGTTGAAATAAAAGCCCAAGGCCCATCTACACCAAAAGCCACGTCCTTGGAGGAGGGAAGGGTCTGATTTCCAGCTTATATCATTAATACTTTGTATTTTCAATATTAAAGCATTTTTTTCCAAGAAAATCCTTAATTGTTTTAGAGGCATGCATTATGTTTCCAAGAACAGCCTTAATTGTGTTCAAGGCTAGTTCTTTCTCCTATAAAAACTATGTACTCAGAATTCTAATGGTTAGACGATCTTTGATTCTGAAAAAACTTCTTAAGTTTTACTCTTCTCTTGTTGGTGTGTAATATCCACAAGAAAACATGTTCTTCATTTGGTGCGTCATATCCAAAGGAAGATCAGTTGGAATATCAAAGGCTTTTCCACAACCTTTGTGTGACCTATCGATCCACATCCTTTGATCGTTTAATCCTGTTGGGTTCCTGGTTGCAAAGTTATCCCTATCCCATTTCAGAGTGTCGATTCTAGGAGGAGTTTATCAATTACGTTATCCGAAAACAAAATTATCTATAAATACATGTTCTATCCACACATAGAAGGGTAAAGAAGTTGAAAAACCGGACAAAAAATGTGTTCATGGAATGAGTTGGAAGATCAATATCTGATGGAAGCATCGATCGAAGTTGGGAACACGCACATGGAAGAGGGGCGTAAAGCATACTTTGAGGCATTGCTATGTCAGATGTACTTCTTATACGGAAGGGATGATGTCCAGCCGCCAAGGATTTTGAAGGTGTGTTGATGAGGTGAAGGCTAGGTGGTCAGTCCTAGTCACATTCCGTCGTCATCCAGTTTCTGGCCTCACCGAGCTTGAACGTCGTGTTGCATGTAACCGGTTCAATTGCCAGGTCACGGATTCTATAACTGATGATCAGCTGGATACGGTCCGTTCGGACATTATCGACATCCGCTTAGCGGAAATCAGTAACTACTAGGATGAGAAAGAAGAAAGGAAGGTGATGAAATGGAACTGGCCTGATAGATAAGTTTAAGTTATTAATACAGTTTGTGTTTAAGTTCATGTTTCAGTTTATGCTCGCTTTTATGTTTCAGTTTGTATTTCTGTTTGTGTTTCAGTTGATGTTTCGGTTTATGCATCAGTTAATGTTTCAGGTCATGTTCCCTTTTATGTTTTAGTTTGTGTTTCAGCTTGTTTGACTATTGTGACAAGTGACATGTTCACATGAATCAAAGGATCTGGTTGACTAACTTTATCCAAAGCTGATAGTCCAGGGACTACCATCGGATTTTTGAAAGTCAAGGGACTATCTGTCGTCAAATGTGATAGTTCAGGGACGATATACTTTTCAAACCCTCATTGTGAAAACGTTTGGTGATACATGTAGTTTAGAAATTGTTCCAAGAGAAAACTGTCTAGAAATTGTTCGAAGAGAAAACTATCCATTGTGTTATGACCATGACTTAATATGATCTTTTTATTTGAAATTAGGTTGATGTGATTTTCATATCAAAATAGTCGGACTAATGCCAACGGTTGGAGGAAAACTAGGTTGGGGTCAGAGCATCCAGCTATGAGCGCACTAATATACCATGGGTGAATATTGTTAAATGTAAATTTTGCTCTTAAAAGTAGATAAAAATATTGATTTTAGAGAGAGAAAGTAGCAAGAGTAGAAAGTAACTAGCACTTTAAAGAAAATGTCGATCCTTGTATTAATAGCCATAATTTTTATTCATAGGCTTTCAAACTTAGGGTAACAGAATTAGTTACATAAATAGGTTAATTGCACTTTAGCCCTTAATCTTTACAAACAGTCTAAATTTGTCATATATCTTTACAATTGATCACATAAGACTTTTTATTCATTACATTTAATCCCTCAACATTCTATATCCTTATTAGTAGCCCCTTAGTTTTTATAAAAGACAATAAATAAGAACTAGTTTTCACTTCGGAAGTTATAACTAACAAGAAAAACTCATTGTGAAGTTCAATCTTGCTTCGAATGTAAATAATTTCAAAGCTAATTAACTTAACGCTTATCCTCTTCGGATAAATTTATCTATGTATTCACTTCAAAATTATCTTAAGTTATTCTCTTCGGATACATATGTATATGCATTTTACTTCGAAATTAGTTCAAGTCAATCCTCTTAAATAATTTGTATGCAGAAGTATGAGTTGGCTTCTTCATAACAGTTATAAACGTTTGGTATGGCGTGGTACGAGTGCAATGAATCATCATGTTCTATTCATTAGACCTGCCTGATGAGGTTTGATTTTGCTTTAGGAAATTGCTAAGGAAGAATTCTAAAGAGAGAAAATGCTAGAGAGTTTTTAGAGAGAGAAAATACAAGTACAAATCAGTTCAAAGTAAAATTGTTCAACCCCTTTATTAGAGTAGTTTAGTCCTTTATATAGAGGAGCCAAGACTTAGTCTCAAACTGAATTTCTTATAAAAATGGACTAATCGTCGTTTAGTCCTTATAAATTATACAAAGTCACAAATATCCTCTAAAACTTACACCAGTCACAAATTAAGGACAAAACTTACTTTAACTACAATTAAATCACTAAATTTACATTATTTACAAATTAATCCTTAATACTCTATTTCCATATCAGTGCCCATAGGTCTGGTAGTTAACAAAAGTCACACTATCCCCTTTACACACAAACATTTCACCTCTTCACATGAATAGTCTTTCATTCTTTACCTATCACAAACTTTCTAGAGAGAGAAAATTACCATCGCTTAAGAGAATCTCTTGCTACCCTTCTCTAAATAACCAATTCTTTGGCTACCTTCACTGGAAAACTCATACTTTCCAGCCAATATTCAAGTTTGTATATGAAAAAACGGCTCAAAAACCAAAAAAACCCAGAAAACCAATTTCCTCTCATTCTAAGAAACCGGTTTTTGGTGCTTACGAATACTTATGCATTAGTGAAAAGGCTGAGGAATACAGGGCTGCAAGATTGATAAGCAATGTTCCTCGATTTTCTTTTGAAACCATACATTACAATAATTTTGATCCAAATCAAAGGTCTCATGTGTTTCCAAGTCTACTCACCCCAGAATCTCAACATCCTTTATCAACAAATCTTTCGCAATCAACACCACAAACTTCCTCTCCAACTCCTAATGGTTCCACAACTGCATCTCCTCGAAAAAATTGCAAAGTAACTCGAAGATTATCTACTTCAAGAAGACATGAAGAAACTCCATCTCATATCAGCTATAATTCACCTCGTCAACTACGCAAAAAAAACTCCTCAAATCCATCCAAAATCTCACCTCTCTCAGAATTTTCCTATTAAGAAGAAAAAAATCATAGCCATGGGAGATATCGATGATATTAGTACTTCACCAATTACTTCAAAAAATATCATGATTAACCCTACACTACCATCTCCTCCTCTGAGAGAGATTGTTGAGACTATCACTGAGTCACAACAAACTCTCTCGATTACACAAGAGGAAAATTTAGTCTCAACCTCTAACCCTCCTCGACCTATGGATGGAGCTTCTGATGAAGAAACAGATTCAGATGCTACTCAATTTGTTAGTGGTGGTAAAGAAAGTGGAGCTGCATTGGACACAGAAGACGACGCCACAAAACAAGGAGCAGTTAAAAAAAACTCCAGTTGTTATTCCCGAGGACTTTGCTGCCTCAGTGAGTGTAAACCTAAAAACCCTCCTCCCCAAATATATCATGGCGCTAAAAAACATGCGTTACATCTACTATAATGAGGCTCAAGTTAGTCTTCAGGAAACAAATGGGGAATGGCAGATAACATTACACTTTGACTGCCAAAAAAGGGTGAGACTCCACTTAACTGTAGAAAAGATGAATTGGTAGTCTACCTTGAGATCATCAACTGGGTCTTCGGTTCCTATTAGATCCGATGATAGTGTCGTACTTCTAACTCTTGAACCTTTTTCGCACGCAAGCAACACCCAATCAATGGTTCACACTTCTATAAGTGATCATGGCTTCCAGAATAAGCCAAATTCCCCTGTCCATAAAAGATTTCATCGCCCTAACCAAACTTTCGAAGGGACCGGTATTCTCATTCTATTACCTAACCCTTGATGATGATCTTAAAATCATCGATGACTTGCTCAAAGCTGACAAATTTTAGAAGCAAAAATTTATCTTCACATTTGTTGGTTCCCCCCCCCCCCCCCCCGTGGAGGAGATATCCGAGGAGAACCCTTCAAAACTCAACCTCGTTTAGAGCTTTTTTATTTTCATTTTTTTCTTTCGTTGTATACCTTACGTTTAATTTTCCATTTATATTGCTATTGCTCTTGGGAATTTCGAAGAGATATAAGCGTCGCAAGAAGTATGCAACGGACAAAAAGTGGGGCAATGGGTTCCACTCAGCTTTTCTTCCCATCAACTTTATCAATAGCCACTTATGGACGATCACCCTAGGTGCTAACCTCCCTGAAAACCTAATGAAGCCACCAAATCAAAATTTAGTTGTGAAGAGATTGGTAGCACTTGATGGTAAAGTAAGTTTTCCTGTGAGGTACAGATCGGATAGCCATCTTCTTGCAAAAAAGAAAGGGAAATAAAAAAGCAGCTAGCACATCTAGTGCTAGCCCTTCAGAAAATCTGAGCCCTCAAAAGAAGGAAAAAAATAAGACAACTAACACCAGTCTTCCTACTATTGAAGAAGAAATCGAGGCAGGAACGTTCCTCGAAGAGAAAAAACACTGGTACCCCAAAGAAGAAAAAAAGCAGCTAAAAAACTTCTCCTGCTAAGATATCAGAAAAACCATCTAAAGAAACTACCACTTAACTTCCTCCATCCGAAACTAAAAATACTGAAACAGAAGATCATCAAGGAGGGATTGCAAAAAATGATAATCAAGGTATAACAAATGATATCCAATCAGGAATGGCAGCTGAAGATCACTAAGGAGAGGACAACTTCTTTCTTGGTGAGCTTGCTAGTGAAGAATAACTTCAAGCTCTCAATAAAGAGATGGATCCAAAGGTTCAAGAAATCCAAGAACGAATTCGACAAATTGGCCATCAAGTTACTGCTCCTCTTTTGTATGAACTTCTTCCTTCTTCAGATGCTCACTTGGCTTTCTTATCTTCTATCATGCCTTTCAACAATGAAACGTTCATTCCTATCCTGGAGCAGCAACCAAGCGAAGAGGTCTTACTCTCTCTGCAACCTTTCGCCCAACTCGAAGTAGCAGCCAAAACATTATGCACGTAAGTAAATTCATCTCAAAACCATTTGGAAAACATGGCTAAAGAGATGGTTCGATCTAAGAATGTTGCTGCTGCAAAGAAAAAACTGAAAGAAAATTTTGGGAAACACATCAAGGATCAATCTCGCGCATTCCAAATTGACAAGACGTAATTTATCCATGAAGCTATCCAACTTAAACGTCATATTTGTTATGCACATTATCAATAACGAAAGGGGCTCAAGACTTCTCATGAGGCCATTATAGAAGAACTTATGACCAAGCATGCAAAAGAATTATCCTAGGAGCACTAAAAGTATTCTACTCTTCAATAATCTTTAAGGAAAAATGAAGAAGAAAAGAAGAAGTTGATTAGTGATATGGATGATCTCAAAACTACCCTTTGGAAAAAAATGTTCACATTGGCTGCTATAGCAAATGCCGAGGAGCAGAAATCAATCAACTTGCTTCCTAAAATTCATGTGATATTTCTTAAAGCAGATTTATCCAGCTTCTGGGAATTAATCCCCCTAGACAATCGACCCAGTGAAGCCTTTGATCCTGTCCCTACTGACTCCTCCGAAGAGATGGAATCGAGAGAAAGTGAAACTAAGGAAAAATATTCTTTAGAAGATAATTCTGAAGTCAAATAATATGTTGTTTTCTTTTTTTTGTTCAAGTCACTCGATGTTGTGTGATGACTTGTTTTTAATGAATGCTTATATGTTTAGAATTCATAATATCTTTTTTTAAGGTTGGATTTATATTCTATGAATTAATACTTCTTATTTCTCTATACTCGTTTTCCTTATCATAAAAACTTATAATTTTTAAAAAAAGTAAACAAAGTCATTTACACATCGAATAATAATACTACCTTAAATAAGTACCTTTAAAGAATGTAATACCTAGAATAAATAATGTAGCACTTCAAATATGTACAGTACGCTTAGAGAATGTAGCACTTCAAATATGTACAGTACGTTTAGAGAATGTAGCACTTCGAATATGGTTGTTTCTTCGAAGAATATTGATAATAAACGTATAACACTTCAGATTAATTACTCTTGGTCAACAACTTCAAAGATGATCAGTCTTTCGGTAATTATTTGAATACTAGTATATAAAAAAACCATTGGCAAAAAATGATTTTTTATTAATAGCTTCGAATATTTACATAACACCTCATTAAAACCTCCCTAGGCCAACAAGGTAGGAAATAGTGTGCCAATTATTCAACAAAGATTCAAAACAAAAAACTCACTCCCAATATAGCTTCAGGTGTTCTATATTCCAATGATGTTGAAGCATTCTCCCCTGCTCATCACAAAGGCAATACATTCCCGGTATTATCGTCTCCATCATAATAGAAAGACCCTCCCGATTCAGGGCCATCTTTCCAAATCGTTTATCCTTTGTATGGAAGAATACATTCCTTAAGACATTATCACCCACTTTAAAATCCTTTCTCCTCACCTTTGAATTATATCGACTCTTCATCAAATTTTGATAATGATTCATATTCAAATGAGCTTTAACTTTTTTCTCCTCGATCAAATCTAACTCTGTTCTTCTTGCCTCTTCATTCACCTATTCGGAATATTGGAGTACTCTATAAGAAGGTAAAGTAGATCTTGCATTACTAATAACATCCAACCAATATACCAAGGCAAAAGGTGTTTCTTAAATAACCTCTCTAGGAGTCGTACGGTAAGCCCACAACACCTCTTGCAAATAATTAGGTCATTTCCCGGCATCACCTATTAAAGTTTTCTTCAAACCATCCAAAATAGATATATTAGTCACCTATACTTGACCATTTACTTGAGGATGAAAAGGGGTAGAAAGACATTGTGTTATTCCTTTCGAAGCACAAATAGAAGTCATTTCTCTGTTATTAAATTGAGGACCGTTATCCGTAGTGATTTTCTAGGCACTCCAAAATGGCAATATATATTGTTCATAATGAACTTAATAACATCCTTTGCCTTTGTTCCAGACAATGGTTCATCTTCTGCCCACGTCGAAAAGTAATCCACAACCACAATGATCATTTGACGTCCACCAGAAGCCATAGGAAATGGTCTTACCAGATCTATTTCCTATCTGTAAGACGTCGGGGCACATTGCAGATATCGCAGCCTTATTCGACGTAATCAATTAGCAGGTTATTACTGGCCTAACTGGGCCGTTGACGCTGAAACACTTTTTGAATAATGTCACCAATGCCAACAGTTCGCCAACACAGGTCATCTCCCAAGTGAGGCGATGGAGGCGGTTGTTGTCCATTGCCCTTTTGACAAATGGGGCATTGATTTAGTAGAGCCACTTCCTATGGCAACCGGTAAGCGGCATTTTTTAGTGGTTACGATGGATTATTTCACTAAGTGGGTAGAAGCCAAGACTTTGTCCCGTACTCGAGCTCAATAAATATCTAATTTATTCATCATCAAATTTTAGCTCAATTTGGAGTACCTCGCGTCTTGATGACAAACAATGGTCTTTAGTTTCAAAGTATGATGGTCACAACGTTATGTAAACGTTTTGGAATCAGTCAACACTTCTCCACACTGTACTACCCATTGGAAAATGGTTAGTTGGAAGTCACAAACAACACTATATCGGAAGGAATTAAAAAGAAACTTGAAGGGGCTAATGGAAAATGGTCAGACAAGCTGACTGGGTTCCTTTGGGCATATCAAACTACATTGTGGACTACAACTAGAGAAACTCTGCTCGTCCTGTCGATGACAGTGAGGTCATCATACCCGGAAAGATTATGATCTCAAGTTGCAGGATTAGTAGTTACGACGAGGACAACAATAATATTGACCGAGCTATAAGTGTGGACGTTATACAAGAGTGGTGTAACCAAGCACGAGTCTAAGCGGAGCACTACAGGAGCCTCATTCGTGGGCGTTTTAATGCTCGGCTAAAGCCTCATAGATTATAAGTCGAAGATATGGTAATGAAGAAAGGTTTCCAAGGCTCTAGTGATAAAGCAGTTGGAAAGCTATGACCAAATTGGTAAGAGCCTTACACAATCATCTCCAAGGGACATAACGGAGCATACCGCCTCACTGACATTGAAGGCCATGTACTAAAGCACCCATGAAATATTAATGATTTAAATTTATATTTCCAAGTTGTGTAACTTAGAGGATGCGCTCTTTTTCCTCCTTGATGGCGTGTGAAGGTTTTTTTAATGAGGCACGAGACTTCTCATTTTTTTACATCAATACAATTTATTGTTTTCGCCAATACGTGTGTTTGTTTCTTAATTTTCTTCATCCTTACAATAGCAAACGGGTCAATGACCAAGACTATGGGCTACGCAAGAGGCCATGCTGAGCCGAGACCATATAATTTATTAATACGAAAGGACTACGTGTCATGCCTACGGACTACGTCACGCGAACTGATCTAGAATCAAGCAATTAATCGGGCCATGCAATAGGGTTTAACTGACCTGGCCAAAACAAGCTGAGTACATCTCACTCATAGCTACGTAACGCGAACTAATCTCAGATCAAACCCTCGGTTGGGCCACACAATAGGGTCTAACTGACCTCGCCGCCAATAAGCTAACTTACAACTATGCAATGAGCTTTATTAAGCTTGACATTGTAAGGATATGATCCATCATTATAATACATAAACATATATCTCCATAAATAAGGAAACCTTCCAATATCAACTTCAAACTATTGAAAAAAAAATACGATTTCGTAGGTTGATACTGGTGAGGATAATTATCGCCTGAGGGTAGGCTTGTAATTTGTTTGGTGTTTAATAGTAGTATGTGGGTGTTATATATTTAGTGTAGAGAGTAGAGAGATAATTAAGCTGGCTGGTTGCAGTTAATTCTCATTACCCACACTTAATGCAGGTGGTTGGGTATTTATACCCTAATGTTTGGGCCCTTATGGGCTTTCGGGTCATGTTTAATGGACCCGGGTCATGTTCAAAGACCCATGAGCTCTAAGTAGGAGAGCAAGTAGCTTAGTCAAGTAGTGTTTAGGTTTTTTAGTACTTTTGTCATAGTTCGAACAGTCCTTTGGGCTAAGTAATCGAAGTGATCTGTCCGGTCCGGAGGCCTTGGACCGATATGTCCTTGTCCGGGGAGCATGCAGAATTCGGACTCATCAGGAGCCCCTTTTTTAGGTGTTTGTGCAAATACTCTTGTCAAAAACCTGAAAAACAGTCCGACATCAGGGGTAGTTTTAATCCGGACAGGTCTGTCAATTTGGGCTATGGGTTTATCTGGACTGATAAAGCTTCACCAATTCAAAACGGTTTTTGCCAGAGTTCGTGGGACACATGTCGCTCTCTGGTTGGTTGCTTCAGCCGTTTTTTTCACCTTGAATTTCGAACCCACCTTCTTCGAAAAGCAACCTCTTAATTAACGGTGGTGACATCAGCGCCGTCTTTAATCATTACCAATCTTTTCAAATTCTCCTAGGAATCAACTTCTTTTTTCAGATTTACTATAAATTCAAACTCACTTTCTACTGTTTTACCATCTCTTTCACATTTACTCTGCAAAATCTCTCAAAGCTTTCTCTCTCTAAAGCAAAAACTTGCTCAATAGTTTATGTTTACAGCGAGGAACACTCTTTTTTTCGGAGGGAACCCGCAGCCGCTACTCAGAGTGCAATGAGTGCGCACAGGATAAACCCTCAGTCTGACGCGATAGCCTGCAAACCAACGCCAGAAGGTAAACCACACAAGGTGACAGGCTCAGCCGAGAAAGCGTATGTAGAGGGACTCGAACTCATGACCTTTTGGTCATAAGAATGCCACACTCAACTAACTCGGCTACCCCTTGGGGGCAGGTGGCTCAACCTTTCTGAGTTAGAGAAGGCTCAAAAAGTCGAAAGAGAAAGACGAATTACGGCAGGGTTACCCACTTCGCCTGTTGATAGACCAATCACCTCTGCCACAGAGGCAGATCAAGGCTCTTCTTCTTCTAAAGGCACCAAGCCTAGAAAACTATTTCAAACTAACCTCTCCCCCATTATCTCTGGTTCCTCAGTTCAGGAATCGGAACCTGCTGTCGAGCTAGGAGTAACAGTTACTAGCCTAAAAAAACCCTCACCCTTTATAACAATGGGGTCGGATACGGAGCACTCCCCTCAGAAGCTAGTCGATGGGAGGAAAGACCGGTTAGTTAAAGGCCAAGGGTCTAAAAACACTCCCTCAAAGTTGGGGGCAAAAGACAGCAGCACCAGGTCAGAGGTGCCTATTAGAGCCCCCAAGGACAGACTGTCCGGTCCGGAGGGCACCAGTCCAAGTCTTCAAAGAGAAGAACCTGCTCCGGAAACTCTACCGGAGGCCAGAAGCCAAAAGAACACCGAGGCCCAGCAGTCTGGAGACAAGGCTGAGTCAAATTTGAACCCTCCCCCCACTACTGCTGCTGAAAACCCTTCAACCATTATGGAGGAAGTAATGGAGGACTCTGTTGAAGAGGCTCCATTTGAGTCTGAGCCCTTCGGTCAGACCAGTAGTGCAATAGTTGCCAAGAAGGACAAAGGCAAAGAGAAATTGTATTTGAGGCATCCAGATCTGCCGGAGAGCCTCGAAGGAAGAGTGGGGCCTTGTTTTCACAAGGTCAGCATTAATTACCTCCTTGCCCTGCAGAAAATCAACTATGCATTCATCCACACAGCTGAGCTGGGCCGGATGCGTACGAAGTGGGGAATACCGGAGAACGTGAAGATCATGATCCCCATACACTCGGAGACTCCTATGGACTGCAAACTGAGTGAAGTTGTCATCTTCACTGAGCTGTTCAATTGGGGACTTAGACTCCCCTTAGACCCTGAAATTTTCAGATAGTTCCATCTGATAAAGCTTTGCCCGAGCCAAATGAGCCCTAATGCCTGGTATACCCTCATGGCCTGCATCATGGCTTCAAGGCTCTCCGGGATTCCTCTGCCAATGGAGGAGTTTGCTGCTGTGGCCAGTCTGTCCAGAAACCCCCACATCCCCTTTTACCATTTCAATATGGGGGATGATTTCAAGGCTGTGGATGATTTGTTAGAGGCAGAGAGGAATTGGAGGACTCAGTTCCTGTTCGTAAGTGGAGCTTGGGAAAATGGAAGGAGAATCAAGTCCGGAGAGAACCCAAGTCTCCTCAGAAGCAGGTGGAGGAGTGATCGTAAGTCTTCCGCTTTATACTTTTGTCTTTTTTTTGAAGTAGTTCGAACTAATGGGTCTCACTTTTGCCTTGGTAGTACTTCCCAAGGAGTTCAGTGACTATCAGAAAACCAGGCAGGCTACTTGCACCAAGATCAATGCTTGGGCTGCTGAGAAGTGGGGGAACCGATTCAATGCTACTTTTACCAGTGGCAACTTGGCAAGGTCTCACTTGTGGAACACCACAGGTCGGAGAGACTTGACTTGGGAGGAGCTCACCACTCAGCCTCCTCCGGATGTTGTGCTTAAGAGGACCCATGAACCAGATGGGACACTCTTCCTACCAGGCCGGGCCAAAGCCCCGAGCAAGATGAAAGGCAAGAAGAAGAAGGGCAAGAAGGTGGTGGGTGGTGCTAACCCTGCTGATGCAGAGAAGGATGCTCCAATAGACCCGGAGGGGCCAGCCCAGATCAAAATCGATGCAGCTCTCTTGGAAGTGGTGGAGCAAGAGACTAAAAAGCAAGAAGCGAACCTCCCAAAACCTCCAAGGGCTTCCAAGAGAAATCGTAAACAGGGAAGCGAAAACACAGACCGGGAGGCCAAGAAGAAGAAGACTTCTAAGGGAGACGAGCTTTCTCTCCGGGCTCCGGAGCCTTCTCTCCAAGCTGATCCTACTGACCCAACGCATGCCGAGGAGATTCCGGGTGACTTTCATACCGATGAGGTTGAGGGGGGAGATATCAATATTGAAGGAGTAGACATCACCGGTCTTGGTGAGCTTGGTGAATACTTCCTCAATCTTCCCAGAGATGACTTTGCCGAGCCTTACCTTCCTCCGAGCACCTCCAACACGGTCACTTTTAATGGTAAGACCTTTATCGTTTCTAGTGAAAGGGATGCCATAGCCCACTCTTTGTTAAGCAACGTTCAGCCTGTAGTTGTGTTGGAGAAACAAGTCCGAAACCAGGCCGATATCATCAAAGATCTCAAGTCTGACAAAGAGAGGTTGTCCGATGACCTTCGCACTGCCACTTCCAATGCTGCCATTTTAAAGGAAGAAACCGAGGAGTTGAAGAGAAAGCAAGAGGCAAGCACCACAAAAGTCTCCACTTTAGAGGACACCATTAGAGAGCTCCGGGAGAAGGTGTCCGGTCTGGAGAAAGACCTTACCACCTCAAAGGGAGAATCCAAAGCCAAGGATCAAATCATCACCAACCTGACCAATGATAAAATCACTCTTGAGAATACAGTGTCCAAGGTTGCCAAGGAGAAAGCTACTTTGCTAAAGGAGCAGGAGGCCAAGATTCAAGCCAAGATTGACGCTTATGCCACCAGAATGATCGACAGCCAGGAGGAAATGTACGCCAACGTGAGGTCTGACATGGTTCTACTCTTCCACGAAAAGTTTCCGAAGAGGAACCTAGGGGACTTATGGCTTCATGTTGAGTCTGACGATCTCCCGTATCATACAATGGCTGATGGAGACTTGCATGGTTATTCTAGCGCTTCCTCATCCAATGACGAAGAATGTGCCGGAGAGAGCCCAGACGAAGAGGAAAATGATCCTAAGGGAAAGAAGAAGGTAAACGAAGCTGAGCCATCTTCAAAGGCTCAGTCTTAATTTATAAACCACTTTTTTACTCTTTATTCAGACTAAAGTCCTTGGAAGGCCAAGGCATTCTTTTTGTAATCGTGTCCGGCAACTGACCGGATAGGTTTTCTGTTCTGTTTTTGACAATTCAAAAAGTCCTTGGAAGGCCAAGGCACCTTAAGTTATTTTAATGAATATCTTTGTTTCATGCAATTCTCATCTTCTTTCATTGTTTGTTTCAATTTTGATGGCTAGAGTTTAAATAGCCTTTAGTTATTTCATAGTGAGAGTGTTTAAGTTCTCCGGCTAGAGTTTAAATAGCCCTTAGTTATTTCAATCCGGATAGTGTGACAAAGGACAAAACTTAAAACACTTGGAAATTTTTTAAGAAGGCATCAAATTTTATTCAAAAGCCCGGACACCTCATTAAAACCTCCCCGTGCCACCAGGGAGGAAAGAGTATGCCCCCAAATATTTACATGGATGTTTAAACAAGTAAATATTTACACAAATGCTACTCCAAGTACATTCGGAGATGCTCGATATTCCAAGGATGAGTCAAAACTCTTCCATCTTTGTCTTCCAACCAATATGTTCCAGGTTTAATTCTTTCAACAACCATATACGGACCTTCCCAAGTTGGGGCCAACTTTCCGAACAGCTTTTCTTTAGTGTGTAAGAAACTTTCCTTAATAGCTTGTCCCCCGGTTGGAAATCTCTTCTTTTAACTTTGGAAGCAAACCTGCTTCTCATCAAACCCTGATAATGTGCAACTCTAAGGTGAGCTTTAACTCGTCTTTCTTCTATCAAATCAAGTTGACCTCTGATTGCCACCTCGTTAGCGTGTTCGGAGAAGTTGTGAACACGAAATGACGGGAGAGTTGCTTCTATGGGAGCTACTGCATCCATCCCATAGACTAAAGCAAAAGGTGACTCTTGTGTTGCAGCCCCAGGTGTTGTCCGGTAAGCCCACAAGACCTCTTGTAAATAACTAGGCCACTTCCCAGCAGCCCCTTCCAAATTCTTCTTTACACCGGACAGTATAGTTCTATTAGATACTTCAACTTGTCCATTTGCTTGTGGGTGGAAAGGTGAAGAGAAGCAATGTTGTATACCCCTTGAGGCACAGAAGCTCTCCATTTCCCTATTGTTGAACTGTGGTCCATTGTCTGTTGTTATCTTTTGTGGGACACCAAATCTGCAACAGATGTTGGATAAAATGAATTTTATAACAGCTTTTGATGTTGTTCCTGCTAGAGGGGCTGCTTCAATCCACTTTGAAAAGTAGTCTATGGCAACCATTATAGTTTTGCGTCCTCAGGACGCCACAGGGAGAGGCCCTACTAAATCCAACCCCCATCGAGCAAAAGGAATAAGCTCAGAAATTGTCTCTAAAGGAATGGCTGGGACATGAATTTCATTGTTGTACCTCTGGCATGGGTCACACCTTCTTACCAATTCCTTAGCATCTTTCATGATAGATGGCCAATAGTAACCGGACAATAAAACTCTTCTTGTTAAAGCCCTGAATCCACAATGGGCTGATCCCTCACCATCATGCAATTCAGAGAGGACTACTTGAGATTCATCATCTCCCAAACAACGCAGGAGAGGTTTACTGTAAGACTTTTTATACAACATGTCTCTCAATATGATGAAACCACGAGCTTTGTGTTTCAGTGTTCTGGCTAGTGATTTGTCCAGAGGCACAATACCATTGGAGAGATATTGCAGGAGAGGAAACCTCCAGTCTTGAGGTTGTTTCACTTGTGCTTCAAAAATTTCCTCTTCTTTACCCATACTAAGTTGAATGGAGGGGCTTTCCAGCATATGGATCCATGGATATGACTCCGTATATGCTATGGTTGCTAACGAGTCTGCTAGTTCATTTTCTGCCCGGGGTATGTGCTCATAAACAACACTTTTAAACTTGAGTGCTTCATTCTTAAGGAGGAGTAAATATTTCACAAGCTGCTCCTTTTTAGCCTCAGATTGGCCTTGGGCATGGTGGATCAGAAGCTGGGAGTCACTTAGTAGCCTGACCCTCTTAGCCCCACAAATGTAGGCTAACTTTAATCTAGCTATAGCTGCTTCGTATTCGAACTCATTATTGGATGCCCCGAAAGCAAAACAAATATCTTGGTACATTTTGTCACCATATGGAGAGGTCAAACACACCCCTGCACCACATCCCATAGTGCTAGATCCACCATCTGTTCGGAAGACCCATACCTTTTTATCCTTCATGTCAGTAGTCTGCTCCGAATCTCTGTCGGAGTGAAATTCAACCAAAAAGTCAGCCACAGCTTGGGCCTTGACTGCTGTTCGAGGAGCAAAGTCTATGTCGAAGTCCCCCAACTCTACTGACCACTTAGTCATCCTACTTGAAATGTCTGCCTTTTGGAGGACATTCTTCAGGGGAAAAAAAGTCCGAACGATGATGGGATGAGCCTGGAAATAAGGCCTCATCTTCCTGGCAGCTATCACCAGGGCTAATGCTAATTTTTCGAGTTTCAAGTAACGCCTTTCTGCATCTATCAAACTTTTGCTTATACTGGATGAGGATGCCCATCGACCTCCCTCACCAATACAGCACTGATGGCACAACTTGAAACTGCCAAATATACGAATAGTGTCTCCCCATCAACTGGTTTAAACAAAGTTTTGGGGGAGGACAGGTGCTTCTTGATCTCATTGAAAGCCTCATCACACTGTGGGGTCCAATCGAATCCCTTTGCACCCTTCAAGGTTTGAAAGAAGGGGGCACACCTGTCCGAAGACCTTGAGATAAATCTGTTTAAGGCAGCTAATCTCCCCGTTAACCGCTGTACTTCTTTAATATTTCTAGGTGGCTCCATATGGAATAGAGCATTGAGCTGGCCCGGATCGGGCTGTATCCCATGCTCACTTATAATATAGCCTAGAAACTTTCTGGACTGCACTCCAAACACACATTTTTCTGGGTTTAACTTTAAATTCACTTTTACCAAGTTGGAAAAAGTTTCTTGGAGATCAGACAAGTGCAATTGCTCGTCCACACTCTTCACCATCATGTCATCAATGTATACTTCCATATTTCTTCCAATCTGATCAGCAAAAGCCTTGTTTACTAACCTCTGATAAGTAGCCCCAACATTTTTCAACCCAAACGGCATTACCTTATAGCAATGGAGACCTCTGTCAGTGACAAATGTGGTATGCTCTTGATCCTTCAGATCCACTTGAATCTGATTGTATCCGGAGAAGGCGTCCATAAAGGACAGCAGCTTGTTCCCAGAGGTGGAATCTACTAACTGATCAATCCGGGGGACCGGATACAAATATTTTGGGCAAGCCCTATTGAGATCTGTGAAGTCAATGCACATGCGCCACTTGCCATTTTTCTTCTTTACCAGAACCGGATTGGCAGTCCACAAAGGAGACTGAGACTCCTTGATATGCCCCATCTTTGTGAGCCTGTCAACCTCTTGCACAATGACATCAGCCTTCTCCTTAGAAAAAGCTCTTCTCTTTTGAACCACAGGTGCTATGTCTCTCCGGACAGATAGGTGATGTGATATCACTTCTGCTGGAACCCTAGTAACATCAGCATTGCACCAAGCAAAAACGTGCTGATGATTCTTCAAAAACTTTAACATTTCATTTTTCAGATTGGGTGGCATTTTTGAGCCTATCTTGACACTTCTTCCTTCTTCCAAACAGTGTGTCTCTACCTCTTCGACCGATATCAACACTCCAGGGGACTCTCTGGGGTCATCAATTTCACCCTCACCACCAGAAAGCCCCTCAAATTGCTATTGTTCATTGATGCGAACTGCCCCCAGCGTCCGACGTGCCAGAGCAGTAGCATAACACTCTCTTGCAATCTTTTGACTGCTCTAGACGACTCCAACCTGTCCCTGAACAGCATATTTCAAGCATTGGTGGACTGTCGAAGCCACTACATGCATCCTAGAGAGCCAAGACCTCCCCAAAATAGCATTATAGCAAGTCGGACAATCCACCACAATAAAAAGTATCCTGACCATTTTCTTGAAAGGGCCCTTGCCCAATAGAACTTCCTCTTCAAACTCTCCGATCACATCTGCTGAGCTGCCTGTAAAGCCCACAATTGATCTGTCCGAACTCTGAATTACAGCTGGATTTTTCATTCTCTTGTATGTGGTTAGGAAAAGGATATTGGCTGAGCTTCCAGTATCCACCAGAATTCGTCTTATGCCGTTGCCCCCAATAGATGCTCCTATGGCAACAACATCCTCATGAGGGCCAGCAATATCTCTTAAATCATCTTCGTCAAAAAAAATGAAGGGGAATGAATTTTGTGACTGATAGGAAGTCATGCCTCCTTCTAGCTGGGAGGCTAAAGTATGAACGTGCCTCTTCCTCGAAGAAGCAGTAGGAGCTGTCATAGTGTCCCCTCCGAAAATTGTAAGTGACTCAAAAAACTTAATGAGTCCGGAGACCGACCTAGAACATTCCTCAATTGTACCCACTCTGTTTCGAGTTGGATCAGGATCCAAGTACTCAGATTCCACATCAAACCTCTCAATTATAACCATGGCTCCCTCCGGAGCAGCATTACTTGGACCAACCCGGTGAGTGTTGTCAAGCATGTTACCTCCTCTTCTTTTAATGTAAGCTCCCAGTTTTCCCCTCTCAATCAAGTTCTGAACTTCTTGTTTCAATGCTATGCAGTAATTAGTGGTATGACCAATATCATTGTGATATTGGCAAAAAGAGTTATTGCGATGTTCTCTGGGAGACTGCAATGTGGCTGGTCTCCGATAATGCACCTCTTCCTTTGTTTTATCAAAAATGGTGGCCACACTTTCTTTTAATTCTGCGAACCACTCCGGTTGGACCCATGGCCATCTCTTGTTTCTGGATTGCTGACTCTGAGCAGGAGCAGCTGGCTGAGATTGAGCTTTTGCCCTACCATGCCCCTGTCCGGTCTCTCTTGCTTTGTTCCCGGACTGATTCTGATTGGGATTTGGTGCCACCGGGGTAGACCTCACTTGCATGTGCACCCTGGTTTTCTTCGTTTCATCAACATTAATTTGTTTTCCAACCTGATTCAGCAACCCTCCCCATGTCATGGCCTTCTTTCTGGTCACTGAGTCAGCCAAGTTGCCAGGGTTCAAGCCCTGTCTTAGGGATGCTATTGCTACCTGTTCGAAGCAATCAGCCAACCCATTTTTGATCTTCACAAAACGGCTTATGTATTCTTTCAAGGACTCATTTGGTTCCTGGGCACAATGGATTATTGTGTCTCCATTGCCCTTTAGCTCTTTACTCCCTACAAACTGCCTTCGAAAGGCTACCTAAAAAGTATCGAAATCTTTAATACAACCCTGAGGCAGGCTGTTGTACCATTTTAGAGCACTCCCCGTAAATGATTGGGAGAATGCCCTACAAAGTAGTTTATCATCGTCGTCAAAGTTCATCATAAAGTTTTTAAATTGTTCCAAATGGTTGTCCGGATCAGTACTGCCATCGTACTTTTCTATTTTGGTGCTGTCAAACCTCTTAGGGAGGTTTCCGGACAGAATTTTAGAAGATAATGGAGATTGCCTCCAATTTCTTCCACGACTGAACACAGTATCCTCATTGGGAGATGCAAAGATACCTGGTTCATCGTGAAAAGCGAAGGGATCCATCAGCATCCGGTCCACATGCCTCCGGCTGTGAGATGACCCTTTGCCAATATTCTTCTTCATCCTTCCATGTCTATCCCTTTTTCTTGAATATTTTTTTATTTGCTTTTGCTTCTTTCTAGTTCGACCCTCATCGCTCCTAGAGGATAAGGATTTTTCAACTCCTTCATTGTCCGAAGAGCTATCAGAAGATTCTGAGCTTGAGTCAGAACTCTCCACTGGCTTGGACCGGTGAGACTTTTTGGAGCTGGCACGAGTCTTTTTGGTGCTCACATGAGTCTTTGAAGACTCATGCTCTCTGGGGTTTTCGGTGTGATGAGCAACTGATGCTTTGGACTTTTCTTTCATGCCCATCTTAGCCTTTTCTGCCCTCATAGCTTCTATTTCACCCTTTAGCCTATCACGCTCTTCGATAGTGTACTCATCGTTCTCTCCCACCACTTCGAGCAGAGCTGGTGGTACTTCTGGATTGTTCGGATTCATTCGGACAGACTTTCTTAGCTGGTTTTGAATGCTTGATTCAGGCACCTTCTTCTCCCACTGTGGTCGCCAATTTGGTGAGGATAATTATCGCCTGAGGGTAGCCTTGTAATTTGTTTGGTGTTTAATAGTAGTATGTGGGTGTTATATATTTAGTGTAGAGAGTAGAGAGATAATTAAGCTGCCTGGTTGCAGTTAATTCTCATTACCCACACTTAATGCAGGTGGTTGAGTATTTATACCCTAATGTTTGGGCCCTTATGGGCTTTCGGGTCATGTTTAATGGACCCGGGTCATGTTCAAAGACCCATGAGCTCTAAGTAGGAGAGCAAGTAGCTTAGTCAAGTAGTGTTTAGGTTTTTTTAGTACTTTTGTCATAGTTCGAACAGTCCTTTGGGCTAAGTGTTCGAAGTGATCTGTCCGGTCCGGAGGCCTTGGATCGATCTGTCCTTGTCCGGGGAGCATGCAGAATTCGGACTCATCAGATACAATTACAATTGTTTCATTGTCTAATAAACAAGGTGAGCACAAATAGGGGCGGAATAAGTCAGGATTACAAAACAACCACCATACAAACAATAACTTAAAGAGTTTTCAATTTAAATTACTTCAAGCATCATGCACCAAGGTAGGGTCATTGATCCTAACATCTATTGAGTGTACAACGTTTTGTTCCCCGCATCTTTTTTCAGATTTCGAGGTGGAAACTTTAGTTAACTCTTGTTGCGACCGCACCGGCACAACAGTCGACGTATCCCTTTCCGGGTGCTGCTTTTCGATGGGTGCAATTTTTTCTAACGAAACCCAACTTCGTGTATGGATTCAAGGTCATTAGTTCACCTACAACCTCCTTTTGATTCTAAGCCATCATCGCCATAACCACCTCCATTACCTGCCCTTCCCTCTCGTCCAAATCCGTTGCAGCTTTTTTCAAAATTTGTTTGTGTTGTTGCTCTATTATTACTTTCAGTTCTTCCAACGCAGCCGTCAGTCTCCCATTCTCCAAATTAAGACCAGCAATACGGTTAGACTGGTCTTCCACTCTCTTAGCTTGGCCTATATTCTGGGCAAGGAAGGTACTGTAGGACATCAACTCCTCGTTCATCTTAATCAGCTCGTTATTTTGGGTTATCAGCGAGGCATTTCTATTGGCCAGCTCATCGCATGTCTCCTCACAAGTAGCCAGGAACCTTGGAGCGCGCTCACTTTCTTGCACATACCTTCATTCTCCTTCACTACATTATCCTTCCTTGCCTTGACTACCCCATAAGCATTCTTAAACTTGGCCAACTTGGTTGTCAACCCTTTCAACGATCCAAAGAATATGGGCTCAGACATCTAAAGAATATTGACAGTCAGTTTTAGACATACGTCGGTATGATAATACTACAGAGTTGTGGTGCATCTACGTTCACAATAATGTTAGTATAACGATTATTTTCACTTAACAAACTCAAACCTATAACAAACAGTACCTCGATCGCCGGCTCGACTTGCCTCTATGGTATTGTACGATTTAAGATTAGATCTAGTTTTTATGCATGATGACAATTTTTCTAATAATTTAGGATGGTAAGGGTATTATTGGGTTTAGATTTTAAAATTACTTTTTTTTAAACGCTAAAGAGAGAAATCCAACAAAATTGGCTAATTTCTAGCATAGCCACTTAAATTCGTTGAGGGAATAATGAATTCGGTGGTAATACATATATCAAACAACAGTACAGTCAAGCTCTCAGAATTACATTTATCTCTACTTTTGCAAGTATAAACCTCAACTCCGAGAGGAGAATAGGCCCCACTCCATAGCCGAGGGGCAAGAAATTGAGCGTTTGTTTTCTTCAACAAGAACAAGTTGGCACACTTAATCGGAAAAGGAAGCCCCACCACTGCCTATGTTGGGGGTACATATATAGTTTCTGCAATTATATTCTGCATGCGCTTCTCTTGTACGACGATCTGCACCTTGAGTCTTTTTATACATAAACTAGAATTCGCTTTCATACGTCTTGTACAAGGTATCACTTAACTGATGTTTACATGTGGTTTTAATTCTATAGAGGGATCCATCCCTGATTATCAAGATAAGTAGTTCGTAAGAAGACAAAACGTAGATGGTGATATTGTTATTGATAGTTCACAAATCGCAATGGGACTTACCTTGATCTGTCCTGCTTCTGTACCACATAGAACAATGTCGTTTGCCGTGAGAATACTTGTTATCTTGCTCCCTGCTGCTAATCTTCCCACTTTCTGCTGTGTGCTTCTCAACCAAATCTGATTGTATTTTACATAGATGTTTATTTTTTATTTTTATATAAACGTTAAGACATCAGAAAAAGGAAAATGTTTCTACAGAAATTGAACTTGTTCATGGTTGAATCACTCATGAATGCAATTCTAACACGATGGACCCCAAAACATTTCCAGACTATGCCTCTTTAAGCTCTAGTAACCTTTGGTTAGTTATCAGTGATAAAATATGGTACCTGTAGAGTGCTTCTTGATGAGCTACTATTTAGGTAGAGGAAGTCTTCTACAACCCCTGTTGCTAGTATGTCCGTACCTTTATCTACAGTGATCGATATTTGGGGATCATAATGCTTTCGCCACTCCTGTATCATTTCTCAACTCAGTTCTTAGCTTATTCCCTCCATCATCCATGTATATAGATAAATGTTCTACTCTCACCTTAATATTAGCACCCTCAACTGTTGAAGTCGAACAATAAAGCCAATCTTTGTACACGACAATTGAATTGATGGGTTTGTTTTGAATTCGCCAACTCTTTCTGGGCGCTTTGATCTCTCTCTGCCGATTGTTTGCTATTGTCAATTCCTGAAAAGGAGTGTGATGTCTCTTACTGTTAAATAAGGGGTTGTCTCATTTAAGAAAGATATACCTGTATGCTTGAATCCCCGCAGCCTATGTAAATCTTTCCCCGAACCACTTTCATGCACCTCACACTTTTACCCTTGCATATACCTTTGACTGTTTGCGATAGATCAAGCAGCTGGAAGATAACAACTCCGCAGTTAATAATCATATGAAGGTTGATTCTCCAGGAGTAGTGAGACTTCACATATATATAGCTATCTAATGACATGATTATATTATTGTTTGTTTGTGCATATGTCGAAAGAAGGGTAGCATCCACCTCCTAAGGTGAATGCTACTTGAATCTCAAAGATGAATTGCGTTTTGGAAAGTAAGATTAATTTGTTTTCTATGCTAAAAATAAATTATCGAATAATTACCTTCATCTTGTGACTCTGCGTGATAGCAAATATGTTTTTCCCACACGCCTCTAATTTTTGGATTGGTGTTTTTGTGGTTATAACTTCAATGCTTTCCACTTTCCTTTCTACCATCTGCCAGATCTGTTAGAGGAAAGCATGCTTTTAATATATATATATAGAAAAAGTAAAAGTTGGAATCTTCATTTCATTTACTCACGGACATGGTGGTTAGCAATCAAAGAAAAGAAACAACACACCCTGATGGTTCTATCAGTAGATCCACTCAACAGACATTCCCCTGGCTCAAATAGTGAAAAGCATGTGACTGCCTTTTTGTGCTCCCTAATGTCCCATAAAAGTGTAGCCGAGTGTTTCTTCAAATCCCATACCTAAAAATGAAGGTGTTCGCCATACAAAGGTTATCTAAGCACCCACAATTCCTTCTTGAAAATTTTGAATTGACATATCTTTTCTGGTATACAACCGTTTTGAAAATGAACATATATTTATCACGTGGCATTTCTTTTACCAAGATTATATGCAGTATGTTAATTGCAAATGAACAGAATATGTAAACATTGCAGCTTATCATGCTTATGTACCTTAATTGAACCATCCGAGTGTCCACTGTAGAGCAAGCCTTTGTAGTAGATGAGGGCCGTTACAGCTCCATTGTAGTTCTGGTGCATCTCCAGGATTTGTGTATGCACACAAGATATACGCTGCTCGTATATTATTGACAAGTTAAGACGGTGAATACCTTACATCAGTCGTAGTTCGGATGATGTTCATTCTTTTCATTCTGTTCGATTTTATTTTGAGGGCATGCAATTATGCAGTTGATTTCAATAAATATAGTTCTTATCTGGTGTTTGGGGTCTTTGATACAGATTATAGCTGTGCAGAGTACATTCATCTTTCTTTTTCTCTGTCTTTATGGAGAACGCTGTGTACTTTCAACTGTATCTTTGAGTACACAATTACGTACTACTTTTTCCCATAAGTTGCAACAGAAGAACAATAGTAAAGCAGATGCAGATATGCTGAAATGCAAAATGTTTAGCATAGAAATTTTTATATGCGCGGTTGTCAACTTGACTCCTAAAGTATCTGTTAAATCAAAAGAGCATTTACCGATTTGTTGGGTAGATAATAATTAGTTACTTTATGCAACTCCTCTGCCATCCATGACATATCTGAAAAGCGTCTTAAAGACTCTCTTACTCCTTCCGAGAAACGAATTAGTTTCTGCATACCTTCATGAAGAGTCTATATTAGTACTCCTTTAACAAATGCATAATGTCAAAAATAGAAATCAAGCGTTCGATGTGTGCAAATGCTGATAAAACTTCTATCTGCTTAGAGGAGCATCTTCGAGCATTTATTTTCCTGCAATGCTGATATTTTCTACCTTTTTTTATTTTTGGCTTTTAATATTTTTGAAAGTTAGAGTTTTGTTCGATTGTTTTTGTTCGACTATCTTAACCTATTTTGATCGAAAATGAAGTAAGGAATGAAACGATCCTCTGGTTCGAACAACAGTTGAAACACTAAAGCTGATCTGCAAAGAGGAGAAGTTAAGAAAAACGAGTCAGCACCAGCTCAATAGACTCAGTCAGATATTGAAATGCGACTGAACTCGTTGTTAGATAAAATCACAGCTCTAAATGAATAGTATGATCAAAGAGAGAAGAATATTCAATCGTCTAGGTTGAAATCTGAAGTATTACGGATAGATGATTAATTAATGTTGAAAGCCAGTCTGATCGTTCTTGCACAGCTCGCCAGGTTCGAAGTGAAAAGAAGAAAACACACTTTGAATCTAACAAAGAGCTTTATACTTCCCGAAAATAGAAAAAAGATAAGCAAAGATATGTTACGTGTACTGACGATAAGTTAAATAGTTCGGGATCTGAGTACAAGAGGTATTGGGGGTCTTCGAAAGAGTAAAAAGGTCGGCCTCGAAAATCACGAAGAGAATACAAGACAAGAAATGAGAATATACCACGCTGTTTGAGGGAAGCAGAGTGGTGTGAATGGAACACATCGAATCAGAATGTAAGAATGGATGATCGAAACTTGTATGCTGTTATAGGAATGCGAAATGATAATCAGTATGTGCAAGGAGTCGACTGGAAAAATTCTCCTTTGACAGTTGGTATAAGGTTCATCCCTCTTCTGAAGCGGTGTTATATCTCGAAGGTTGAAAAGTTCGATAAGATAATTTTTTTGATGACCACATCGAATAGTTTAAATATTACATGATGAATTTCGAGGACGATGATAAGTTGGTGTGGAGAGCTTTCTCTTAAACGTTCAAATGAACAACTTTGAAGTATTACAACGGGATTCTGAAGGGATTCATTTCCAATTTTAGAGATTTTTATACAGCTTTCTGATGATAATGTGTGGGAAGTGAATAGATGCGGGCAAATGGAGGTACAATAATACATTGTAAACGAGCAGTAGGAGAAAAGCTGTAGTACTATACTAGGCGATTTGTGTTAACCAAAGCTAGTTTGGATAATTGTGAGGAATTTGTAGCAATGGCAGCATTTCGACAAGGATTGTTACCATGAGATTTAGCGAATGATAAACGAAACGAAGAGCTTTGACTTTTGGAGCTCTTATGGCTCAGGTGGAAGATCAAATTAAATTGGAAGAGTCTACTAGAGTTTGAGGAGTAGTTGGGTCTAGTCAAAATAGTTTAGGGAAGGTGCCAAGTAATCAGGGGCATTCTTCGAACTCAGCCCAACCATCTCGTCTGAAGAACAACAACAATTTTCCTCATCAAACTGGAGGGTACCTAACTCAAACTACGGGGTATCAATTTCAGAGACCCAGACCAAATCAATGGATAAGCACAAATTACTATGATGATTTGACTGAAAACGTTGCGACAATTTACGAAAATGCTAAGCAGTATGTGAGTTTCAAAAAACTTGTTTCGATAAATAGACTAAGGAAAGAGCATAATAACAGGTTTTGTAAATATCACAACGACATTGGACGTGATACAACATACTGTATTGTTTTAAAGAAGGAGGTGCAAACTCTGATTGAAAATGGTTAGTTGTTAGCCTTTATTATAGGGAAGAGTAATGTATCAAAGACTCTTGTTGCATCGACTTCGCACGCGACGAATCTAAATTCACGTGCAGAAAATTTAATGATTCTGGATTTTATGGTTGAAGATTTTGATGCTGCATCAAAATATTTAGATACAGATCCGGATCGACTGATTCTGATGGCAATGGATGAGTCAGTAAAACAAGACCGAGTTCGAAGTTTATGTGAGTACTTTGAGTCCTTGGAAATATTTGGAGGAGACACTCTAATGGAAAAATACTTCGAATAGGAACCTTACTCACCCCAGCTTTACGTCAGCAGTTGTTGCGAATTTTATTTCAAATTTTAGATATTTTCGCTTGGAAAACAAAATATGTATTAGGAGTTCCAATCGAGGTAATATGTCATACCCTAACAATTAATCCGAAGGTTAAACCTGTTATGCAAAAAACATGTGCTTTCTCTTCTGAGAAAGCAAATGTTATTGTTATTGAAGTGGATTGTTTGTCAAGGGTCTGACATATAAGGGAGTCACAATATCCCTTATAGACATTAAACCCAGTGGTGGTTAAAAAGAAGAATGGTAAATGGAGGATGTGCGTCGATTTCACAGATTTAAATCGAGCTTGTTTTAAAGATCTTTTTCTAGTTCCTTGAATAGATCAATTGGTTGATTCCACTTCAGGAAATAAAATTTTATCTTTTATGGATGCTTGTGAAGGGTATAATCAAATTCAAATAGATCCAAAAGATTAAGAAAGCACCACCTTTATCACGGACCGAGGCAGCACCACCTTTATCATGAACTGAGGCTTGCATTGTTACAGGGTTATTTCTTTTGGGTTAAAGAACGCTAGAGCAACATATTAGAGGTTAATAAATAAATCTTTCGCTCTCTAAATTAGAAAAAATATGGAGGTGTATGTTCATGACATGTTGGTCAAGAATCTAGCAGATGAAACACACTAGGAAGATTTAGAGGAGACTTTTTTAAATTTAAGAGCTATCAGATTGAAGTTAAATCCTGAGAAGTGTACTTTTGGAGTTCGGTCAGGGAAATTCTTGGGGTATGTCATTAGTAAGAAAGAGATATAGGCTGATCCAGAGCAGCTAAAGGCTTTGGTATCAATGCCATCGCCTCGAACTATCAAAGAAGTGCAGGTCTTAACATGAAGGTTAGCTGCTCTTAACAAATTTATTTCTAGGTTTTCAAATAAATGCTTCTTTTTCCAAGTATTACGAAGACCAAAGTAATTTTAGTGGACCTCAGAATGTGAAGCAACATTTTCAAGTATTACGAAATTATTATGATCAGCAGAAATATTGTCCAAACCTCGAATTGGAGAGCAATTCTTTTTATACATTGCAGTGTCAGATTTTGCGGTAAGTATTATGTTGCTTAGTGAATATTCAAGAATTTTGAGGCCGATGTATTATGTCAGTAAGAGTTTGGTGGTTGCATAGAGAAGATATTTGAAGCTTGAAAAATTATCCTTGGCTCTAGTGGTGGCTTCCAGGAAGATGTGCCCTTATTTTCAAGCTCATATTGTTGTGTTTCGAACTTCGTTCTCATTGAAAAATGTTCTGCAGCGCCTTGACAAATCTGGAAGGATGACCAAATGGTTAGTAGATCTGGGAGATTTTGACATTATTTTTTGCGCCTCACACGGCTATCAAGGCTCCAGCTTTAGATATATTTCTTGTTGAGTTTCATTCAAGTAAATCAGATGAAGAGACATACAAAGATGTCTTACAAATGAGTTCAATGTGGGTGGTTCAAACTGATGGAGGTTTTAGCATTCTAGGATACAATGCGGGAGTTCAACTGATTTCTCCATATGAGGAGACAATGTTTCAAGCCATTGAATTTGGTTTTCATGTATCAAATAATAAAGCTGAATATGAAGCTGCAATGGCTGGTTTAGGGCTTGCGAGTATTTGTGGGGCAACTTCAGTTCGTTTGGAAACAAATTCTTAATTAATAGCAAATCAAGTGGCTGGAATTTCCGAAGGTAAATAAGGACAATTTGATTTGATATCTTCGTGACCTTCGAAATTTGACTCTTTCGTTGGAATAAGTAATTGTAGAACATATCAGCCAATGAGACAATACAGTTGCTGATTCTTTGTCAACCGTGGCGTACACTGAAGAATATCCTTCGATTTTACTATAGAAGAGTCCTTCGATTCTAACCAGGTCAGAGCAATGCAAGTATGTAAAGAAGTTTTTGTAACACCAGATGTAATTAGAAGTGATTCGATGACTGATATCCTGAACTTATTGTGAAGAGGGACGTTGTCTCAAGATTTACAATTGGCTAAGAAATTGAAGTATAAAGCCTATGGCTATGTTGTTTTAGATGGGGTGTTATACAAGAAATATTTGAGTAGGCCATTATTGCATTGATTGAATAAACAAGAGTCTCATGAAATTTTATCAGAATTACATAATGGAGAGGGTTCAACACATTGTGGGTTCAAGGTATTGACACGTCGGGTTTTGTTGGCAGTATATTATTGTCTTTCGATTATAAATGATGGTAAGAGTTTAGTTCGAGGCTGTGATACTTGTCAGCGATTTCTAAATTCAATTCACAAACCTGTAGTTCCACTCATGTCTACTACTCAAGCCATCCCTTTTAACAAATGCGGAATAGACTTAGTAAGACCATTGCACATGGCATCTGGGGGACGTCAAATGATTATTTTGGCGGTGGACTGTTTTTCGAAGTGGGTAGAGCCAGAACCATTGTCTGAAACAAAAGCCAAGGATGTTATTAAGTTCGTTGTGAACAATATATTTTGTCGCTTTAGGGTACCTCGAAAAATCAAAATAAATAATGGTCCTCAATTTAACAATAGAAAAATTACGTCTTTTGTGCTTCGAGGGGAAGTAGACAGTGTTTTTCTACACCTTATTGAATTTAAGAAAGTCTAAATAGATATTTGACAGGGGTGCAGGAAAATGGCATAACTACTTGCAAAAGGTTTATGGGCTTATTGAACAACTCATATAGAGGCTACTGAAGACACGTCTTTTGCCTTGGTCTATGGTATGGATGCTATTAGTCCTACATAATCTATATTAATTTCTTATAGAGTACTTCAATATTCTGAGGACCTGAATGATGAAGCAAAAAGAGTACATTTGAAGCTGATCGAGGAAAAAAGAGTTAGATCACATTTGAATATGATTCTTTATCAAACTATGATGAGAAGGAGGTATAATACAAAGGTAAAAATAAGGGATTTTAAAATTGGTGATAAAGTTTTGAAAAAAATTATTCCTCCATACAAAGGATAAACGCCTCACAAAGATGGCTCCGAATTGGGAAAAACCCTATATGGTTGTAGAAATGATAAAACCAGGTTTTTATCGCCTTTATGACGAGCAGGGGAGGATGCTTCAACATCCTTGGAATATACAACATCTAAAATTGTATTAGGAGTAATTTTTGCTCTTGAATTTTTTTTGAATAATTGACACACTCTTTCCTACCTTGTTGGCCTAGAGAGGTGTTAATGAGGTACCCTGTAAATATTCGGTGTTATAAATAAAATTCTTTTTTGTCAACATTTTTCGAAGAAATAACCATATTCGAAGTGGTACGTTCTTTAAACACACTGTATTATTTGAAGTGTTTCGTTCTTTAAACGCACTGTATTATTCAAAGTGTTACGTTTTTAAACGCACTGTATTATTCAAAGTGTTACGTTATTTGAACCACTATATTATTTGAAGTGCTACGTTCTTTTGCAGCACTATATTCGAAGTGTTACGTTCTTTAAACGCACTATATTATTCAAAGTGCTACGTTCTATAAACGCATTATATTATTCAAAGTGCTACGTTCTTTAAACACACTATAATATTTTGAGGTAAACATGTCTTATTTTATAAAATTTTAAATGCAAACATGGTGAAAGCACGAGAGAAACAAAATACTTTTGCATTAATAATAATCCGACGATACACAAAATCAAGTCATCCTATAACAAGTGGATGACAAGTACAAACAAACAAAACGAAGATAGTGAAGTTATTTATCCTCAGAGTTTTCTTCGGAGGATATCCCTTGTTCAAAATCAGTTTCCTCTGATTCTTCTTCTTCGGATAAAAAGATAGGTACATCGTCAAAAGCTTTACGAGGGTGTTTGTCAATAGGAATCAGCTCCCATAAGATTGAAAGGTCGGCTTTTGGAAATGAGGCATGAATTTTGCGAAGAAGGCTACAAACATCATTTTTAAACATTTATTTTTAGCCTTCACAACAAAATTTTTCTCTTCGTCGAACTGAGTCTTAAGAGCATCCATACTTTCTTTCATTTTTTTTCTTTTCATCCTCACTCTTGTTTAGTGAAAGTTGAAGAGTGGAGTACTTTTCTTTCTCCTTCGATAATTATTGAAGATGTTTGGATTTAAGTTCTTTTATCTCATTTTTGTGAGAAGTGTTGAGCTAATCTACTTCTTTCGTATACACAGATATGAGATGATTATTGAGGTGAATGATTCATCTAAGGAATTATGATCTTCTAGCTTGGAATTCGTGGACTTGATCTTTCACAAAACCAACAAAGATTTCCCTCATTTGTTTCTCAGCAGCAGCAATTTTCTTTTGGCGAACCATTTCTTTCGTCATAAATTCTAAGTGGTTTCGGGCAGTTTCTACTTCTTGGCATATTTTTTGTGTTGTAGCGCCAAAGTTGGTAAATGGTTGGAGGGCAAGTACAACTTCATCGCATGGCTCTTTGGCAGGTATGAGCACTGGATTGTTGTAAGGCATAAGAGTGGAGGTAGAAGGTGGCAAAGGAATCTCTGGCTCAGTTACTTTGGGAAGAGTACGAGCAGACTTTTCACCAAAGTGTTGTAGTTAGTCTTAGATCCTTTGGATGTATGGATCTGCATCCATGTCGAGCTCCTGAAACTGATCGATGTTCATAAAGATATCAATATCAAACTGATCATCTCCTCGGTCATTATTTGTTGCCATCTCTCCTTGTTCATTGCCTCCTTGATCAGTGTATGCTGCAACTTCTCTTTGTTGATTTTCCATCAATATGACTTTCATCAGCTTCATAAGGCAGCACTTCTTGAAGGGTCTTCTCTGCCCTCTTATATGGTGGTGTCTTAGTTGTGCTTTTTTTTTTCGAAGTAACAACTTTCTTTATTTTCGAGGAAGGCTCAACCTCATCTCTTTCTTCAATAGTGGGAAGATTTTTTTATGTTTCCTTCCTCTTTGCTTTTGTTTGTGTCTTCAAAACTTCTGAAGGGCTAGCACCAGATGTGCTAACTATTTTTTTTTTATTATTTCCCCCCTTTTTGTAAGGAAGATGACTATCTGATATGTTTCGAAGTGGAAGAAGCACCTTACCATCAGGTGCCACTAACCTCTTTACAACTAGTTTTTGGTTCAGACCCTCCATAAGATTTTCAAGAAAGTCAACACCTAGTGTGATTTTCCATAAATGGTTGTTGATGAAGTTGATAGGCAGAAAAACTAGGAAACAATGGGCACAAATGTCCTTACCATATTTTTGACGTATCTTATACCGTCTTGAAATGTATGGATACATTTAAAAAAATAAGCAAAAGATAAAAGTAAAATAATTAAAGCAACAATAAAAAATAGACGAAGCAAATAAGCTTACTGTTACTCCTCTAGACGAGGTTAAGTTTTGAAGGGTTCTCTTCGGAGATCTCCTTCCCATTCTCCCAGGCCCTAGAAATGAAGACAAACTTTTGTTTCTAAAATTTGTCATCCTCGAGAAAGTCGTCGACGATCTTGAGTTCGTCATCCAGATAAATGTACTTGAAGGGTTCACTATCAGTTTCGTTAGAAGCATCGTCTTCAGTATCAACTTCAAGGTTTAACTGAGTAGCTTTTGGAGTCAGCTTCTTTCTCGGATGCCTCATCTATAAGTCGAGGTGGGTTGGCATTCGAGTTTGTCTCTCTATCATTGTTGATTGAGGGATTTTTGTAACACTCTGTAGTTGTCTCAAAAAAATTCCTCAGAGGAGGAGAAGATAATGTAGGATTCGAAGTGTGGTCGACATCGTCTCCCATAACTATAAAGGTTTTTATTTTAAGGTTTTGAGAAAGGTTAGTTTTTGAACGAACGAGAAGGGTTTCCTTACACAGTTGTCGAGGGGATTCAGAGCTAAATTGAGAAGGTGTTTCCTCTGATTTCTTTGAAGTAGATGAGTTTGGGTTACTTTGTAATTGAGTCGAGGAGTGTAATTCGTAGAAGGGATTCGAGGAGTGGAATTCGTAGAAGGGATTCGAGGAGTGGAGTTCGTAGAAGGGATTCGAGGTGATGATTTAGCTAGAGATGGTGAAATTTGAGGTGTTTGAGATTTTTATTATTGACTTTCTTTTAGAAAAATATGAATTTGAAATTGCAAGAGGAATTCGGTTTGGATCGAAGTTACCGTAATGTATTGTATTAGTGGAAAATTGTGGAGCGTTGCTTATTAATCCAGCTGTTATGTATTCATCTTCCCTTTCACTTATGCAGAAGTAATCGTATGCTCCAAAGTGAGGCATCTGTTTATCTAGGGAGGATGAATTTCTGGGTTTTTTCTCTCTTGGATTTTTGAGTTTTGGATGATTTCTCATTAACAAAATTTAAGAATGGGTGGTCGATTAGTGTTTTCCGGTGAACGTAGCTTATAGATTGAAGATTCATTTAAAGGTAGCCAAGAAATATCAGGAACAAGCAGACTCTCGCTCTCTCTAAAAGTACGTCGTGAAACAAAATGAGGCAAAAAAAGATATTTATAGAAAGGATTAAGGGAGAGGGAAGTGGAAGAGGTGGAGAAGGTGATTGGGCATAATTCCAAACGGTTGTGTAAAGGAAAGCTTGATACCTGCCATATGACAAACCTAATGTCAGACCTAGTTCCTAAGGTATTATCACCCCTTTGACTTTCGCTTCGAACGATTATGACTCTTAGAGAAGAACACTACCATATGAATACATTCGAAGCATCAACAAGAGGTTGCTTTAATTCGAGGACAATACTCTTTGTCAAAGATTTGGTGGCATTCGACCCAAAGGAGTTCAAACTATAGCTGAAATGATTTTTTATCTATTAATAATGATTTTCGATGACAGTTAGTTTTCATACATTTGACTTTCATAGGAACTAAAGGGGTTACTGAATAAAATGTTGAGGGTCAAAACGTAATAAATGAAACTTTATATTATAAGTTATATAGTTGTGGAAACATTTAGAGTTTTATGTAAAATCAAAAAACTAAGTATGCAATTAGACCTTTTACATAACAAATTTTGTTATGTCTAAGTCTTGGTGCCTCCTACGTCTAAGTCTTGAAGACCAATGCTAAAAGATTCTGATGTTTTTGGTTAAACTGCTTCAACTCTTTACTCTCTAAACTTTACTTTTCTACTTCTCTCTAATATCAAAATTATTCCACCCATTTTTGATGTGGCATAATGAGTCATCTTACTGGTTCTGGGCGTCATGAGTTGTTTATAATAAATTCTATAAAATATAGATTTATCCTCAAACCTAAATATTCAATAGTTTGGACATTACCTTTACCAGATACATAGTTGTAGATGCATAGGCATGCCAGAAGTCTTTCTTCAAGCTCCAGCCCAGGATGCAAAAGTTGCTCGATTTCGTCCAATAAGATCTCACAAGCTAAATATTTGATATTATCTGTGCTCTTTGAGATTTCGAAACCAAGCCATGCAACAGTTTTAAGGCAGTCTCTAGAAACCTTCTTCGTTTTACTCTTTAGTCCCATTTCTAAAGCACGAAAAACAGGCTGGCCGATTTCAATTACATTTCTTGCAATTTTACTACACCATACATCTATTCCCGAATCCTGCAAGTTCATGCAGTTCTTATATCTGTAAGCCCCAATAATACAGGCACCATTATGTTATACTCCATTGAAAGATTTATTGCTCTTAAATTTGTTAAGAGTACCTGTAAGCTTTGGTCCAACCAACCGAAGTTTCTTATCATATTTCGGTGGTACAGGGAAGTCAAGCCTGCCTTTTTAACCAGCCATGCTGCCGTATATGGTTCCCCTGTCCATGCATAAGTTCCACCAAGATTTGATAGAATGAATGCTGATAATATCTGGGCAGCGGAACCATCTTCAGATGTCAGTGCGACTAGGAGGGCTTCCATTGCCGCTTTCGTGAACTGCTTGTTACCAGATGATTTTTCCTGTTGAGTTTTACTTTAAGAACTCTTATCACATGGTACTTTGAAAAGTCTAACTTTAATAGGTTTTTTTTTTATATACCAGATATATTTAGAGTCCTTAAAGTAATAAGCTATAACTTCTTACTTCAATGGGAGACTTAATTTTGTCTCGATCGAGCAATCTCGATGCTAGGTTGAACTTTTCTAGAGGGATGCAAATGAAAAAACTGTATCCGGCTTCAGTCTACCAGTCTCTTACTATTTAGTTTTCCTTGTCAAAGTTGAAAACACTTCATAGGTAGTGTAGAATTTAGAACAGACTTACCCAGATACTATTCTTCATGTGTATTATATAATCACATAATATTAGTTCAGTGTTGACCTAGACTAAAAGTACCGTTAAATGATGGTAACTTGCATACTGAAATTGCATTAGAAACTTACCAACGCATTTAATTGAAGCATTAAATTGGCTGCCAGAAGCTGGTAATCAGATTGTAGTTCTTGAATGCAAAGCATTAGGGTGTTCATGATGTCCAAAATCCCTTCTTTCCGAATTTTCTGCAGTAGATTAATGGATGAGGACCTGCAAACATGATAACTAGTCCTTATTTGACAGGGAGTTAAGGTTAGCAAGGTGCGCCTTATAAAAGCCTTGAGTATAAGTGGTCTGACAGGAGCTTCAAGCTCATCGATACACATTCATAACTGTTTTTATACTGCATTTTATTTTAGTTGCATCTTCAGCCTTGATGTTAATTATACTGGGCACTGATGAATTGGATTATGGAACTACTAGAGCGACAGAAGTATGAGTACTTAATTCACTTAAAACAGATTAGCCCTTAGTGTTTTATATATGCAAAAATACAATGTTTTACATGCTGTTTGTCCTAACTTTTAATTATGTGTACGAACAGCCTAGATCATATATAGTTGACATTTGAAGGCTTAAGAAATGCAGTACATAGTTACTATGGAAATGTCTTTTAGATTCTTGGCAAAGAAAAGGTGCTAATGCATACCGTGGCACTCGAAGAATCTCATGGAAAAATTCAAGCGCTACGAACTTCGCCCGCTTATCGTTGCTTTGTAAGAGATTGATAAATGGAGCAATAGGAGTGATCTGAGTGACGTGTTTTCTGCAATGTCCATCAAACTGCATGCATTTTACGACAATGGTACCTACGACAATACAGTCATTCAGATTTTCATTTCTTGCAATGTTAAGAAGTCCAGAAAGGAAACGGGGAGCGCTGAGTCCACTCAGATGCATGTTATTCGTAGCATAGTCAAATGCAGTTACTAATACTTCAATAATCATCATCGATGCCACATGGGGTGTCAATAGAATGGCTGCTGGCATAAGTTTGTGGGATATAGAACTGGAAACAACCTCAACTAGTGCTGGTAACAGTTCTAGTCTTCTGATTTCGGTCGGAGACGGCTTCATGAGATGGATCATAATAGCTGCCTCATGCACATTTCTCTGCAGGGCACTTGCCAAATCACTTAAATTTAAACCCTTCTTCTTGATATCTTCAGTTGGTATTCTGTTTGCTGAGACTATAGTTGCTAGTATAGATATCGATGCCCTTATACCAGTTTTCTCCTTGGAAGATGAAATGGCTGCTATTAGTTGATCAAGAATTACATTTTTTAACATACAATACTTTTCTCCTGTTCTCTTGTTCAGCATTGCATAACTGGTTGTTAATTTTACAGCATAATCTTCATCCCATTTCCCTAAGAGTTCTGAGAAACAATGCTCTGAGATCATGCTTTCAAGTTTCTTCAATAAATCACCTGTAGAATCTTGTTCAGAATGTTGACACACATGCACGCGTGATGCTGAATTTGTCAGCTTCCTTGTTGTACTTTGTTTGATATCATTCTGAATGGAGCAGTTCTTCAGAGTTGTAGACATTGTACCTCGAACGACCTGGTATTCATCTGAGTCTAGCTTCGTTTGATTTGCAGCATCTTCAATGTCAAAACTCGGGGTGGTAATTGCTACAGGAGCAAAAAAATTAAAGAATGATGTATTCAAATTTTTTATAGGATCCGGAAAGAAGTTAGGGATATCTGTTTCATTATGCTGATGAAGCCGTTGCAAACCTAGCATCGCTCGCTCCTTGCCTGGTGGTATAGAAGAGCCAGATCTTCTGTGTCCATTAAAAAGTAGGAATTTAGCACAATTCTGATATTTTACATGTTCAAAATGTGGACATACTTAAAAGCAAAGCAGTGGTTTATGTAGACTAAACTGATTTGAAGTCTCTAGTTGAGAAGGATCCTTAATTATGCTTGCAACTCTTGCAAGGCTTCTAGTTTCCTGTAGAAAACAAAGTTTGGTTAATAAATTGCTGATCGTCATTCTCCACCTAAGTTCAAAATCATATTAGCCCCATAAGTAAAAATACAATAGATACTTTTACAAGGCCATTGGCGCAAAGTCATGTCCTTTTAGCGATTAGTTATTACCATGAAGCTATTTTCTCCCCTGGAACCATCTACTGAATGTGATGGAATTCTCAACCTGATGCTTGTACTTTGTTCAAGGCTTTTAACAGTAAATCGTCCCTCGACTATCGCGTTTGGTAGCAGATAGTCCCTTGACTTTCAAACCAGATCCTCTGATCCATGAGAGGCTGCCACCTGTCCCAATAGTCCCGAGATTTTTGTATCACCACTAGTCTCTTGAGTTTAGTTATATGTAATATTCTATATTTTGGGTTTGACCTAAACTCAAGGGACTAGTGGTGATACAAAAATATGGGGACTATGGTGACAGGCGGCAGCCTCTCATTGATCAGAGGATCTGGTGGACTAACTTTATCCAAATGCGATAGTCCAGGGACTGCCAACGGACATTTGAAAATCAAAGGACTATCTGGCACCAAACGCGATAGTCGAAGGACGATTTACTGTTCAAGCATTGAACTTTCAGAATAATCTTGAATTTCTTCGAAACCCTCACCATATTTATTTTACCAAAAATAGATTGCTTGGACCGACTCATACTGCATCAAGTTATCTCATTTATCACTTTGTTCAGGGAATATTACTAGTATTCTTTTTCATCTATCAAAAGCATACTAAGCATGCTTAATGCAGATGGACATTGCAGAGCGCCAAGTAAGAAGCAAGGCTTACCTTGAAATATTTTCCTGGTCTTCGTAGCTTATATAAGTTTATAGGTTCTTCAATACTGGATGCCTCATGCCTGTTGATTTGTAGAGTAGGTAGTAGTACTATATAAGTAATATATAACTGAGCAATGAAATGATACCCCCCTGTTTATTTGTTCAAGACAGTGCTCTTAGTCTTAGTTAAGCAGACAAACGGTCTTGTATAACAAATTTTAGTTACCTTTTTTGCGTTAGCTGTATCGAAGTACTAAATGATATTCTTTTGTTGCCTACAAAAGGCGTAGACTCTGTTTATATTATTAAGTTATGTTTGGTCCAAAAATTAAATCTCGTTGGACACAGAGTTTTACTTCTTGAATTAAGTGTACTGGGGATAAAGAATAAATAACAGATTATGGAGAAAAGAAGGCTGGGTTTGGTTTCAGAAAAATTATAAACCTATTTGTAGATTTGTTGTTCTTTGAATTTTCTAACCTTTAATCCTCGCATTCTAGAAAACAGATCTTATTTTCTAGAAAACAATTTTCATTTTAACCAAGCAAACACGTTCACTCGGGTCAAAAACATAAAAAGTGTAAAAATTTGGGAACCAAACACAGCCTAAAATTTCTCCCTAATTTGAGATTAAAAAAAAAAAAAAACTCCAGTTTGATCAAATAGGGAATATGAGTGATAACTAGACTCTGATTTGTTGTTCAGTAGAATGCTATTCAATGTTTTCTGATTTGCCTGTTCAATAGTAACGTGAAGAATACTACCTCCTAAGATGATATGGTATGTTTCTGTTTCTGTCTCTGTCTCTGTCTCTGTCTGTCTCTCTCTGTGCGTCTTTGTCTTTGTGCCCATATAACATGACCTGATAATATGTTAAGCAATGCTTGTATCTCCTTGCCTTGCGCCTTACAACTTCGTCTTCATCAACCTGAAGAGTTGATTGGTGGAAAAAGGTCTCATAGAATCGCGGGGCAATTTCAGTCCTGAAGAGCTTCGGGGAGACCAAGAGGGAGTGGAGAAAATGAAGTGCGGTCTGCCATTGGTCGCCTTGAAGTTTGCTGACAACTGAAAGGTAAAAATAGGAAGAAGAAACCAAAAAGTTATTGGGGATTCCAGCAGTGATTCCATCGTCTTCCATTAACGCTGGCACCTGCAGCATTCTCTCGGCGTTGATCAGCCAAGACTCTGGCCATGTTGATTGAATTGCAGTTCCTATGCTCTCAATACCCCAATAAAGATTTGAAAAGACAGAGTGCTGAGAGAATTCCAAAAAATCAATTTTCAGCTGGGAAGTCAATCTACTTTTAAGAGAACACCAGGTCTCTGCATTTGCTACCAGCTCAAGGATGTATTCGTCGATCGAAATAAGAAGTTCTTCAAGGTTTGGTTTGTCATGTTCATGAAACGAAGATGATGGAGTAAATAACGTTGGAGCCATGTGTATTGAGGATAAGAAATGTGTTCATTAGCATTCATCAAATGATTCAATGATATGGAATTCAATCCCGTGACTTACAAACTTAATGCATCAAAGACAAAACTTTTTATGATAGTTGCGGTTGCCGTCTCTTCTATTCGAGACAATATACTTATGTCGTCATCTAACTCTAACTCCTTTAGTGTTGTCTTTTATTTAAAATTACCTCAAACTCCATTTTTCTGTTTAATTCTCAATCCGTCTAGTCTAGCTAGTTATAATTCCGTTAGAACTTTTTTTCTAAATCTAAATCGAACAATATCAAATTAGTGGAAGAAGAAAACCATGAATCAACACCTAAAAGTATCGTCCAAACCAATAACAAAACATATTAATTTTAAGTTTAAGTACTAAATCCATCGAACCTCAAAAAATTGATTTTCAAAAACCATTATAAAAAGTACGTGAAATTGCATATTAGATTCCAAACAAAACCCTCAAAACTAGGTGCTTAAAAAACTAATTTTAAAGGCTTGTTTCAGAATTAGGTCTTATTTAAAAAATATGCATAATTTCGATGGTTGGTTTCAGAATTAGGTGTTATTTTTCTTTGTTGGAGAAAATACCAAAGTGGGAAATGATAGAATACAAAATATTTTGTATCCAGTTCATGCTCATGGTAAAACTCAACACGTTAGTATTGATGGTGGAGAAACTTTCATTCTGGTGAAACTGGCTACCATGTGTACGATGCTCAGTATTACCTTATCGAAGCAATGGACGATTCATCAGTTAGATGTCAGCAATGCTTTCTTGCATTGACACCTGAAGGAGACTGTTTATATGCATCAACCCATGGGATTTCGAGACCTGGTGCATCCAGAATATGTCTGATTATTGTGGAAATCCTTGTATGGTCTTAAGTAATCCCCTCGGGCATAGTATAAAATATTTGTTAATTTTGTTGCCAATATGAGTTTCTCGAATAGTAAATCTGATACTTCATTGTTTATCTACAAACAAGGGTCGGATATGGCTTACTTGTTATTATATGTTGATGACATTATTTTGATTGCTTCGTCTAATACTTTCCGTAAAACCAATATGATGCATCTTAGATCCGAATTTGCTATGAAGGATTTGAGGTTCTTGCATTATTTCCTTGGCATAGGCGTGACTCGACACAAGGGTGAATTTTTTATATTTGAGCGCAAATATGTCGAGCATATTATCCAACGGGCTGGAAATGAGTTCTTGCAAACCGACTCTCCCACTTGTTGATACAAAGCCAAAAGTTAGTGTCGCTAAAAGTGCCACAGTATCCGGGCTGGAATGTTTTTGCGAATCATACTATATATCCAAGAGACTCTACATCTTAAACTACATCTCTATCATTATTCCATCACATCTCTTGTCTCGTATACTGATGCGGATTCAGGAGGGTGTCCAGATACTCGACGTTCCACCTTCGGATACTGTGTCTTCTTGAGTGACAACTTCATCTCGTGGTCATCAAAGCACCAACCTACCCTTTCTCGATCTAGTGCATAAGATGAATACAAAGGGGTAGAAAATGTTGTTGTTGAATCTTGTTGGATGCGTAATCTTCTTCTAAAAAAATATTATCCCATTTGTAAAGCTATATTAGTGTATTGTGATAATGTGAGTGTTATTTATCTTTCTGGGAATCCTGTCCAACATCAACGCACGAAGTATATTGAAATGGATATCCATTGTTTTAAGAAAAATTGGCGCAAGATGCAGTTCGGGTTCGTCACGTGCTTTATAGGTACCGGGTTGTCGATATTTTCATAAAAGGGTTGCCTCTTGTCTTATTTGACGATTTTCGAACCAGTCTCAATGTTCGCGAACCTTGAGTTTCGACTGCGTGGGAGTGATAAAATACCAAATATTTGTATATATTTAATATATCTTATTGCCTAATTAGTATCTACCTAAATTATAGCCTAATTTTAGTAACTACTTAAATTATAGCCTAATTAGTAGCTTTCTAAATTATAGTCTAATTAGTAGCTAATAACTTTATATATATATATATATATATATATATATATATATATATATATATATATTACCTTTTGTTAATGAAAAAACACAAAATTATATTATTTTTGGAAACATTCATGAAATATGAGTCCCCATGATCATATCATTCATAAAGAAAGCTTGTCCGCAAGATTTAGTTAGTGGAAATGATTATATGGAGGAATTAGTTCCATAGTGGTAAATGTCTTTAACCAGTCTTGAACTGAAATTGGATATTCAAAGAGAAAATAATTTGAATGAAGTATCTCAATTTGCAATAATTCTTGAAAATATGCTCATGTTTTCACTCAATTCTAGAAAATCTTAACTTATATTAGATAGATATCTAATATAATAATGTATTCCTCTTTCTTTAATAAACAACATCCGGCTTGAATCACTCGATTTGGATGTGTAATGAAAAAGTTATCAATGTTTTAATTAAAATCGTTGATGCTGAAAAATATAAACGTTTCAACTTTTCTCCTTAATTTGTGTTTTTTTCTTAAGAAACTAAATAACTAAAACTCTTTATGGGTGAAAAAATATATAGAATATCTAGAGAACCTGAAGCTGTGTTACCAACTGACGCGAACTCATCTCATAATGTGACTAACCCGCAGCAAATCTAATATGAAACCCAAAGAAGTATCACGAATGAATGGACCTCGACTCGTTTCTTAGCAAAGAAAGGACCTTGGTATAAGGAATATGTTACAAATAGGATGGAAACTCGTTTGATAAATAAAGTTAAATGCCATAGATGGAATCTGATAGTTCAAAAGTTGTTAACAACAATGGTAGAGAAACAATTTACAATTTTTATTTTCTTAAAACATGATTCATCCTTACAAAGAGTGTGAAATGTCTATATATACTTGTAACATCTTCCAAGTTACTCAATTCATAAATTTGACTTAAATATAAGCATCAATAATAGTTCATTTTATATTTTTCAACGAAACCAAAAAGATAAACATCAATCGTATTGAATTAAGACAACGAGACCATTGAATTTCCTTTATAATCCATTAATTAATTGGCTCCTCATTTTCCTTCTTCAGTCCAACTCTTTATTTGCAATGTTAATATGGTATAAGTTTTTATTAATATTTTCGTATGTATATTGTTAAAAGTATCCTTATAATCATATTACTTTGCAAATATGTATATTGTTAAAAGTATCTTTATTTGCAAATATCTTGATATGGACTAAGTTTTTATTAATATTTTAGTATGTATATTGTTAAAGGTGCAATATGTAACAAATATATTTTTTACTTAGCAAAAATAATGGGGTGAAATGTCCAATTGGATAAGTGTCTGTCTGTTACATGCAACTTACCACCCCTATAAATAAATGTATTTTTTCTTGGAAAGTAGAGGAATAATTAATTTTTGACTTAAAAATTGTCATTTGATCTTTTCAAATATATTATTGACACTTTCTCTCTGTATAAATTAGTTAAATTCTTATAGTATTACTTTTAGACCAAATATCAACTTTTCACTCTCGATAATATCTGAAGTGATCAGTGGCGACCACAATGTGGGGCTATCTATGAGGAAATAGGATTCGAATTTAAGGCATCGAATAATGAGTAAGAATATGAAGCAGCTCCCGCTGGATTGACACTAGCAATAATATGTCAGCATTTACAGATGCAAAAAAGACCAACTTGTGAGATATTAAAAAAATTAAAGGGTTTGTCTATAATGTTTGAGAATGTTACATTTGAACATATCCTTTAAGGTCAAAATTCTATCGTTGAATCTTTAGAAACAATTGCATATTATGAAGGATATCCATAGATTTTGACACGTATTATAGAAAAATCCGATTAGTGTCAATATTTCGAGGAGGTTTTCATAGTTGCATAGGAGGAAGATCGAGAATGGAGTCTTGACTTGAAATAACTTTTGGTTAATGAAACATTACCAATTGGCAAAAAGTTAGCTCAAAGGTTAAGATTTAAAGCACATGGATTTATAGTTCTTCGGAATGTCTTATACCTAATGGTTTTTAAGTCGGCCATTGCTACGTTATTTGGGTAGGGACAAATTTTAAATGGTTTCGTCTGAGTTACACGGTGGGGAAGGTTTCGTTCATTATGGATTTAAAACTTTGACAAAGAGAATACTGTTGGCATGATATTTTTAGCCCACAATAATGTTAACGCTGAAAATTTGTCTGAAGCTCTGATACTTGTCAAAGATTTTCTAACACAATACAAGTACCAGCGGTGTCGTTGGATTCCATTTCCGAGGCACTACAATTTGATAGATGGGAGATAGATTTGGTAGGTCATTTTCCCATGACTTCTTGGAGGGGGGGGGGGTGTCACACCATTATAGTTGCAGTTTATTATTTTTCAAATTAGGGCAGAAATTGAGCTTTTATCTTGGACGAGAGCTAATGATGTTATCAAGTTTATTTTTTTTTCAAATATTTATTGTAGGTTTGTGATTCCACAGATAATTACTATAATAGACCACAATTCAATACCAAATAGATGAAGGCTTTGTTTTCGTTGAAGGGTTTTTCAACACCTTTTCACCCTCAGGAAAATAGAAACGTAGAGGTTAACTATCTTGGATAGTCTTAAGAAGAATTTAGATGGCGCAATTGGAAGGTGGCCAAATTATCTTCAAGAGGTTTTATGGGCTTATGGAATAACTCCTCGAACAAAAACTCATAAATCACCTTTTGCTCAAGTATATGGGATAGATGTGGTGAGCCCAACAAAATCGACTCTTTCATCTTATAGAATACTCAGTTACGTCGAGGGCGGTAATGAAGAAGTAAAAAGGGCAAAACTTGATTTGATAGAGGAAATAAAATTAATGCACACTTGAATTCACTTCACTATCAAATATTGATGAGAAATAGATATGCATTTAAAGTTAGAAAGAGATTTCAAGGTGGGTGATAAAGTTTCGAGAAAGGTATTTTTGCATACAAAAGAAAAAAATCTTGACAAGTTGGATCTGAATTGGGAAGGAAAACATTAAATGGTGGAGAAGATAAAGCTCGGAACATATAATTTGAAAGATGGTGAAGGAATACCATTACATCATCCATGGAACATAGAGAATTTGTGTTTGTATTGTGAGTAATATTGTGAATGTTTATTGGAGAATTATCTTGCTTATCAGTGTATGGATTAGTGGCATACTATTTTCTCTCGTGGTGGCTCGTGAACATATTAATGAGGTGTCTATATAGCCGAAATTATGAATTTAATTCTTTTTTTATACATCAAGTGTATAAAAAATTAAATAGGTACTTAGTGATAATTTAATTTGGAAACTAAAAAGTAAAAAATTAAAAGTTACCAATTTTTTACATAAAATAAGTATAAAATAGTGCTTTGAGAATTAAATAATAATTGATCATCCTTCTTTTAATAAATCCGAAGACGAATAATTTTAATTTGGAAACTAAAATATCATTTCAGGGTTAAATTTATGGAGTGCCATTATTCGAGGAGATAATTTATGAAGTGCCATTTTTTTAAGTTATAATTTATAAAGTGCCCTTTTTTCGAGGTATTTAATTATGAAGTTCCATTTTTCGAAAAGATAATTTATCAAGATAGTAATTTGCAGGGTGCTAATATTTGAGGTGATATACTATGATAATGGTGACAGATTAAATGTTGATGAGTTTTATGATGAATGACAAAGGTAGAATATGAAAAAACATATATCTGATTTAAAATGTGGCATGTGATAGCCATAGACAAAACATAAAAAAAATCTAACTAAACATATGATCAAACAAGGTGAAAATTGTCTTGTGCCTTTAATTGCCTTTGTTATCCTTATGGGAGGATATGTTCACAACTTGATCAGGCACAAGATCCTTAGGATGTTTGGTAATTCAAGTTTTTTTCTTTTTGAAGATATTATTTTCTTTCTCTTAAAAGCTTCAGAAGTATTAGTTTTGGTGGTGGGAATAACTATTTCATCAATTTTTTTTCTTTTATGGACTAGCCTTTGATTTCTTTTTATTTCCTTTGGATGGTTCTCCCTCAGATTTCCTCTTCACTTTATGGCTAGGAGCTTTATTCCTATTAGGAAGAATAACCCGAGCATCCGGCGCAACCAACCTTTTTACAACATCGGATGGTCAAGGGGATTCATCCGTTTTTAGGAGCAATAACTGTTCTAGAAGAGATCTTTCACATATTAAATTGAACTAGATTTAGCATAAGTGAAATTCATTTGACCATTCATTCTTAGCGCACTTAGATTTAGAAACGTTTCCTTAGCAGTACCAAGGTTTTCTTGGAAGGGGTTCGTAACTACTGCAGCAAAATTATTTGAGTTAGATAAAAATTATCAATTGAATAATTTTCAAAATAAAGTAAAACTTACTTGTAGTCCTCCATTTTAAGGATATTTTTTTTAAGATTATCAGTCAAGATCTCCTTCCCATTTTCCCAACACCGACTTATATCAAAGAAGTTTTTATTTTATGTCTTGTCTGCTTCGAGGAGGTCGTCGACTATCTTCGAAGCATTCTTAAGAAAAATATAGTAGAAATGAAGGCATGGAGACACACATATTTTTGCTATGAATTGCTCCGTCGGAAGTTCAATTTTTGAAATTCTTGAGGCCACGATACAGGATAGCAGTGTAAACCATAGGTTGAAATGAATGCATCGAGACACATATGTTTTTGCTATAATAGTTAGAATGGTAGTTCAAAGATATGCTTGATTTTTTTGGGTTAAAAACTATGTTTTGTCTTTTGTAGTTATTGGTACGTTATCTTTATTTTTAATATAAATTATATATTTTATTTTATTTTTATACGCTATACATAAAACAATGTACGAGATGTTCTTTTCTCCATAGTTTTTCCTATTCTAATAAGATAAACGTGGACTTAAATAGCAATAAAAACTTAGTCGATGTCAATGCTCCAAATAAACAATTGGATTAAAGAAAGAAAATGAATAGCCCATTAATTACCGGTGTTAAATTTGATTTTTTTTTATCTAAGTTTGTAGCGCAAAACCGAGGTTAAGTGAAAATGCAAAACACGAAACGAGGATAAGATGAAAAGAAAATGCAAAATTAAAGTTAAATTTGATTTTTTTTCAAAAGTGCAATATGCGAAACACAAAACAAAACAAATAAGGTGCGAAACCTCAGTTTATTAGGGTCCGCAAAAGAATAATTTAAAAAAAAAAATTCATGGATCTAGTTTTGTCCGTCTTACAAAACAAAACTAAATGCTACTCTCGGGATGTTTTTTGTTTAAGTTATAGTTTGAAAGATATGGACTTTAAAAATTTTAAATTAAAAAAAAAAGGTATACATGCTTGATATTCTCGTATATGAGGGTGTCCTTTGTATAAAATGTGGCTCATGTACCTATTATATTCTTGGATATTCTCGAGATTAATTGAATGTTGGATTGAGTCATAAATGGTAATTGACCTTACAAACAATACATCATATATAACTCATCATATTAGAATACAAAATCCAAACAAGTTCTAAAAATCCATTCAAACACTCTCAATATTTTAAAACTCAATTCAAACGAATCTCAAAGTTTTAGTTATACGATTTATTACATTTGCAATTACGGAATCTAAGGCCGTCTCTTCTTTATTAAAATAAAATTTATCTTAATTTAAAAAATTAATTTTAGTTTGTTTTAGGCTATGTCTTGTTAGGTTTTTGTTGGATCTTTCATCTTTGGGTCTCATAAAAAATTGTTAGATCTCTCACCTAAGTTTTCTCTTTTTACACTTTTATAAAACAATAACTATATAATTCTATTTCTTAAATCTTGCACCAGATATCATTTTTTTGTTTATCTGTGAGACATTATGGTATAATTGGATTTGTAAGCATAACCCTTTCAGTTTTAAATCTATAAGTTTTTAAAATTATTTTATAAAAATTAAACTATAAAAAATTAATATTTTTAAAAATACATGTAAATATAATAAAAATCAAACTTTCATATATAACTTTTCAAAAAATAAAACGAGTTTAAAATTTAAAAATTAAAATTTACAAAAAAATTCAATATCGGTATATAAAACATCTATTATGTTTATTTTTTAAACTACTATGTAAACAATTGTGCAAAATCATTTATTTAGATTGGTTTTGAAGAAAAAACATAGTTTGGAGAAAAAATACATTTCTAATATTAAAAATATGCAAAAATAAAATAAATTGAGAAATATTTGCTCGTAGTGAGTTTAGGCTAATAAAAAAAATACAGTCCTCCATGTCCCCACGTTTCAACGATGTTACCTTCTAGTCTCATACGTTTCCAAAATTCATTTGTTTATTAAATATGTCCCCATATTTCAACGATGTTACCTTTTGGTCTCATATGTTTTACCTAATGTTGCCAAATAGTCTACCATGTTTTTCCACTTTCACCAAATAGTTCACATGTTGCAACATACTTGCATTTTTAATCATGGTTAATTATATGGAGAGGAAAAAAATACAACATTTTTGAAACATGCAGACAATTTTAATACAAACGTGAACATGAAGATTGTTTTGCAACAGTTGGTATACATAGGGACCATATTTGTTTTTTAGTTGTGAGTTTATGTAATAAGGTTATATAATTGTTTCACCGAGCGACAAAATATTTAATCAATTAAATGCGTAAAAAATCTTTTTTTATGCAACCTAGAAAAACAACTATCTTTAAGATTTTCGTACCACTTAAAACAAAAATTAAGTATCCAAAATTAATATTCAAACCTATTTTTTTCTGGTTAATTGTAAAAACATACTAGAAGTTTGATTTTTCTTGGGATATTTTATACTATATAAAAATTCATGACATCACCTACCACATGTAATATTTTATTTTTTTCGATAAAAATTATGACTATTTATAAAAAAGAAAAAAAGTCGTCCAAGTTTTAAATTTCTTTCAAACTCTATTACTTGACTTATTTGTTTAATTTGTAGTCCATTTTTTTGGATAAAAAAATCTCATATTCATCTTATTTGTTAATTGCACACTTAGTAAGAGAACGCATAATTAAAAAATATATGGTTATGATCAACAATAAACTCACTAACAACTTATTTATTTTGAAAAATATGATTGACTTTGTAAATGTAAGTTTCTTATGGACATTCCAACCATATTTTAAAGATATAATAATCTTTTTTTATGTGGATCTAAAATTTAGTGATTGTGTTACCTATTCAATGACAATTAAAATTGTGTCTTATATTATTTTCATTTTTTGAATCGAACCGATTTTTAATGCAAGATCCTGGTTGAATAACATATTCTTTGATAATGACATAAGTTTTTTTCCTTATGTAAAAGACTTCAACCAATAAAAACTAGATATCTATTTTTATGCGGTATTGATAAAATCTTCTTCTAAAAATGTATTATTTTCAAAAACTTACTACTAATATATTGCGTTAGTTTTTGTGTTCTTAATAATTTATTTATTTTTTAATAATAATGTTTGAAACAATTTTTTAAAATTTTGGATTTAAATTTTGCTATAAATGAATAGTTTTGACAAGAAAATAGTAACCATTTTTTGTTGAAAAAAATATAAAAATAACTTAGTTGATAAAAAAAATTAAAATTAAAAAAAATATATTAAACGAGTGGTAATGATTATTTCAGGATGAAATAGGCATTCAGACCTTTTATATTTTAGAATCCACTTAGTTTTTATGTTTACTTTATTTATGATTTAAATTGTGATTTTATTTTTCACTTTAATTATATTTTAAATTATAAACTAATCATTAAAAAAATGTGTTATTATAGTTTAATTTTCAAGTTATTAAACATGATAATAAATATTTGTTATGTTTTTGTAGAAATATAAAATATTGTAAAGGTCATAAATTATTTTAACCACTCTTTTGCTCACCAAGTTAGCAACCGATGGAAGTATAAAGGTCATAAAGTTTGGATTTTCGTGTTTTCCTTAGTAAATTATGTTGAAAATCACATGAGAGCTTGGTATTTTTGTTGTTTGTCTCCATACATTAATTTTTGGTGCGTCGATCACGTCATCTCTCTACACAAGGTAAGCTCTCTAGTCAATCTACACAAGGTAAGCTCTCTAGTCAAACTACTCTGTCGATTCATGAGGTGACTATATAGCCGCCATTATGAATTAATTTTGTTTTTCATACATCAAGTGTATCAAAAATTAAATAGGTGATAATTTAATTTGGCAACTAAAAATTAAAAAATTAAAAGTTACCAATTTTTTAGATAAAATAAGTATAAAATAGTGCTTTGAGAATTTAATAATATTTGATCATCCTTCTTTTAATAAATCCAAAGATGAATAATTTTAATTTGGAAACTAAAATATCATTTCAGGGTTAAATTTATGAAGTGCCATTTTTCGAGGAGATAATTTATGAAATGCCCTTTTTTCAAGGTGATTAATTATGAAGTTCCAATTTTTCGAAGTGATAATTTATCAAGATAGTAATTTGCAGGGTGACAATATTTGAGGTGATAATATTGTGATAATGATGACAGATTAAATGTTGATGAGTTTTATGATGAATATATAAATAGTGACAAGTTATAAAGTGAAAAAATGACAAAGATCAAATATGAAAAAACATAGTACTTGAATATCTAATTATAATGTGGCATGTGATAGTCATAGACAAAACATAGAAAATCTAACTAAACACATGACAAACAAGGTGAAATTTGTCAAAACACGAAACGAGGATAAGATGAAAAGCAAAATGCAAAACTAAAGTAAAATTTGATTTTTTTTATTCAAAAGTGCATTATGCAAAACACGAAACAAAACAAATGAGGTGCGAAACCTCAGTTTATTAGGTTCGCGAAAGAATAATGTTTTTTTAAAACAAATTGGATCTTGTTTTGTCCGTCTTAACAAACAAAACTAAATGGTACTTTCAAGGTTTTTTTGTCTAAATTATAGTTTGAAAGATATTGACTTTGAAAATTTTAAATTAAAAAAATAAATAAGGTATACTTGCTTGATATTCTCGTATATGAGGGTGTCCTTTGTATAATATGTGGCTCATGTACCCATTATGAACTTGGATATTCTCGAGATTAATTGAATTTTGGATTGAGTCATAAATTGTACTTGATCCTAAAAACAATACATCATATATAACTCATCATATTAGAATACAAAATCAAAACAAGTTCTAAAAATCGATTCAAACACTCACAGTATTTTAAAACTCAATTCAAACGAATCTCAAAGTTTTAGTTATCCGATTTATTACATTTGTAATTACGGAGTCGAGGGTCGTCTCTTCTTTATTAAAATAAAATTTATCTTAATTTTAAAAATTAATTTTAGTTTGTGTTAGGCTATGTCTTGTTAGCTTTATGTTGGATCTTTCATTGTTGGATCTCATCAAAAATTGTTAGATCTCTCACCTAAGTTTTCCCTTTTTACACTTTTATAAAACAATAACTATATAAACTTAATTGTTAAATCCCTCACCAGATATCATTTTTCTGTTTATCCGTGAGACATTATTGTATAATTGGATTTATAAGCATAACCCTTTCAGTTTTAAATATTTAAGTTTGTAAAATGATTTTATAAAAAAGAAGTTATTAAAAATTAATATTTATAAAAATACATGTAAATATAATAACAATCAAGCTTTCATATATAAATTTTCAAAAAATAAAAACGAATTTAAATTTTAGAAATTAAAACTTACAAATAGTTTCAATATCGACTATATAAAACATCTATTTTGTTTATTTTTTAAACTAATATGTAAACAATTGTGAAAAAATATTTATTTAGATTGGTTTTGACGAAAAAAACATAGTTTGGGGAAAAATACGCTTCTAATATTAAAAGATATGCAAAAATAATATAAATTGAGAAATAGTTTCTCGTAATGAGTTTAGAATAACAAAGAAATAGTCCTCCATGTATACCAACGGTCGCGTAACAGTTTCCCAAATTCATTTGTGTATTAAATATGTCCCCATCTTTCAATAAAGTTACCTTTTAGTCTCTTATGTACCCAATGTTGCCAAATATAGTCCACGATGTTTTTCCAATGTCACCAAATAGTTCACATGCAACATACTTGCCTTTTTAATCATGGTTAATTATATGGAGAGGAAACAAATACAACATTGTTGAAGAAAAAATCAAAGGAAAAATTTCCCTCTAATGACCCTCCTAAGGACCACGTGGAAAGCAAAGATTTTTTAACCTATAATTTGAGCGATTAACGTTCAAATACACCTATAAAATAACTGATGGAAAAGGGTCATTAGAAAAATATAAAAATATACAGCTCGTCAAGAAAGTGCTCCTCCCGTGAATAAAATTGGTGAGATTAGTCACCAAGGTGCTATAGAGGATGTGACAGAGATTAAGGTTGTGTACGAGAACCAAGAGTTAGATGTTATGACTAAATCCTCGAATGGCGGGTTATCAGGTGAGATATGCAGTCCCGAAGTGCAAGCCAAGAAGCAGAAGAAGAGGCATAAACAAAAGCAGATGGAGTCAACATTGGAAGAAAAAGCCGCAATAAAGAAGACGAAATGCTTGCAGAAGAATGGGCAGGCCTTCGGGTGGAAGTTGGCCCTGATTGACGAAGAAAATAAGAATGAGGCACAGTTAGAGAAGAAAACGGAGGTGGCCGCAGAGGATTCTCCCCTGGGTGCATCAGAGAAGGCATATGCACACATAGAGATAATTGAGCTATTAAGGAAGAGAACATGGGTAAAGGGGCTACATCTCGAGAGCATCAGAGGGATTCCAAAATGTCTTATCTAGAAAGTGTACCCAAACTGAGACTGCTGACCTCTAATTGGGAGAAACTATTAGACCATCTCGTTAGGTTGGTTGGATCCATATCATCACTAGTGAATACAGTGAGACCAGATCTAATTCCTACCAAAGGGATGGTGCCCGCTGAAGAAACTGGTATCGTGTCACCGACCATCCAGCAGTCTTCCCTTTTGAACCCGAAGGAGCTGCCTTGTAATGTCCCTATTCTTGTCCCATCGGGGCTAATATTTTGCTAGTCAAGCACTTCCCATAGCTCAACTTTTGTGATAACATGTCAATGGTAGAGATCTTGCAAATGCAGCTTGAGTTGGCGATCGAGGTTAGGGTCATTTATTTATGTTGCTCATATAAGTGTATACCTTGGGTTTTGATTGTTGTTCCTTAAATATTATGGAGTCATCATCAATTTATGGTTTTTGCATACCGTCACATGTCCTCATCTGAATACCGGGACATGAAGAAATTAAAGCGCGAACATATGTTTTTATGTTGTATCATAGGGTTGAAGACTAGGCTAGCCCGATACAAGCACGCTTACAGGTTGGTCAGGGTAAAATTCGATAAAATAGCGAATGAGAAACCTGAGGTGGAACGGTTGCTGGACTTAGCTGCTGCGAAGAGATGCGCATTTTGCAAACAAATCTTAGAGCTCATTAGTAGCAAAAACCGCGTTGATACATGTATATTTTATGAAGTAATTGGACCTATTGAGTTATGTGTATGGTTAATATAACTTTTTGTGTTTAATAAATGTGTTGTGTAACTCATTATGTTGTACAATTTTGTTAACAAAGTGATCTTTAATATTTAGAAAAGTAATCTACTTGCGTTAGATGAATAGACACCTATTTTGGTAAAATAATCGATAATGTGCGAGCTGGTGGATTTGTATTATTAAAATTATACGGCGCAATATGACATTTTGTGTAGCCGTAAGAGGCTTGGCCTATTGGCTCGAGCGCTTAGCTGACCCCATCGGTCAAGGTTCAGTGTGGCCCTTCGCGTAGACCTTGGGTGCGAATGATTAACCCAATCAGAAATTGATTGTATCATTCAAGGATCATTAGGGCTTCTTCTGTAACCTGGAGGCGTGGTTGATTAACCCATTCATTAATTAAACGTTCCGGTCAAGACTCGGTATGACCTCTTGCGTAGCCCGAATGTGTGGTTGATTAGCCCACTTACTATGTCGTGAATTAACAATTAGTTCACAAATGATTGAAAATTGGATATGGAGATACTATTGGAGATTGTTGGAACCGATGAATAGATTAAGACAAAGACTAAGTAAAAATAAATAAATGGGCACACGTGCGTTGGCAAAAACATAAATCATTTATTAACCATTTTGGAATATGCTTCGTTAGAAAACTCTTTCGCTCCATTAGAAGGAAATAAACACATTTGTATTATATAATGTTGTGATACGATTTCAAATGGTTAATATTCTAGGGGTGCTTAGGAGCTCTACCGCCCTCGTTAACTAGTTGATACGTTCCATGTTGTTCTTTGGAGATAACTTTGTAAGGCTTGTCTCAGTTAGGACCAAGCTTGTTGGTGTTCTTCTCCTCTACTCTGTGAAATACTTTCTTCATGACCAAATCTCCTACCTGAAGGACCCTCAGTATGAGTTTAAAATCAAACAAGCTTCTCATTAGGCTTTTATAGTGTTTTGAGCAGACTCGAGCCTGCAATCGCCGTTCTTCAATAAGATCTATGCACACCTTGTGTTCCTATATTTTTGAAGCATCAGAGTAATAAGCAATTTGATAACTAGGGATGATGATCACTGCAGGGTCGACCACCTCCATTTCATACAACAACAAGAATAAGGTTTCGCCTGTTGCCAAACAGGGGTCGTCTGGTGGATTTGCGCTAGTTTATTTGGTTACTTCCTTTTGGCTCCTTCTAGTTTCTTTTTAATACCGCCCAAGATGGTCATGTTTGTCACCTCTACTTGCCCAGTTGTCTGTGGGTAATACGATGTTGAGAAATGTTGTTCCACTCTGTATCTTATATAGAAAGTTATCATCACTGTATTTTGGAATTTGCGCTCGTTGTCCGTCATTAGTGAAATAATAAATTTCTTATACTCTTATTTTGTACAAAGCTTTATCCTATACCCATTTAGTGAAATAAGCTACCACAACAATCAATGTTATTGTTTACCCATAGCCATGGGAAATAGTCCCACTAAATTGGTCACATTTTTTTAAGGGGCAAGGATCTGGTGTGATGCTCATTGGCTCGATCGGCAAGTGTTGTGTGTTAGAAAATTGCTGGCATGGGTAACATATTTGTATGATTCGCTCGTCATTAGCTACCATATTGGGCCAGTAGTAGCCTGCTAGCAAAAATCATCATATCAAGTTGTGCTCCCCGCAATGGGCCACTACTTCTTCCTCGTGCAACTCTTGTAGATTTGTTCTAGTAAAGGGCATGGTTCAAGATGGTGTAGTTTATTGCTCATAGTTGTAGAGACCATAGTCTACCGTGTATCCTAAATATGTGTCCATAAATGAAATGAACTCATAACCCAACGTCGAGTCTACCAACTGATTGATGTAAGGATGAGGGAAAATATCTTTAGGGTACCCATAACAGGTACTTTGACTTTCAAATATTCCTCAAGAAAATGAGCTTATCTACTTCCCATGTGATGGTCTCGGCTTTCTCATAAAAATACTCTTCGTTTCTGATGGATTTGTCTCACCCGTCGGTCGACAGAGAGCTCGTGGCAGATGACTGACGAGTTGACACACGTCATGTCGTTCGTACTTTAGGCGAAGACATCCACATTTTTCTATATTAAAGTAATTAAATCACATTTAAATATAGGGTCAAGTTTGTTAACGACACGCGCCTTTCGGCCTATATAGAGAGTTCCATCTATCACTTATTCGTCAAGACTGTTGAACTGGTCACTCTCCCGGGGGTTGTCCATCCTTTCTTGTCATGGGTCAGAGTTCCACTATTGGCATTTCTCCTAATTGTTGGTTCATTTCTACTACACGAATTTGTTGGATCCATGAATATAGCATAACTATTCTTTGCGGTTCGTTGACTTCCTCTGATGATCACGACCATGTTGCCAACCAGATATTAACAAAGTTGGCCATAAATATAGAGGGTTGCTTCTTTAAAAATTGTATTGTATCCCACATCTAAAGTTGGAAAAAAGAGTTTCTACCAAGCTCTTTATAAAACACATGGTGGATTTTCTTAACAAATATCTCTCGTTTAGTCTTACGACTCTTATCTCACATCTGAAATGTAGAAAACAATTGTCACCAAACTTTCCATAAAATACATGGTGGCTTTTCAAAATAAGTATATTTTTCTTAGCCTTATCCCATATCTAAAATGAGAATATGGATTTCTACTATGGTGCCTATAAAAGTAGCCCAGCCAATAGTGCAATTAGTTAAAACGTTTAGTGGAAATTCAGACATTCGGATTCAGATATTATCCGAATCCGGATAATATCCGTCAGAAACAGATTCAGATATTATTTTTGAAAATATTTTGGATTCGGATAGTGACTTTGGATTTCGGATTCGGATATATGAAAATTTGTATCCGAAATATCTGTTTGACAACCCTATCGATAATTATAGTAGGAAGACCTTTCGACTGATTTTACTTAAAGATTGTTTTGTCGCTTTTTAGATGTGGGCTTTACTCTTGAAAATATATCCCCACCAAATATGGTGAAAAGTCATTGCTGACTTCCTTTATCATTTTGCTTTCACTCCTATTGGAGAAGTTGCTCTGATAAGATCTAGGATCACATTAGATCTAGGATCACATCAGAGAAGATCATTTGACAAGTCATTTCAGAATGTTGCTCTGATACCACTTGATAAACTCCTCCTAGATTCGGCACTCTGAAATGGGATAGGGATAACTTTGCAACCAGGAACCCAAAAGGATTCAAAGATCAAAGGATGTGGATCGATAGGTCACACAAAGGTTGTGGAAAGGCCTTTGATATTCCAACTGATCTTCCTTTGGATATGACGCACCAAATGAAGAACAGGTTTTCTTGTGGATATTACACACCAACAAGAGAAGAGTAAAACTTAAGAAGTTTTTTTCAGAATCAAAGATAGTCTAACCATTAGAATTCTGAGTACATAGTTTTTATAGGAGAAAGAACTAGTCTTGAACACAATTAAGGTTGTTCTTGGAAACATAATGCATGCTTCTAAAACAATTAAGGCTTTTCTTGGAAACAAAATGCTTTAATATTGAAAATACAAAGTATTAATGATATAAGCTGGAAATCAGACCCTTCCCTCCTCCAAGGACGTGGCTTTTGGTGTAGATGGGCCTTGGGCTTTTATTTCAACAAACGGGCAATGGTGAAATGAAACAATTGCCTCATTAAAAACCTTGTCAAGAAAACCCATTGTGACAAAACTTGAACAAGGGAAAAAGAGTACAATCGAGACACTTTCTCATTTGTTGAAATCAATTAGCTTGAATCAAGACCAAAGTGGTTTGACAAGCTTTTCCACCATACTTGTTGTTTTGATCACGTGGATTTTTTAGTGGATTAAGCAATCCTCCAACAACTTTGTTAAATTGTTTTGCTCTTGATCAAGTTGTTGGACCAGCCGGTAAAATAAGAATATATTCAACTTCAAGCTCATCTTCTTTTTCAAGTTGTTCATCTGGTTCTTGCACATTTCTATGTTCTAAGCTCCTTGTGTCATCTAGGATCACATCACTCAAATTTTCACTTTAGAATTTATACACTCCTATTCGTCTTTTCACTATAATGGCTTTTACCCTTTTATAATCTCAACCACTCTTTCTGTTTTCCACTCTTGTGTGTATTCTTTAGATTAAATTGAATTTCATGAAAAAAATCTACAAAAATTTAGTAATAATTTAAAACAAAATAAGTAATCAAAATCATAAAATTAATTAAAATCAAAATACGTGAAATAATCAAACTCAAAAGATGAGAAATAATACTCAAAGTAGTTTTTCTTTGCTTTAGAATTTTAATCAAATTTTATAAAAACAATATGTAGAATAACCTAGTTACTTAATAAAAACATCATTATCTTGAGTAAGATGAGAAATAAGATCGAAAAGAATAAACTTTATTGCATGAATGCTTTTGTTTTTGTTTTTATTTTTTATGATATGAGTAAATTTTATGGTAAGAATAGTTTTTATGGTAAGAATAGTTTTTTAACATAACGATAATACATAAATAAGATAATCAAACATACCTTAAAATTGAAGCCATAATACCAATTGATATGAACTTCACTAACAAGTATGGTGAAATCCGAGAACTATATTAGTTTTGGAGCCCCAAGAACGTATGAACAATATTTGTTTGAGTCTCGAACCTTCACCTATGAAGATTTGGACAATGAATACGAGTTTGATGTATTAATGCTACAAGAATATCTTGATAAGTTGAAGAGTTTTCTTAAAGACTAAGAGGACACACATCACAATACAATGATATTTTTGAAATCCAAATTGTGTTTATAAAGATTATGAAACCTCATATATATACTTGGAACATACTCTAATTATAGAAAAAGTCATAAAGGAGAATTAAAGACAAGCATTAATAATAAGGCTTTTATATTTCTAAAACATATCAAAAGGTTAATATTAAGTCTTTTAATAATCAAACCATCATTTCCTCCTCTAATGATGTAATTGTAATTGCAATAATGTGATTTACATTTGATCCCAATTTCTTATTATCAGAATCAGCAGCCGAACCATTTGAATTAACCCAACAATTTTGGATTAGCCCATTAAGTGTTTTTAAAATTGTTTGGCTCTAAGTCTTGTCGTTGAGCCGCTAGAAAATGACAAAGAATCTGGTCCAAAATCAGCTACATATCCACCAGTATTATCAATATATCCATCTCATTGGTTTAGTTCAATTTCAAGTCGAGACAATTCGAAACCAGGCCGAAGAAAATAAAATTGGAAAAAACCGTTGAGACCCTAATATAAAGTACGATATAGTGTTTGTAAAGAAGCTTATGGGTCCTGAATAAGTATTTTAATTAACCAAGACTAAAAAATGGTGGGTTTTCCTGGTAGAATCCAGTCAAAAGAAATAAATATTTTCCAAATAAAGACTTCGTTGGGACAAATATGGTTCTTCTCTTATCAACTTTTATTGAAGAAAATATCATTTCTACCTAATAGTGGTTGTTTTCATGTTCTATTTGAGTTTATTGCATTTTTATAATTATTAAAATCCTCTTCCAAAGTTATATGTATTAATCACTAATGCATTTTTATGGTATTTTATGAAACTAATTTGAATAGACAAAAGCTGGAACAATTGAACAGACATGCGTTTGATTTTATTACTTAAAGAATGAAACAAAATAGATTAGTACTTATAGAAAATACGATTCCCACTACCTACTAACATCACTTAGTAATTTGAGACTTTTAGACTTCTTAGTATAACTCCTACTAATCCTTTAACTTCATTTAATACTTGAGAATGAATTGAGAACTGTGTGCTTCTATTGTGAAATTTGTGGGAACTGTCTGCTTCTTTGGGAACTTTGTGGGAACTGTCTGCTTCTTTGCAACTGAAATTATAGGAGTAAATAATGCACTAAGCCTTAAAGTGGACCATATGCCATTCACATTGCCGGTGTAATCAGTATCAACAAACCCACATACACTAAAATTTGAAGCGACTTTGTCAAACAGACTTTGAGCTTCTTCACCTGTAATGGTTTCTTTGAGTACTTCAGAGCATAACTCCATTTCTAGCTCATGCAAATCAACATGAGCATCTGGGTCAACACCCACATTGGTACCGAAAAATTGTGAAAAATTGAAAAACCAATCATCAATATTAATTTTCTTACTCTCTAGTTCTTCTGATTTATTTTGAACCTTTTTGTCCAGTTTATCGTAATATATAATCTCAAATTCCAAAATAGAACCACCGAGAGAAGAGAATTCACTTCCATCCACTTTAATTTCCCGAATATCAAGAGGCTTCTCCTTTTCTTACTCAAACAAATGAGGTTCTTGTTTAGGATCAACCTCAACAATATGCAATCTCAAAATTACAACCGACTCAGCTACATTTGATTCAAGTTTACTATCCACAGATAGCTCTGCCAATCTGAGCTCGCCCGTATATGTTATTGTCACCAAATCTCCATCGTTATCCTTATACTTGATCAAAACCGACATTAACGCTGGAAATCTTGTACTCACAGTCTCTCTCAATACCTTAAAGTTACAGTTAACAGGAATCTGACTAAGCCTTATATCATTCCCATGAACAAGCTTCAATTTTCTCCACTTGATTTGAACAACCATCTCTTCTAGCTGCTTACGAACCGATACCGCATTCGACTCAGATAAACCCACTTCAACTTGACCATTATGGCATATTGCCGTACTAATACCGCTTTTAGAAGAGCCCTGTAAAACCTTCAACATAGCCTTGGACGATTTATTTTTGCTCTCACGCGGATCTTTTTCAGTCATAATATGACTTCTCTAATTATTATTACCACCAGGAAACACAAACGAACCATTTAGTACCTTCTTCGATGCAGGGCGTGCAGGTAGATAAGGCCCGAGTCCAGGAATCGGGGCACCGCAGACAGCCGACGCACCAAGGGCAACTGGTTGATTAACAACCTCAATCGAGAAAAAAAAATTCCCATTGTCGCTCATTGCTATCTTCAACATTATGTGCAACATTTGTATCTGATTCGGAGATTTTCGAATAATAATTGGTTTAATGTGTCCTAGTTTGCCATACTTCTTGCAAACAAGCTTTGCACGACAATCCAACTTCATGTGTCCAGTCCTTCCACATCTAAAACATGTCAGTTGAGAGTGGTTTGCTGACTCTCCCTCTATCCTTATCTGCTTACCACCATTTTGAAAATGACTTTGTGTGTTTTTCCACCTTGACTTGTTTTTAGTAAAAAGTGTATCTTCAACATCAGCAGAATACTTACCAAGCATTTGTTTAACCAATGCTTCCTGGTTGGAGAGTAGGTTCTCTAACTCAAAAATTGATGGTTGGTTAACCCATCCTTGTATTGATGATATAAACGACATGATGTCAGATCGTAATCCACAAATCAAATAATGTCTTAGCCTTGCATCACTAATAGGTTCATCACTGTCCAAACCTGAAATTTCTGAACATACATTCTTAAACTTAAGAAAGTAATCAGAGATTGACATATTACCTTGCGTTAAAGAAGCAAGCTCATTCTTAAGGTACTAAAGACACGTAGTATTTTTCTGGGTAAATAACCTGTCAAGAGTATCCCATATATCCTTTGGAGAATCCAATGCACGAACATGATTAGTAAATTCCTTATCGATCAAAGTTCTCAACGCAAATAAATCAATTCCGCACCTTACTTTTCATTTCCTCCTTAACTCAGCATTTTCTGGAGTATCACTTGGAAGTATCTCGGTATCGGAAACAAGATCCCATAAATCTTGTCCTTAAAGGAAGACCTCCATACACAACCGCCAATATTGGTAATTGGTTCCAACAAGCTTTTCTGTAGTCATAGTGGAAGTTGAATTACTTCCATTTATATTGATTTCAAAGTAATAACAGTTGACATGATTTTTTATTTCATCTAGTAATAAAATCAAACACTTGATATGCAGAGAGCTTGCTCTGATACCATGAAAAAAATCAGGTAATAGACAAAATCTGAAACAAGTGAACAGACATACATTTGAATACCCAACTTTCAGAATGTTGCTCTTTTACCACTTGATAAACAATTCCTAGAATCGGCACTCTGAAATGGGATAGGGATAACTTTGCAACCAGGAACCCAAAATGATTCAAGGATCAAAGGATGTGGATCGATAGGTCACACAAAGGTTGTGGAAAGGCCTTTGATATTCTAACTGATCTTCCTTTGGATATGACGCACCAAATGAAGAACATGTTTTCTTGTGGATATTACACACCAACAAGAGAAGAGTAAAACTTAAGAAGTTTTTTTAGAATCAAGATAGTATAACCATTAGAATTCTGAGTACATAGTTTTTATAGGAGAAAGAACTAGCATATGCTTTTGATCTTGGTAAACTTCTCGTGGAGTCATGGTAACTAGAGTGGTTTTCCTTCCTTGAAACTCAAAAGTATGGCGATTAGTGAATCCATCAAGGATAGCCTTTCGATCAGATTGCCATGGCCTTCCTAACAGTATGTGACTAGCCTCCATTGGTAGAACATTACATAAAATTTCATCTTCGTACTTACCAATGGATAAGGGAACTTCTACTTGGTGGCTAACTTTCATTTCTCCATTGCCGTTAAGCCATTGAAGCTTGTAAGGTGCTGGATGCTTTTTCGTTTTTAAACCAAGCTTCTTTACCATAGATTTACTTGTCACATTGGTACAACTTCCTCCATCGATAATAAGGCTACAAACTTTCCCTTGAACAAGACACCTAGTGTGAAACAGATTCTCCCTTTGCTCTTGTTCTTCTTCTTTTATTTGAATGCTTAAAGACCTTCTGGCTACCAATAAATCTCCTTTAGCAGGTCGCTCTAAGTGTTCTTCGGAAGAATCAGAGACAATTTCTTCTTCCTCTGAAATTACTTCTCCATTATCTAGAATTGTCATAATCTTCTTATTAGAACACTCATTAGCATAATGTCCCATCCCTTTGCACTTGAAACACTTAACATCACGAGTTCTGATTGCAACCTCTTTAGGTTTGACCTTGTTATCAATAGACAATGGTGTTCCAGATTTTTGGTTCACCTCTACATAGCTTCCTTTCTGATAATTGGTCTTCCCATCTTTTGAATAACTTGGCTTAATTGTTACTGCCCTTGAACCGTAACTTGATCTTGAGGAGTTCTTTCTTTTAACTTGTTGTTCAAATAGCAAAGCTTTGTGTAGCATCTAAACTAGTTCAACATAATACTGAGTTTCCAATCTGTCTTGAATTTCTCTATTTAAACCCCCAAGAAACCTTGACATTGTTGCCTCTCTATCTTCTAAAATATCAGCTCGCAACATTAAGGTCTCCATTTCTTGATAATACTCTTCGACAGATCGGCTTCCTTGTGTTAATCTCCTCAGCTTTAGATACGGCTCACGGTGGTAATGACTAGGAACAAACCTCTTCCGCATAATGGCTTTCATTTCTGCCCATGATTCTATAGGATGTTCCTCCTTACGCCTTCTTGAGGTAACTAGTTGATCCCACCAACTAAGAGCATAATCATAAAATTCAGTAGTAACAATTCTTACTCGATTGGTCTCCGTGTTGTTTTGAACGTTGAAAACGAGTTCAATCTTCTTTTCCCATTCCAAATAGGCATCTGGATCGTTTTTTCCATAGAATGGTGGAATCTTAATCTTGAGACCTCCAAGATTGTCACGCATACGTTCGTTGCCGTCTCTTGTACGTCTATGGTGCCTTCTATGGCTGTTTCGAGGCGAATTGCTCATGTGTTCATAATATTCATCAGCGGCTTCATTTCTGAATTGTTCAGGTAGTTCATGGGATCGGGACTCTGAGATGGGATAGGGATAACTTTGTAACCAGGAACCCAAAAGGATTCAAGGATCAAAGGATGTGGATCGATAGGTCACACAAAGGTTGTGGAAAGGCCTTTGATATTCCAACTCATCTTCCGTTGGATATGACGCACCAAATGAAGAACAAGTTTTCTTGTGGATATTACACATCAACAAGAGAAGAGTAAAACTTAAGAAGTTTTTTCAGAATCAAAGATAGTCTAACCATTAGAATTCTGAGTACATAGTTTTTATAGGAGAAAGAACTAGCCTTGAACACAATTAAGGCTGTTCTTGGAAACATAATGTATGCCTCTAAAATAATTAAGGCTTTTCTTGGAAACAAAATGCTTTAATATTGAAAATACAAAGTATTAATGATATAAGCTGGAAATCAGACCCTTCCCTCCTCCAAGGACGTGGCTTTTGGTGTAGATGGGCCTTGGGATTTTATTTCAACAAATGGGCAATGGTGAAGTGAAACAATTGCCTCATTAAAAACCTTGTCAAGAAAACCCATTGGGACAAAACTTGAACAAGGGAAAAAGAGTACAATCGAGACACTTTCTCATTTGTTGAAATCAATTAGCTTGAATAAAGACCAAAGTGGTTTGACAAGCTTTTCCATCATACTTGCTGTTTTGATCACGTGGATTCTCTAGTTGATTAAGCAATCCTCCAACAGCTTTGTTAAATTGTTTTGCTCTTGATCGAGTTGTTGGACCAACCGGTAAAATAAGAATATCTTCAACTTCAAACTCATCTTCTTTTTCAAGTTGTTCATCTGGTTCTTGCACATTTCCATGTTCTAAGCTCCTTGTGTCATCTAGGATCACATCACATTTACTCAAAAATAAATTCTTAAACGCATTATTCATCTTCCTTACCGTTTTCTCTCTCAACATCATTACTTACTTCCTGAATTGCGTACATCAAATTTGAAGAAAACCAAACTCTAACCTTCTTTGAATAATTTAATTACTTATATCTCTATTTTCCTTATCCATAACTACCTTTTAATCTTAAAAATCACTACTTTCAAAACTATTCTCATATGATGTTTTGAAAAACTATCCGTATTTGAAAACCAAATAAATGAAAATTTATCTTCAATTTTATATTCTCCTGAAATTTCTTTACACCATATCATTATTTTCTTTAGAAATACTTGACAGTAAAAGAAAATATACCAAGAATAAACCTTTCCCAAGAGAAGACCTTATAGATTTAGACCTTGAGGAACTACCAAAACATAAAGTTGAAGATTCAGACTTTTTGCAAGAATTGATTAACTATCAAACTAAACCTTATAAATATATGTCTGAAAAAGATCATCGACTGTCAAATCTCTTTGCACCTTTTAAAGTTTGAAAAAACGGGGCACATCTGTCCGAAGACCTCGAGATGAATCGATTTAAAGCAGCCAACCTCCCAGTCAATCGTTGTACTTCTTTAATATTCCGAGGAGGCTCCATTTGTAATAAAGCATTAAGCTGGTCCGGATCGGGCTGTATCCCTTACTCACTTATTATATACCCCAGGAATTTCCCGGACTGCACTCCGAACACACATTTCTCTGGATTTAGCTTCAAATTTACTTTTACTAAGTTAACAAAAGTTTCTTGAATGGGGTCTTCGGTTACACTTTCATCCTTACATCATTGAGCTAACAACTAACGGGTACTACGTCTTTCTTAGCGTATTACTGAGTTCACTTTTAGCTAGATATAAAGATTATCCTCCAATGATATAAAGATTATCCTCCAATAATATTCCGAGGAGGCTCCATTTGTAATAAAGCATTAAGCTGGTCCGGATCGGGCTGTATCCCTTGCTCACTTATTATATACCCCAGGAATTTCTCGGACTGCACTCCGAACACACATTTCTCTGGATTTAGCTTCAAATTTACTTTTACTAAGTTAACAAAAGTTTCTTGAATGGGGTGTTCGGTTACACTTTCATCCTTACATCATTGAGCTAACAACTAACGGGTACTACGTCTTTCTTAGCGTATTACTGAGTTCACTTTTAGCTAGATATAAAGATTATCCTCCAATGTTTCCTTTCCATTGTTAAGATTCAAAAGCATCAAGAAAATCCGTTTTAACACTGAAAGAATAAATTCAAATTATCAATGTACCCTGCTCTGACCACAATTATAAAATCAATTTTGTTTATGTAACTGGAAGTTGGGAATCGAGAAATTGCTTTGATGGATTTGATCAAATAGAATGAAAATAGATACAAACATATAAGATAAGTCAGATATTATTTGATTGTATTTTGTAATCTATCATTATACTTATATATTAACCATCATTTTACTTATTTTGCAGATCCCAAAAAAGTGCTTGAACTTACAATAAATGTATCCATGATGACAAACCTATGAAAATGTTGTCCTTAGCTTCCCGGACCCATCGAACTTTTAGAATTCCACTATGTCTTCCCAACAGATAATTTTATCCAAGCCAAGTTGTGTGGCCATTACTAGAACTTTTCATGATAGCTAATGGTAAACCAAAATTTTGTAAGATATGGGAACCAATTATTACGAATGTACAATAAGCATCTTGCGACAACAAATATATTCCCGAAATCAGCTAGGAATTGGCTTGGGTATTCTGAAAAAGAAAATAAAAAAAAGAGACAGAAAATATAAAAGCTGTCTAAGCTTTCCCATAAAAGCCTTCTCCTAAAAGAACATACCTTCAACCAACTCAACTACTATTTCAAAAAATGTTGTCCTAATAAAAAAAACATTTAGAATCCGAGCTCCCGTAAAAAAAATGAATATATTGATAATGAAAAAAGATGCCGACCCTTTTTAGACACTGAACCACTCCAGAAAAAACAAAAGACCGACCCAAGCAACAACAAACACATCCCTGCTAATGTTGACACTGAAAATCATGTTCCCAATTCAAAAAATAAAAATCCCAAAAATAAATAAAAATGCCAACAAAAGCTTACCTCATCTAACTGGCCTAACTAACCAAGAATCAATAAAAGAAAAACTGCAATCACACACACAACCCCTTCCTTGACTCAAAACCATTCTCAACTTATCGAGAAACCATCAATCGACAACTCCAACGGAAATTTCGTTTACATCGGGAATCCTAACTTATATCGAGTATTTTCAACCCATGAAAACACTAGATCCCGTATATATCTATATGGGATTTGAACAGTACATCGTCCCTCGACTATCACGTTTGGTGGCAAATAGTCCATTGACTTTCAAGTGTCCGTTGACAGTCCCTCGACTATCGCGTTTGGATAAAGTTAGTCCACCAGATCCTCTGATCCATGAGAGGCTGCCACGTGTCACCATAGTCCCCAGTTTTTTGTATCACCACTAGTCCCTTGAGTTTAGTTTTCTGTAATTTTCTACATTTTGGGTTTGACCTAAACTCAAGGGACTAGTGGTGATACAAAAATCTGGGGACTATGGTGACAGGTGGCAGCCTCTCATGGATTAGAGGATCTGGTGGACTAACTTTATCCAAACGTGATAGTCCAGGGACTGTCAACGGACATTTGAAAGTCAAGGGACTATCTGCCACCAAACGCGATAGTCGAGGGACGATTTACTGTTCAATGCCTATCTATATGTTACCTCTCTAACGTTACTCATCTCTCGTCAACTTTCACAGATTGCCCTAACATAGCTCAATACAACAACATGAGCTATTTTGACATCTTACGTAAACAATTTGAAATTCAACTAGAGGTTATTCTGCAATGCTATATTACCCTTTCATCAAATAAAATGTTATCATATTTCTCAACTCTAATAACATATGTATTACCTCTTCCTCTTTTTTATACTTGCTAGAGTATTTACAATTTCATGACTCTTGCCTACATAACGATGAGTCATACCAACATTGATGTCATGGCCAATTTTCGACATAAAAGTATTATGATTGACTCGAGGCAAAAAATGAGAGATTAGTTTCTTTTTAACAAGGATTTCAAAAAATAAAACTAGCTCACAAGAAGTTACAAAAGGATGAAAACAATTGTTGACAAATTTCATATTATCATTGAAGTTGGAAAAGATGTTATCACGAAGAACAACGAACTACTTACTCAAAATGCAGCATTTTAAAATGAGATACATCTTTTACAACTCTTAACACATACCTTATGGCTCAAAATGCTACTTTCTCTAATCATAATAAAATCCTAAACACTGAAATCAACCCTTCGACGACTCAAGTATCTGCTTTAAACTTAGAAATCAACATACTTCAACGAAAATTAATTGATCTCGAGAAAAAGAACTTAAAAATATTATGGAAGATATTGGTAGTTACACTCTCAAAGCTATAAATGAAAAAGAAGATGCTGCAGTTAAAGTTTTGATCAAATAAAGTAAAAAAAATTCTTATCAATCGTGAATGTAATTTCCAACATTCAACTATGAGAGCTAGAAAAATTACTACTCGAAGATGACCGCTCTCATCGACATGACAAACTACCAACTTCAAAAGACAAAAATAAGAATGAGAACAAAAATGACGGGTTTACCAAAGAAACTTTTATAATTTCTCCTGGATAGGAAAAAAAATGAAGGAAATACCACTATCGAACATGAATCCAACAGCAATAAGAAGACTGTACGAAGGATGAATAAGTGATCCCCCCACTACAAGTTCTCCCCATACCAATGTGAGTGGGTCTTTTGTATCAGATTTCGAAGATGATAGGTTTAAGCACGAAATGGATTGGCACTCTTTAAGGAAAGAAAGTAGTCGGCCTCAGAAATCTCGAAGAGAGAAGACAAGTCTGGATATACGAGGGATATTCCTTTGTTCGAAGGTAACATATCTAACCAATATGTTAATACTGCGCATCATAATTTATATGCAATTATGGGAACGACTGGATCCAGAGAATACATGCATGAGTAGATTGAAGTGATTGTCTTTTATCCTATTAGATTAGGTCAATACCTCTTCTGAAGTGCTTCGATATTTTAAAGGTTAAAAATTTGATAGTACACAGGATCTTGACGATCATATTGAGCAATTTGAGAATTATATGATAAAGTTTGAGGATAATGACAAGTTGGTGTGTAGAGAATTCTCATAAACTTTCAAGGGCACCGCTTTAAAACAGTATAAATGAATTTTGAGGGAATCTATAACCAACTTTAGGGTTTTTTATAATGCATTCCGAAGATAATTCATGGGAAGTAAAGAGATGCGAGCTAGCGGTGATACCATAATCCAATGTAAACAAGATGTGGGAGAGAAGTTGAAATATTACACAAGACACTTTGTGTTAACAAAGACTAAGTTAGAAGGTTATGAAGATAAAGTTTCCATGGCAGCATTTAGTCAAGGATTGCTTCCTGGTGATTTAGGAAACGAGACTACAAGGAAAAAAACATTGACTTTTGGTGCTTTAATGGCTCAAATTGAGGAACAGATAAAAGTAGAATAATCGACAAGAGTTTGGATTGGATCGAGTTCAACTCAGAGGAATTCTAGACAAGTCCCTGCTAGCCAAGGATATTAGGGAAGTATTTCGAATACCCAGGTAGCATCTCGTAAGGGTGAATACCAATCTACCTCCTTGATCAGGATCATCATAGCCTTCCAATTATCAACCACCTCTGGTAAATTTAAACCAGTGGATAAGGCCATAATATTTTTTAGAGTTAACTAAGAACGTGACAACAATCTTTGAAAGGGAAACAAACCATCTCAACATTAGAAACCAACCCCCGATAAATAGGCATAGGCAGGCATGAAATAATAAGTTTTACAAGTACCATAATGACGTAGGGTACGATACTGCGGATTGTATTAGGGAATTTGAGCACACCATAATTAAGTTTACAGGGGTAACAACAAAAGGTATTGGGGAATTTTGAGGGTTAGATTTTGTTTGGAAGAGGTTCTTTTAAGAAAACGATTCAAGTTTTGTTTATGGTGGTGGAATGTGTGACTAGCTACAATGATGTGTTCGGAAGGTCATGGTTATCAAGAATGCATGCTGTTGTTTTGACTGTTCATGAGTGTTTGAAGTATGTAATCGGTGATCATGTTGGAGTAGTCCAAAATGATCAGACAAGTGTCAAGAGAGTGCTATGAAACCACTTTACATGCCAGAAGGATTACTGGTAGTGATCAAATGATCGAATAATAGTCAAGCGGGTTAACCTTAGATGATGAAGGAGTAAACAATCTGAGGGAGACTTCAGGATTGTTGTTAGTAGGAGAGCTTGTAGAGGAGTATATGTTTCCTATTAAGAAGAGTTTGCGAATAGGGACTTTGATGTCACATACTTTATGTTACCAATTGTTAATTTGACAACTTAGATCTATTTGCTTGGAAACCCGAAGATGTTCTAAGGGTTCTCTTCGAAGTGATATGTCATATTTTGTTTTTAAACCCTAAGATTAGATCTATCATTCAAAAAAGAAGAGCTTTTTCTGTAGAAAAAATTGAGGCAATTGTGCTGCCTATGGTCGGACATATACGAGAAACACAATATCCATTGTGCTGAGGATTGACCAGCTTGTTGATTCAACATCAGGGAATACAATTGTCTCTTTCATGGATGCGTTCACATGTTATAATCAGATTCAAATGAATCGAAAGGAACAGAAAAGCACTACATGGATGCGTTGGCACTCGCCTTGGTGGTAGTTGTCAGGAAAATGCGCTGCTATTTTCAAGCTCATACAATTATCTTCCAAACATCTTTTCCATTAAAAATGTATTACATAGACCATATGTTTCTGGTAGAATGACTAAGTGGACTGTCGAGTTAGGGAATTTTGATATAGATTTTGATATAAAAGCTCAAGCTTTAGCAGATTTTTTGGTTGAGTTCCATTCGAGCTGACTGATGAAGAGAGTGATTGGAATTTGTTACCAATATATGCAGTATGGGTAGTTCGCACTGATGGAGGCTTCAATATATTGGGGGTTTAGTGCGGGAATACAATTGATTGCCCTCTCTAAAGAAGTTATGTATCAGGATCTAATTCGGTTTTAGTGCGTCAAATAACGATGTGAAATATAAGTTTCCAAGGATGAGGTATTAGAAAGGCAGAACGGGGTTCTTCGAAATACCAGCTTGTGCGATATTGCTCTATGGGTAAATCTATCTTGGAGAGTCTTGATGCAATAATACTTGATAACAAAGTAGACCAGAGGTTTGGACTTCCTTGCGTTGGGCATAGGTTGATTATTTCGAAATAATCTACCACAACTGGGTCCAACAAAAACTGAAGACCCCGTTTAAAATTTTTAGGTAAACCACTAGCTCTTTCTCCCCACTCTCTTATCGAGGGTAATCGAAGAGTAACATTGTCAGGATTACCCCACTGCTTCTGGAGAATCTGTGAAGGATTCATATTGCATATTATTAAGTGCAATAAGACACTCAGGAATGACGTCCTTAAGGTTGACAGTTAGATGTGCAACAATGTCCTTGGGAAATATGAATTTTTCCTTGTTCTTCTTCTTTTTCTTCTTTGGAGGTAGTTTCTTTGTACCTTCACCGTGAGAATTAGAGGGATGAGTACTTCCTAGGTTTTGAATATCTGAATCGGTTCTGTTTTAGACTCTGATTCAGCGATCTCTTCGGAAAATTTGTTTCAAAGTTGTGGGATGGGGAGAGCAGTCGAAGGCATGGTTTGAGAGCTCTCAGGCATATTCGAAGTTCTTTGTTCATTGATTTGTGAAGGTGCCTCCTGCAAATTTTTGTTTGTCACAAATGTCCCATTTGAGGGAAGAGGTGATGCAATAGCATTTTGTGAAGTATTGAGATCTTTGGATTCCCCCCATAGTGACAAATTGACTTTTTCGAGGAAGTTGGATTTTTTGAGAAGATGCTCATGAATTGTTTCAATGAGTTTGTTTTTGACTGATTCAAGAATTTGAATCTTATGAAAAGATGCTTATGTATTGTTTCGAGGGGGGTTTTCTTTGTTGATTTGATGAGTTTGTTTTTTGTTAGTTTTAGGAGGTTGTTGCAAGTAATCTATGGTGGCTAGTGTTTGAGGCACTTCTGAGGGCAGTGAAATGTTGTAATTTTTTTTAGGAGGCTAGAGACCGTAATTGGTGGTCTTGGTGATCAATTTGGGTTTATTTTCGATGATCCTGGTGGCTTCTCTTTTCGCATAGTCAGTCAATCCCAACAGCTCTTCAAACCAAACATAAACATGGAAAATGAAAATTCGGAGAAATTGAATACAATTAGTGAATGATGAACACGGCGGTGATAGTGGATGAATAAATTTATCACCAAACTTTCTCTCTTTATCGTTAGAAATTATCTTCGATAGGAAAAATGAGTAATTAAGTAGTATTTATAGAAGAAAGGGTTGGGTGTAACATTCTATAACTTTCTTTTATGTTCTCTGAGGATAGTAATTGAGCCTTTTTTAGAATTTTGATGACTAACTGGTTGGGTGTATTTCACCAAGTAAAAATGGTGAATCTTTTGAAAGGGCACATGATTTTACAAGGCAAAGAAAGATAAAGTTACGGTTCGAATGGACTAAAGGTACCGATAAAGATATAATGAAACCAATTATTATAATTATTATAATTTGAGTATTTTATAGTTAAAGGATAGATCTAATATATAATGTTAATATCAAGGGCTGAGAGTGTAATTTGTTGTCAATGTGATAGTACTAAGTATAGAAGTGGGGTAAGACATCTTAACTTGTAACTAAATTTGTTACTTACATTCACCCATGCGTATAAATAGTGGGTGGACTTTGAAAATAAGATGGATTGACATTTTGACTTACAAGAGTTCTTGATTACTTTCTCCCTCTAGAAGTTTGAACGAAATTTTCTCTACGGATCACTCTAAATAACACTTGTACTTTCTCATATTCCTATGACACTTATTAGTGTGAACTCCTTTTATTAGAAAAATGTTACCAGTCATTCAAAGAAGACTGTAATCCCTATTTATAGGATTTACACTCAATACTTTACTAATCATATAATTACACGTGTATCAAATCACTAATTTCATATGTCATTCTGTTATAAATGTCTAGAAAACTATCTTGAAAACCTCTTATGGAATGACACATGTATAAATGCACATGTGTGACATGACTTTGAAAATAACCTTCGGCATAATCCAAAAATCATTCCTCGTCTAAGTTCTGAATTGTACCATCTTTATAACTCTGAATTGTAAACTCGTCATTACTCTAATTTATCCCCTCTTTATAATTCTGAATTATACCATCATCATAACTCTGATTTATCTCATCGCCACAACTCTAAATTATCCCCTCATCTCAGAGAATACAACTTACGGTCCGGGTACCTTTAGCTGAAGCTTGATACTGCTTGGAATCGGGTTATTACAAAAGCCTTTTCTATTCCTGATAAACTCCTCCTAGAATCGGGTTATTACAAATTTGATCCTTAATACTACATTTAATATAATAATTACTATTCTTCATCAACATAGTCATCCACCCATTTTGATAAACTCCTCCTAGAATCGGCACTCTGAGATGGGATAGGGATAACTTTGCAACCAAGAACCCAAAAGGATTCAAGGATCAAAGGATGTGGATCGATAGGTCACACAAAGGTTGTGGAAAGGCCTTTGATATTCCAACCGATCTTCCTTTGGATATGACGCACCAAATGAAGAACATGTTTTCTTGTGGATATTACACACCAACAAGAGAAGAGTAAAACTTAAGAAGTTTTTTCAGAATCAAAGATAGTCTAACCATTAGAATTCTGAGTACATAGCTTTTATAGGAGAAAGAACTATCCTTAAACACAATTAAGGTTGTTCTTGGAAACATAATGCATGCCTCTAAAACAATTAAGGCTTTTCTTGGAAACAAAATGCTTTAATATTGAAAATAAAAAGTATTAATGATATAAGCTGGAAATCAGACCCTTCCCTCCTCCAAGGACGTGGCTTTTGGTGTAGATGGGCCTTGGGCTTTTATTTCAACAAATGGGCAATGGTGAAATGAAACAATTGCCTCATTAAAAACCTTGTCAAGAAAACCCATTGGGACAAAACTTGAACAAGGGAAAAAGAGTACAATCGAGACACTTTCTCATTTGTTAAATTCAATTAGCTTGAATCAAGACCAAAGTGGTTTGACAAGCTTTTCCACCATACTTGCTGTTTTGCTCACGTGGATTCTCTTGATTAAGCAATCCTCCAACAGCTTTGTTAAATTGTTTTGCTCTTGATCGAGTTGTTGGACCAGCCGGTAAAATAAGAATATCTTCAACTTCAAGCTCATCTTCTTTTTCAAGTTGTTCATTTGGTTCTTGCACATTTCCATGTTCTAAGCTCCTTGTGTCATCTAGGATCACATCATCCTCTCCCACTTGAAAAGGATTTGACCTCAAATCCATTTCATCTGCGATAAAAGGAACCAAATCAGAAACATTAAAGGTAGGACTCACTTTATACTTACCTCGTAGGTCAAGTTGATACACATTATTGTTGATCTTTTTTGTTACTTCAAATGGTCCATCAATTCTAGGCATCAATTTTGACTTCCTCTCTTCTGGAAATCTTTCCTTTCTTAAGTGCACCGATACTTGATCTCCAACCTCAAAACATTTATCACGTCTTCCCCTGTTTGCTTGTTTGACATATTGCTCAGTTTTCTTTTCTATGTTTTTCCTTGCATCATCATGGATCTGTTTTACAAGTTCAGCTTTCTTTTTCCCATCTATGCTAGTTCTTTCACTCAAAGGCAAAGGAGTTAGATCCAAAGGAGATATTGGGTTAAATCCATAAACAATTTGAAAATGAGAGTACTTAGAAGCAGAATGCATAGAATGATTGTATGCAAATTCAACATGCGGCAAACATTCTTCCCAAGTTTTCAAGTTCTTTTTAATTAATGCACGTAGAAGAGTGGACAAAGTCCTATTTACTACTTATGTTTGTCCATCAGTTTGTGGGTGACAGGTAGTAGAAAATAAAAGCATAGTCCCTAACTTAGACCACAAAGTTTTCCAAAAGTAACTTGGAAACTTAGTGTCCCTATCTGAAACTATCGTCCTAGGCATGACATGCAAACGAACTATCTCTTTAAAGAACAGATTAGCAATGTGCAACGCATCATCAGTTTTGTGACAAGCAACAAAGTGTGCCATTTTAGAGAATCGATCAACAACCACAAAAATGGAATCCTTACCAGTTCTAGTCCTAGGCAATCAAACTACAAATTCCATAGATATATCATTCCAAGGATGCGTAGGAATAGGTAAAGGAGTATACAAACTGTGGGATTAAACCTTAGATTTGGCTTGTTTGCAGGTAGCACATCTGTCACAGATTCTTTCAACATCCCTCCTCATATGTGGCCAATGGAAGTGATCAATCATTACCTTGAGAGTTTTAGCTATTCCAAAATGTCCCATTAAGCCTCCTCCATGGGCTTGTCTAACAAGTAAATCTCTCATGGAACAATTAGGTACACATAAACGTTTATCAAAGAATAAGAATCCTTCATTCCTATAGAACCGCCTTGAAGCAAACTTTTCACATGCTTGATACATCTTTCCAAAATCAGAATGATTTTCATATAAACTCTTAAGATGATCAAATCCTAAAATCTTAGCTTCAAGAGTAGTGATTAAGGCATACTTTTGGGACAATGCATCAGCAACAATATTTTCTTTACCTTGTTTGTATTTGATGAAATATGGAAATGTCTCAATCAATTCTATCCCTTGAACAAGACACCTAATGTGGAACCGATTCTCCCTTTGCTCTTGTTCTTCTTCTTTTGTTTGAACGCTTAAAGACCTTATGGCTACCAATAAATCTCCTTTAGCAGGTCGCTCTAAGTGTTCTTCGGAAGAATCAGAGACAATTTCTTCTTCCTCTGAAATTATTTCTCCATTATCTAGAATTGTCATAATCTTCTTATTAGAACACTCATTAGCATAATGTCCCATCCCTTTGCACTTGAAACACTTAACATCACGAGTTCTGATTGCAACCTCTTTAGGTTTGCCCTTGTTATCAATAGACAATGGTGTTCCAGATTTTTGGTTCACCTCTACATAGCTTCTTTTCTGATAATTGGTCTTCTCATCTTTTGAATAACTTGGCTTAATTGTTACTGCCCCTGAACCGTAGCTTGATCTTGAGGAGTTCTTTCTTTTAACTCGTTGTTCAAATAGCAAGGCTTTGTGTAGCATCTCTTCTAGTTCAACATAATACTGAGTTTCCAATCTGTCTTAAATTTCTCTATTTAAACCCCCAAGAAACCTTGACATTGTTGCCTCTCTATCTTCTGAAATATCAGCTCGCAACATTAAGGTCTCCATTTCTTGATAATACTCTTCAACAGATCAGCTTCCTTGTGTTAATCTCCTCAGCTTTAGATGCAGCTCACGGTGGTAATGACTAGGAACAAACCTCTTCCGCATAATGGCTTTAATTTCTGCCCATGATTCTATAAGATGTTCCCCATTACGTATTCTTGAGGTAACTAATTGATCCCACCAACTAAGAGCATAATCATAAAATTCAGTAGCAACAATTCTTACTCGATTGGTCTCCGTGTATTGTTGAACGTTGAAAACGAGTTCAATCTTCTTTTCCCATTCCAAATAGGCATCTGGATCGCTTTTTCCATGGAATGGTGGAATCTTAATCTTGAGACCTCCAAGATTATCACACATACGTTCGTTGCCCTCTCTTGTACGTCTATGGTGCCTTCTATGGCTGTTTCGAGACGAATTGCTCATGTGTTCATAATATTCATCAGTGACTTCATTTCTGAATTGTTCAGGTAGTTCATGGTTTCTTCTGGGACTGGTTTGTCGTGAACGGTTCCACTCGTGGTCAGTGTTTGATTGAAGCTCTTCGCGAAAGGCATCTATCTTGGTGTCTATCAACTTTGTCATATCTTCAATTAGAAGCTTGTTGTTATTGAAATTACTGTTTTCTGCATCATTTGAATTATACATCCTTTTCTACAAAACAAAACAAAAACAAATCATCAACAACAAGTCCTTGGAAAGTTCTTCAATTTATTTAAAACCGTAAAACATATCCAAATTTGTTTTCCTAAGAATAATAAGAGATAAATTTCACAATAGCACCTAAAAACGATTTTCTACGATTTTAAATCTCAAACAACTATAACTAGGGTGAAACAGATCAGAATTTCATGATTCAAAATGAAATCATCACACTAACACTCAAATTTTCACAAACAAACTGATAATATAAAATAGATGAAGAAAAATTAATGAGAAAGAGAATACCCAACTTTCAGAATGTTGCTCTGATACCACTTGATAAACTCCTCCTAGAATCGGCACTCTGAAATGGGATAGGGATAACTTTGCAACCAGGAACCCAAAAGGATTCAAGGATCAAAGGATGTTGATCGATAGGTCAGACAAAGGTTGTGGAAAGGCCTTTGATATTCCAACTGATCTTCCTTTGGATATGACGCACCAAATGAAGAACAGGTTTTCTTGTGGATTTTACACACCAACAAGAGAAGAGTAAAACTTAAGAAGTTTTTTCAGAATCAAAGATAGTCTAACCATTAGAATTCTGAGTACATAGTTTTTATAGGAGAAAGAACTAGCCTTGAACACAATTAAGGCTGTTCTTGGAAACATAATGCATGCCTCTAAAACAATTAAGGCTTTTCTTGGAAACAAAATGCTTTAATATTGAAAATACAAAGTATTAATGATATAAGCTGGAAATCAGACGCTTCCCTACTCCAAGGACGTGGCTTTTGGTGTAGATGGGCCTTGGGCTTTGATTTCAACAAATTGGCAATGGTGAAGTGAAACAATTGCCTCATTAAAAACCTTGTCAAGAAAACCCATTGGGACAAAACTTGAACAAGGGAAAAAGAGTACAATCGAGACACTTTCTCAGTTGTTGAAATCAATTAGCTTGAATCAAGACCAAAGTGGTTTGACAAGCTTTTTCACCATACTTGCTGTTTTGATCACGTGGATTCTCTTGATTAAGCAATCCTCCAACAGCTTTGTTAAATTGTTTTGCTCTTGGTCGAGTTGTTGGACCAGCTGGTAAAATAAGAATATCTTCAACTTCAAGCTCATCTTCTTTTTCAAGTTGTTCATCTGGTTCTTGCACATTTCTATGTTCTAAGCTCCTTGTGTCATCTAGGATCACATCAATTCCCGTTATGCCCCCTTCTCCCTCTTTTCGCTCTCGATCACTCTGATCCATGTCATGCTTGTTTCCCTAACCATCCCTTCCTTGGTGACATCGTTGGTAATATTTTGTTTTCCATTGTAAGTTCTATCAGTGAGCCGTCTCATCTGCCATAATCTTAACTGAGAGGTGTTTCAATATTGAAGGATAATCATTGGGTGGCGATATTGTTTTTTTCCAAACACATTATTTTCACGATGAAGGAGCTTCCCATTTCGAACTTGATTAAATAAAATAAATTCTCGATCGACGCTGATGGTTTTGCTTAGTTGGGTTCAGTTGGCTTTTCTAGGGATGATTCCCAACCTTATGCACTGGCTATTTCTTTAGACCACTAATTATATTTTTTGGTAGAGAGGTAAGTTTTTAGTGGGTTTTAGAGACAATTTCAGGGATCTATTGTGCTTGCGTCTGTTAGTTAAGTCTCAAATTTTGGAGTTCTTTCCTATAGGTAATAAGAGGAGAGAGAATGAGAAAGACTACCTCAGTATTTATCTTTATTTGGATATCGGTTCACACACCTCTTCCATATTCATAGCTCAATAGGACCTTTCGATTTTCCGCAGCCCAATAATGTTTTAAAACCCGCTTTTCCTTTCTCCCTGAATAACATGGCTTCCAAGCCCAACTCCTTTCCTATGGGCCCTACGACCAATTTTTTCGAGGAGAAAATGGTGAAGATCTAGCGAGACCATTACTGGTATTCTGGTTTCATCTTCCAACATGACCATTAGTTGAGCATTTGTAAGTATTTTTATCTTATGTTTATTGCTTCTTGGAATGTCTGTAGGTTAAACATTCCTCTTAAGAAGAAAGACATAATCCTCTTCTCTAACACGGCCACTTGGTAGTATTTGGATAATATGAAACCTTAATGTTATCACTAATCTAAATTATCCTCTTCTCTAACACACATTCAATATAAAGCTAGAAATCATAATTCCCATACCTTTCATTTCATGAAACCAAGTATGATTTGTCCCCCAAGATAGGTCACTACTGGTATTCTGGTTTTATCTTCCGATATGACTATTAGTTGAGCCTTTCTAAGTATTTTTATCGTATGTTTATTTCTTCTTGAAATGTCTGTGGGTTAAACGATCATGTTACGAAGAAGACGTAACTAGTTTTATTATTAGTAAGTATTTCCATCATGATCCTTGTTGAAAGTAAATTCCTCATTCATAAGGTCGACTTCACTATAAGAAGTATAACCATTTATGACATTATGCTACCAATTATGCCTCGTACCCCCTTGGTAGGATTTGGATGATATGGAAGTCTAATGTAATCTATACTTTCACATTATCCTCTTTTTCGCAATACATTCAATGTAAAGGTATAAATTATAAATCTCATATTTATATTTGTTTCATGTTCATTTATGCTTTTAATGATGGTCCCACATCGTATCCCCCTATGGGTTGATCTTGAGACCATTTCAGCTCAAGATCAGGGTATCCCTTGGGCTACCTTTGGGGAATTCAACACTATCTATAAGCCCGATGAGCGTTTTGGCTCCTCGAAAAATTGGTCTTCAACTATTGATGAATTCAACAATTGTCGTTACCAGTGTGAGCTTAGTGATCTCTGTTCCACTTTTAATACCTCATTGGGACTAGGAACCCCCATAGTTACCCGTGCTTGGACATAGTTTCGGCCCTCATTACCTCTTGAGTCAACTCACTGGATAATTTTTTTTATGATTTTTATGGTAACATGCGATGAGATTAAACCACATTATTCAGTTTATATAGCAATAAATACTCGTGTAAGGATATCTGCAATGAGTTCCTCTACTTTTTTTAACTCTGGCTGTCTGGAGCCATCTTGGATTTCCACCTCCAACACCCTTATCCCTAAAAAAGACAACCCCACTTATGTTGTCGATTCCAAACTTATTACGTTATGCAATGTCGTTTACAAGACTATATCTAATATTAAGGCAGATATATTTAAAGGCTCTTTCCTTTATCCGATTGACGATTCACAACCGACTTTTATTACCTGAAAAAGCCTCACAGACAATATATTATTTTCCAAGAACTGCGTGCTAACACACTAACACCAAGGCAAAATGGTTGCATTTAAAATTGATCCGCATTAAAGCTTTTGAAAAAATTTATTGGCAACTCATTTTGTATATCCTTGTCAAGATGAACTTCATGGAAAAATAAGATCACTTAGATCATCTAATGCATCACCATTATCAGAAGTATGACCCCTTTATGGCATCATGTTACCAATTATACCTTGCACCCCCTTGGTAGGATTTGGATAATATGGAACCCTAATGTAATCCATACTTCCACATTATTCTCTTCTCCACAACATATTCAATCTAAAGGTAGAAATCATAAATCTCATATTTCTTTTTGTTTCATGTTCCTTTATGCCTATTTCATCTCAGGATTAGACTATCCCTTGGGTTATATTTAGAGACTTCAATGCTATTTGTAACCAGAGGAGCGTTTTGGCTCCTCAAAAAATTGGTTTTCAACTATCGATGAATTCAACAATTGTTGCTACCAGCGTGAGCTTATTGATATATGTTCCACTCGGTAATTGTTTACCCGACTCAACAAAAATCCCAAAAAACCTATCTTCTCTAAGATTGATCGTGTCTTAGTCAACAGTGACTGAGAATAATATATTTCCCATATCTTTCATCCATTATAGATTCCTCTGATCTTCTAATCGCACCAAATTCACTCTTAACCAGGGCACTCCTCATATGTGTAAAAAATGTATCAAATTCTTAATATGTTAAAATCTAATAAAAAATTCAATGAAATTATCTCTATTAGTTGCAACCTTCCCACCTCTGCGAAGGTTATAAACTTGGTCTCCCAAAAACTCATATGTCTTCAATTCACTCTAAAAGGACTAAATAGCAACGAATACAGTGACATCGGCACTCGTGTTTCTAACACCCAAAAAAACCTTTTCCTAGCATACCCCGTTTTAGCTGAAAATCCCACAAACTCTACTATTATCTCTAAAGAAATTGAAGCTTCCTCTAATTACATATTCCTCAACAAAACTGGAAAAAACAAAATTCTAGCAAAATTTCAGAGAGAACTAGCTACAACTTGGTGAGAAGAACACTAAATTCTTTCACAATAGTATTATAACCCGTATTTTATATAACAAAATTGCCTCGATTGAAAATAAACGAGGAGATCTAGCTACCAATCCTTCTAGTGTTGCCAACATACTAACTAGTCACTTATAATACCTCTTTGGTACTAGGAACCCTCCTAGTTACTCGTGCTTCGGCATAGTCTCGGCCCTCATTACCTGTTGAGTCAATTCGCTGGTTAATTCCCATACCTTTCATTTCATGACACCAAGTAAGATTTATCCCCCAAACTAGGTCACTACTGGTATCCTGGTTTTATCTTCTGATATGACTATTAGTTGAGCCTTTCTAAGTATTTTTATCTTATGTTTATTGCTTCTTGAAATGTCTGTGGGTTAAATGTTCATGTTACGAAGAAGACGTAACTAGATTTATTATTAGTAAGTATTTCCATCATGATCCTTGTTGAAAGTAAATTCCTCATTTATAAGGTCGACTTCACTAAATGAAGTATGACCATTTTATGACATTATGTTACCAATTATACCTCGCACCCTATTGGTAGGATTTGGATAATATGGAAGCCTAATGTAGTCCATACTTCCACATTATCCTCTTCTTCGCAATACATTCAATGTAAAGGTATAAATCATAAATCTCATTTTTTTTGTTTCATGTTCATTTATGCCTTTAATGACGGTCCCACATCGCATCCCCCTATGGGCTAATCTTGAGAACATTTCAGCTCAAGATCAAGGTATCCCTTGGGTTATATTTGGGGAATTCAACGCTATCTATAAGCCCGATGAGCGTTTTGGCTCCTCGAAAAATTGGTCTTCAACTATTGATGAATTCAACAATTGTCGTTACCAGTCTGAGCTTAGTGATCTCTGTTCAACAAGAATCCTATTAAACCTATCTTTTCTAAGATTGACCGTATCTTAGTCAACAATGACTAAGAATAATATTTGCCCATATCTTTTATCCATTATAGTTCCTCTGATCTTCTAATCACACCAAATTCACTCTTAACCCGGGCACTCCTCACATGCGCAAAAAACGTATGAGATTCTTAAATATATGAAAATATCATCCTAAATTCAATGAAATTATCTCTATTAGCTGCAACCTTCCACCTCCGCGGAAGGTATAAACTTGGTCTCCCAAAAACTCATATGTCTTCAATTCACTTTAAGACAACTAAATAGATATAGTGACATCACCACTCGTGTTTCTAACACCCAAAAGGACCTTTTCCAAGCATACCCCCTTTTAGCTCAAAATCCTACAAACTCTACTATTATCTCTAAAGAAATTGAGGCTTCCTCTAATTACATATTCCTCAACAGAACTCAAAAATCTTTTCTAGCAAAATTTCAGAGAGAACTAGCTACAACTTGGTGAGAAGAACACTAAATTCTTTCACAATAGTATTATAACTCGTATCGTATATAACAAAATTGCCTCGATTGAAAATAAACGAGGAGATCTAGCTACCAATCCTTCCGGTGTTGCCAACATACTAACTAGTCACTTATAATAACCCCTTGGCAGTAGGAAACCTCCTAGTTACTCGTTCTTGGACATAGTCTCGGCGCTCATTACCTTTTGATTCAACTCACTAGATAATGTTTTTATGATTTTTATGGTAACGTGCGATGAGATTAAAATCAGATTATTGAGTTTATATAGCAATAAATACTCGTGGCTTGATAACTTCAATTATAGTTTTTTTAAAACTCTTGGAAAATTTTAGGTAAGGATATCTGCAATGAGTTCCTCGAGTCTCCAACTCTAGCTCTCTGGAGCCATCTTAGAATTCCACCTTCAACGCCCTTATCCCTAAAAAAGACACCCCCACTTATGTTTTACGTTATGCAATATTGTTTACAAGATTTTTTCCAATATTATGGCTAATAGAATTAATGGCTTTTTCCCTTATATGATTGACAATTCACAATCGACTTTTATGAACAGAAGAAGCCTTTCAGACAATATATTTTTTTCCCAAGAACTTCGTAGGCGTTAACACAATAAAAGCAAAGGAAAAATGGTTGCATTAAAAATTTATCCGCGTGAAAGCCTAATGTTTATTGGGAACTCATTTTTTATATCCTTGTCAAGATGGACTTCATGGAAAAGATGATCACTTAGATCATACAATGCATCACCACCGGTCATACATTATTATTATTAATGGTAATATATACAGTAACTTCCATGGTAGGAAAGATCTCAACGAAAAGTGACCCACTCTCTTATTTCCTTTTTGTTATCGTAATGCAAGTCCTATTATGTATTCCCAAGGAGAAAAAATGACGTGCATTTCAACTTCCACTTGAAGTTTTATAAGCACAAAATTGTGAACCTCTGGATGACTTAATGATTTCATGTCACAAATGGAGTGGTTTATTTCTGTCTAAGGGTAATCTCGTAAAGTGTTCAAAAGGTGTTTTGGATGTTTTGTGGAATTTTATGTTTAGAGTGGCGAGTAGAGAGATAAATAAGTTGTCTACTAGTAATAAATTATGATTACCCTCATTAATAAAAGTAGTTGGGGTATTCATACTTAATTACTGACCCATGGGCTTAAAGGGTCGGGTTGTTAAGTTGGGCCAAGTTTAAGGAGCCATTAGTAATCTGGTTTGAAGTGACCAACAACTAGTTAGTCAACATTTAATACATTTGTCTTGTTCGGAATTTTATTATAGTGGTTTGGTCCGAATTACCCATCGATTCAGTCAAGGCACAATAGCTCAATTATCCGAACTCATCAGTAGCCTCTTTAGGTCTTGCAAAGGATCTTTGGAAGAACTAAAACTCAAAAAACCAATACCAACATTTTTCGATATGTTGTTTTGTTCAAACTATAAATTTTTTCCTTCAAAAGTGACCCTGATCGAATTTTTGTGGAACTGATTTCTCAATTCAGAATTCGAAGAATTTTTCTTGAATCGTGGGACACGTGTCAGGCTTTGGTTCGAACTCTCAACCGTTTTTCTCCTAGATTCTTGTACCCACTAGGCTAGAAAGTTACTTAGGCTTTAAATTTCACACATTGCAACTTTTAATCATTGCTCAAAATCGATTTACCTTCTCTTAGGTAGTATTCATTTTTCACTATTATATATAACCTTCTTACTGTTTCACTGTCTTAAAAAATCACAAACGTTCTTAAAGAGAGAAAGCTTAGTTCTTCTTCTAATTTGTTCTTGAATCATATATGTTCACCGCTAGAAACGCCTTCATAAAAGGAGGTTTGTTGAACTATTCTGAGTTAGAGAGAACACAAAAAGTAGCAAGAGACGAACGCATTGTTGTTGGTGTTCTTCCTTCACCTAGTGAAAAAAGTAATCAGCCACAGTTGAATACAGATCACGGATCATCTTCTTCAAAAACTCCTAAGGTTAGGAAATTGTCATTTTTAGCAAACCTTTCACCTCTTACATCGGGGTCTTTTGTCCAGGAGTCCCAAAATCCTTTACCTAAAGAAAAAGTTGTTTCTAGCGTAAGAAAGCCTTCGCCTTTCATCGCAATGGGGTCAGACGCGGAATAATCTCAAGACAAATTAACTTCACGCCGAGTCACACGTTAGTCTAAGTAAAAATCCATCCCTTCATCTTCAAAGCCCTCCAGTTCGGAGGCAATAAAGCCTGCGCCAAAGGCAAAATCATCTGAGCAACAACCCCTAGTAGAAAACAGACTATCAAACTGCCATCTGCACAGCCATACGAACAACCTTCCACGGTAATGGAAGAAACTATGGAAGATAGTATAGAAAAAGCCTCTTTTGAGGATGAGGCGTCCGGTCAAACATAAGATACAGCTGCAGATCGAAAGGGCGAAACCAAGGGGGGTATGTCTCATCTGGATGCTCTTCCGGAGAGCTTGGAGGGTAGAGTAGGACCATGTTTTAATAAGGTCAGCGTGAAGTACTTGTTGACCCTTCAAAACATTGTCTACATATATACCCACAATGTTGAGTTGGGTCGGATTCACACTAAGTGAGGAATTCCAAAGTCTGTGAAAGTAAGACTTCCGATCATCCCAGAAACCCCAATGGATTACAACCTGAATGAAATGGTAGTTTACACAGAAGTGTTGAACTAGGGACTCCGGTTTCCTTTGGACCTAGAGATAGTCTTATACTTCTATCTGATTAAGTTGTTCCCTAACCAATTGAGCCCCAATGCTTGGTATACTCTATTTGCATGTATCATGGTATTCAGGTTGTCTAAAATTTCAGTACCGATGGAACAGTTTGCTATTATAGCAAGCTTGTGTAAAAACCATCAGATCCCCTTCTATCATTACAACATGGGAAATGATTATAAGGTAGTAGACGACCTTCTAGAGTCTGAAAAACCATGGAGGATGTAGTTCTTATTTATACGTGAGGATTGAGAGAATAGCAAGAAGATCAAGGCTGACTCAAACCCAAGCCAATTGACCAATCGCTGGAAGAGCACTCGTGAGTTTCTCTTATTTCTTCTTTTATCTATCAAGTGTTAAATTTTTAATCCAAACTAACTCATACTTCTATTATATGCTTGCGAAGGAGTTTTCGGACTATTTGCAGGCAGGTCAGGATACTTGTGCCAAGCTGAATACTTGGGCCTCGGAGAAGTGGGGCAATACTTTTTCACAACTGCTTCAAATAGGGAAACTTTGTGAGATCTCATCTGTGGAACACCACAGGGAGAAGAGACCTCTCATGGGAAGAGTTAACTACCCCACCCCCTAAAGATTTCATTCTAAGTAGGACAGAGGCCAAATATGCCAAACTTTACCTGCCTTCTAAGGCCAAAGCCCCCAATAAGATGAAAAACAAGAAGAAGAAGAAGAAGAAGAAGAAGAAGAAGAAGAAGAAGAAGAAGAAGAAGAAGAAGAAGAAGAAGAAGAAGAAGAAAAAGGCCACAACAGACCCACCTCAAACGACTAATGAAGGGACCGGTTCAGAGAACCAGTGAGGTATTAATGCTGCTTTATTGGAAGCAATATAAGTGACTTTGAAGGAAGCTGGTGGGCCAAACAACCCACCGAAGCCTCCGAAGAAGGATTTGAAGCGTAAGGCCAACAGTGATGAGAAAGCTGCCAAGAAGAAGAAAGTAACTCTTGGAGCGGAGATAATCCTTCGTCCTCCTGAAGTCCCTGCCCAAACTCCTATCAATCCACCTCGCAGGACGAAATTCAAGCAAATTTCCATTCCGAACAGGTTGTTGGTGATAGTAACGATGAGGTAGATCTTGATGCTTTTCAAAACATAAATATGTATTTCAATGACTTAGAAAAAAATGACTTCGCGGGGCGTTACCGTCCTCGCAGCTCTTCCAACGTGGTGAATCATATTTGCGAGACTTATGCGATATCCGGTGAGCAAGATACTTTGAGCCATGCCCTCTTTGGCTATCCGACTAGTGCTGGATCTGGAGAGACAGGTCAGGGATCAAACTGGTACCATCAATTCCCTAACCACAGACAAACAAAACTTGTCAAATGATCTTCTCTGATGTGATCCTAGATTACACAAGGAGCTTAGAACATGGAAATGTGCAAGAACCAGATGAACAACTTGAAAAAGAAGATGAGCTTGAAGTTGAAGATATTCTTATTTTACCGGCTGGTCCAACAACTCGATCAAGAGCAAAACAATTTAACAAAGCTGTTGGAGGATTGCTTAATCAACTAGAGAATCCACGTGATCAAAACAGCAAGTATGGTGGAAAAGCTCGTCAAACCACTTTGGTCTTGATTCAAGCTAATTGATTTCAACAAATGAGAAAGTGTCTCGATTGTACTCTTTTTCCCTTGTTCAAGTTTTGTCCCAATGGGTTTTCTTGACAAGGTTTTTAATGAGGCAATTGTTTCACTTCACCATTGCCCATTTGTTGAAATAAAAGCCCAAGGCCCATCTACACCAAAAGCCACGTCCTTGGAGGAGGGAAGGGTCTGATTTCCAGCTTATATCATTAATACTTTGTATTTTCAATATTAAAGCATTTTGTTTCCAATAAAAGCCTTAATTGTTTTAGAGGCATGCATTATGTTTCCAAGAACAGCCTTAATTGTGTTCAAGGCTAGTTCTGTCTCCTATAAAAACTATGTACTCAGAATTGTAATGGTTAGACTATCTTTGATTCTGAAAAAACTTCTTAAGTTTTACTCTTCTCTTGTTGGTGTGTAATATCCACAAGAAAACCTGTTCTTCATTTGGTGCGGCATATCCAAAGGAAGATCAGTTGGAATATCAAAGGCCTTTCCACAACCTTTGTGTGACCTATCGATCCACATCCTTTGATCCTTGAATCCTTTTGGGTTCCTGGTTGCAAAGTTATCCCTATTCCATTTCAGAGTGCCGATTCTAGGAGGAGTTTATCAAGTGGTATCAGAGCAACATTCTGAAAGTTGGGTATTCTCTTTCTCATTAATTTTTCCCCATCTATTTTATATTATCACTTTGTTTGTGAAGATTTGAGTGTTAGTGTGATGATTTCATTTTGAATCACGAAATTCTGATCTATTTCACCCTAGTTATAGTTGTTTGAGATTTAAAATCGTAGAAAATCGTTTTTAGGTGCTGTTGTGAAACTTATCTCTTAATATTCTTAGGAAAACAGATTTGGATATGTTTTATGGTTTTAAATAAATTAAAGAACTTTCCAAGGACTTGTTGCTGGCGATTTGTTTTTGTTTTGTTTTTTAGAAAAGGATGTCTAATTCAAATGATGCAGAAAACAGTAATTTCAATAACAACAAGCTTCTAATTGAAGCTATGACAAAGTTGATAGACACCAAGATAGATGCCTTTCGCGAAGAGCTTCAATCAAACACTGTCCACAAGCGGAACCTTTCACGACAAACCAATCCAAGAAGAAACCATGAACTACCTGAACAATTCAGAAATGAAGCCGCTGATGAATATTATGAACGCATGAGCAATTCGTCTCGAAACAGCCATTGAAGGCACCATAGACGTACAAGAGAGGGCAACGAACGTATACGTGACAATCTTGGAGGTCTCAAGATTAAGATTCCACCATTCCATGTAAAAAACGATCCAGATGCCTATTTGGAATGGGAAAAGAAGATTGAACTCGTTTTCAACGTTCAACACTACACGGAGACCAATCGAGTAAGAATTGCTGCTACTGAATTTTATGATTATGCTCTTAGTTGGTGGGATCAACTAGTTACCTCAAGAAGGCGTAATGGGGGAACATCCTATAGAATCATGGGCAGAAATGAAAGCCATTATGCAGAACAGGTTTGTTCCTAGCCATTACCACCGTGAGCTGCATCTAAAGTTGAGGAGATTAACACAAGGAAGCCGATCTGTTGAAGAGTATGATCAAGAAATGGAGACCTTAATGTTGCAAGCTGATATTTCAGAAGATAGAGAGGCAACAATGTCAAGGTTTCTTGGGGGTTTAAATAGAGAAATTCAAGACAGATTGGAAACTCAGTCTTGAAGCATTGTCCCGAAGGTATGCCTTAATCACTACTCTTGAAGCAAAGATTTTAGGATTTGATCATCTTAAGAGTTTATATGAAAATGATTATGATTTTGGAAAGATGTATCAAGCATGTGAAAAGTTTGCTTCAGGGCGGTTCTATAGGCATGAAGGATTCTTATTCTTTGATAAACGTTTATGTGTGCCTAATTGTTCCATGAGAGATTTACTTGTTAGAGAAGCCCTTGGAGGAGGCTTAATGGGACATTTTGGAATAGCTAAAACTCTCAAGGTAATGTTGGATCACTTCCATTTGCCACATAGGAGGAGGGATGTTGAAAGAATCTGTGACAGATGTGCTACTTGCAAACAAGCCAAATCTAAGGTTCAATCCCACGGTTTGTATACTCCTTTACCTATTCCTACGCATCCTTGGAATGATATATCTATGGACTTTGTAGTTGGATTGCCTAGGACTAGAACTGGTAAGGATTCCATTTTTGTGGTTGTTGATCGATTCTCTAAAATGGCACACTTTGTTGCTTGTCACAAAACTGATGATGTGTTGCACATTGCTAATCTGTTCTTTAAAGAGATAGTTCGTTTGCATGGCATGCCTAGGACGATAGTTTCAGATAGGGACACTAAGTTTCTAAGTTACTTTTGGAAAACTTTGTGGTCTAAATTAGGGACTAAGCTTTTATTTTCTACTACCTGTCACCCACAAACTGATGGACAAACAGAAGTAGTAAATAAGGACTTTGTCCACTCTTCTACGTGCATTAATTAAAAAGAACTTGAAAACTTGGGAAGAATGTTTGCCGCATGTTGAATTTGCATACAATCATTCTATGCATTCTGCTTATAAGTACTCTCATTTTCAAATTGTTTATGGATTTAACCCAATATCTCGTTTGGATCTAATTCCTTTGCCTTCGAGTGAAAGAACTAGCATAGATGGGAAAAAGAAAGCTGCACTTGTAAAACAGATCCATGATGATGCAAGGAAAAACATAGAAAAGAAAACTGAGCAATATGTCAAACAAGCAAACAAGGGAAGACGTGAGAAAGTTTTTGAGGTTGGAGATCAAGTATGGGTGCACTTAAGAAAGGAAAGATTTCCAGAAGAGAGGAAGTTGAAATTGATGCCTAGAATTGATGGACCATTTGAAGTAACAAAAAAGATCAACAATAATGCGTATCAACTTGACCTACGAAGTAAGTATAACGTGAGTCCTACCTTTAATGTTTTTGATTTGGTTCCTTTTATCGCAGATGATATGGATTTGAGGTCAAATCCTTTTCAAGTGGGAGAGGATGATGTGATCCTAGATGACACAAAGAGCTTAGAACATGGAAATGTGCAAGAACCAGATGAACAACTTGAAAAAGAAGATGAGCTTAAAGTTGAAGATATTCTTATTTTACCGGCTGGTCCAACAACTCGATAAAGAGCAAAACAATACAACAAAGCTGTTGGAGGATTGCTTAATCAACTAGAGAATCCACGTGATCAAAACAGCAAGTATGGTGGAAAAGCTTGTCAAACCACTTTGGTCTTGATTCAAGCTAATTGATTTCAATAAATGAGAAAGTGTCTCGATTGTACTCTTTTTCCCTTGTTCAAGTTTTGTCCCAATGGGTTTTCTTGACAAGGTTTTTAATGAGGCAATTTTTTTCACTTCATCAATGCCCATTTGTTGAAATAAAAGCCCAAGGCCCATCTACACCAAAAGCCACGTCCTTGGAGGAGGGAAGGGTCTGATTTCCAGCTTATATCATTAATACTTTGTATTTTCAATATTAAAGCATTTTGTTTCCAAGAAAAGCCATAATTGTTTTAGAGGCATGCATTATGTTTCCAAGAACAGCCTTAATTGTGTTCAAGGCTAGTTCTTTCTCCTATAAAAACTATGTACTCAGAATTCTAATGGTAGACTATCTTTGATTCTGAAAAAACTTCTTAAGTTTTACTCTTCTCTTGTTGGTGTGTAATATCCACAAGAAAACCTGTTCTTCATTTGGTGCGTCATATCTAAAGGAAGATCAGTTGGAATATCAAAGGCCTTTCCACAACCTTTGTGTGACCTATCGATCTACATCCTTTGATCCTTGAATCCTTTTGGGTTCCTGGTTGCAAAGTTATCCCTATCCCATTTCAGAGTGCCAATTCTAGGAGGAGTTTATCATTCTCAGTGCTCAACAAAGCATAGAGTTATTAAAGAAGGAGAAAAAAAATTAACTGCCAAACTGCTCAAGTCAGAAGCGACCATCAAAGAGCTTCAAACCAAATACTCTAACTTGGAGAGTTCTTCTTCAAAAGATATCACAGCTTTGAATGAGCAATTAAAAACTAAGGACAGTACTATCCAGACTTTGTCCAATGACAAAGCTAAGTTGGATAATACTGTCCAGGAGAAGACCAAAGAGAAAGAGGCCATGGAACACCAACAAGCTCAAGCCATAGCTACATGTATAGAGAAGTATGCTAATGGAATAGTGGATTCTCTTGAGAAGAAGGATGATGCGATCAAGTCTCATATGGTCTTATTGTTCCATGAGACCTTTCCTAAGAAGACCCTTAGTCATTTGGGGAAATATGTGGACTATGATGACATCCTATTCCACACCTTGGCAGATGGTGAAAGGCGCAACTACTCTAGTGGAATAGACTCTACCGATGACGATGAAGAAATGGGTGAGAGTTCAAGTGCTGAACTCAACAGTCCCAAAAATGATTGTGGTGAAGAAAAATCCGAATGGAACAAGCCGTAAGCTTATATTATTTACTTCTTTTTTTGAAATACTGAAGTCCTTGGATGGCCAAGGCATTTTTTGTACCAGTGATCAGTTTGAGTCCGATCAGATTTTAATTATCACATTCCCCCTCTGTTTAATATTTTGTTTAAATCTTTTATGGCCAATATTTAAATAGCCTTTAATATTTACAAAGTGTTGAACAATAGTATCCAACATCTCCGACCACATGTGTTTAATAAATGTGATCAAGTGTTAAGCATATCCAATCAACTCAAGAAGACTTGAGAGCCTGGGTGTTGAATAAGCATTTAATATCCGACTTGAAACAAAATTGCACCAGACTTTTTAAGAAGGAATCATATATTATTGAAAAACCCGGACACCTCACTAAAATCTCCCCGTGCTACCAGGGTAGGAAATAGTATGCCATGTAATATTCAAATTGATATTTAAATAGTAAATATTTACAAAAGAGTTTTATTCAAAGTATAACCTGATATGCTCAACATTCCATGGGTGCTTTAGAGTTCTCCCTTCTTTGTCTTGTATCATGTATGTTCCTGGTTTAACCTTTTCATAGACCACATAAGGGCCTTCCCAGTTCGGAGCCAGTTTACTGGGCTGCTTTTCCTGGGTGTGTAAAAAGATTTTTCTTAAAAAAAATTCCCTTGTTTGAAAATCCCTTCTGTTAACTTTGGAAGAAATATGCTCCGCATCAAGCCTTGGTAGTGTGTTGTTCTCATATGTGCTTTGACTCTTATCTCTTCTATCAAGTCGAACTGATTCTTAACTGCTAATCATTAGCCTGTTCGGTATAGTTTTGGACTCTGTGAGATGGTAAAGTAGCTTCTATGGGAGTAATTGCATCCATCCCGTATACCAAATCAAAAGGAGACTCTTATGTGGCAGCCTGAGGAGTAGTTCGATGTGCCCATAATACTTATTGTAAATAACTTGGCCACTTTCCTACAGCTCCTTCCAAATTCTTCTTTAATCCGGACAAGATAGTTATATTTGCAACCTCAACATGGCCATTTGCTTGAAGGTGGAAAGGAGAAGAAAAAAAATGTTGAATCCCCATAGAGCTACAGAAGGCTTCCATGTCTTTATTATCAAACTGTGGCTCATTGTCTGTAGTAATTTTCTCGTGAACCCCAAACCTACATCATATGTTAGATTAGATAAATTTAATAACTGCCTCTGAAGTGATTCCAGACAAAGGAGCTGCCTGTATCCACTTAGAGAAATAGTCAATAGCGATTATGATTCTTCTACATCCACCGGATGCCATAGGAAGAGGCCAAATTAGATCCATACCCCATCTTGCAAAGCGTATTGGTTCAGATATGGAATTCATAGGTACTGCTGGCATATGAATTTCATTCCTATATTTTTGACAAAGATCACATTTTTCACCATTTTTTTAGTATCTGCCATTATGGTTGGCCATTAGTATCCTGCTAATAAGATTCTTCGGGTCAAGGCCCTGTAGCCATAGTGTGCAGAACCTTCCCCATCATGTAGTTCAGATAATACAACTTGGGATTCTTTGAACCCTAAACAACGTATGAGAGGCCTGCTGAAAGTTTTTCTGTAAAGAACCTCTCTTAGTACCAAGAAACCGCGAGCCTTGTACTTTATCTTTTTTGCCACATCTTTATCTAGAGGTAATATCCCATCGGAGATGTATTGGTAAAGAGTATATCTCAAATCTTTAGGTTGAATAACGAGTATGTTCATATTTTTTTCGCTCTCTTTTTCCCGATCTGGCTGTATGGATGGACATTCTTGTACAAGAATCCATGGGTAGGATTCATAACAGGCTACAGTTGCCAATGAGTCTGCCAAAGTGTTTTCCGATCTAGGAATGTGCTCATAGAAAATATTTTTAAAGTTTGCTGCAACTTCTTTCAACATAAGCAAATATTTAATCAATTATTGCTTCTTTGCTTGAGACTGCCCCTGAGCATGGTGGATGAGCAATTGAGAATCACTCATTAAACAAACTCTCTTAGCCCCACAAAGGAGAGCTAACTTAAGACGAGCTATGGCTGCTTCATATTCAGACTCATTGTTAGAAGCTCCGAACCCAAAACATATAGCCTGATACATTCTATCATCATATGGAGAGATTAGACAGATTCCAGCTCCACAGCCCATAGTACTTGATCCACCATCAGTTCGAACTACCCATTCTTTTTTAGAATAATTTCCTAATTCATGTCCAGAGGATCTATCAGCATAAAATTCTACCAAGAAATCGTAATCACACAGCTCTACTGACTACTTGGTCATTCTGCTTAATACATTAGCCTTCTGAAGAACATTTTTCAAAGGGAAAAAGGTTCGAACAATAATGAAGTGAGCTTGGAAGTATGGTCTCATTTTCCTTGCTGCAATTACTAAGGCCAACGCCAATTTCTCAAATTTAAATTATCTTATTTCCGCATCCAACAGACTCTTACTTATGTAATACACCGGACGAGGGTAATTATCCACCTCCCTCACTAGCACATATTGCATATTCTGATACAGCAAGATACACAAAGCTCCCCCCCCCCAAACAGGTTTGAAAAGAGTTTCGGGTGAGGATAAATGCTTCTTTATTTCAATAAAAGCATGGTCACACTATAGAGACCAATTGAAGTCTTCAGCATTTCTCAACACTTGGAAGAATGAAGTGCATTTGTCTCGTGATCTTAAGATAAATCTGTTCAACGCAACCAAATGTCCTGTTAGGCTTTGAACTTCTTTAGCATTCTGAGGAGGGTCATTGCTAGTAAGGAATTAAGTTGATTCAGATATGGATGAATTCCCTTTTCACTTATTATGTAGCCCAATAATTTTCTAGATCGGGCCCCAAATACACACTTCTCAGGGTTCAATTTTAAATTCACAGCGTCTAAACTGGAGATTGTCTCTAAAAGGTCAGATATATGTGAATCTTCCTCCAAGTTTTTAGTCATCATATTATCTATGTAGACCTCCATGTTCCTGCCAATTTTATTAACAAAAGTTTAATTCACCAAACTCTAATAAGTGGCCCCAACATTTTTTAATCCGAACGGCATCAACTAAAGTTGTAAATAAGAATTATATGATGAACTCAAGTTATTGGTACCATTATATATGTTATGATTTGCACAAGATCTGATCTTGCCCATTCCTTTATTATTTTGAGCAGATTCATGTCAAATCCGGAGAAGTTGCATTGGCATGAACTCAAGTGGTTAATGAGATACTTGAAGGGTTGCATTGTTATAGGTTTGTATTACAATAAAAAAAGATGTGGTTGATAAAGTATTTTAAGGATATGTACACTCTGATTATGGAGGATGTATTGACACAAGGATGTCTATTTCGGGTTATCTGTTTATCTATTCGAGTAGCCACGATGAGACCTCGTTTTTTCCTTAGAATAAGACCTAATTTTTTGTACGACTGGTGCAATATCACTCCGGATTGACAACTTGTGTGAAATAATATCTGTTGGTACTTTGGTAACATTGATGTTGGACCATGCAAAAACATGTTGATTATTCATTAAAAAGGATAACAAATGGTGCTTCAATTCTGGTGCTAGCTTAGAGTCAATCTTAATATTCTTGCCCTCTACGACGGAGTGAGTTTTAACCTCTTCGATAGGTATTATAATACTAGGACTAGCTGCTAATCTTTGTTAATTCTAAGTGCCCCTAGAGTTGTAAGGGCAAGGGTTGTTGCATAGCTTTCCCTGGCTATCTTTTGACTACTCCAGACAAAGCCTACTTGTCCTTGGACAACATATTTCAAGAGGCCACAACATGCATTCTGGAGAGCCAAGATCTTCCAAAAATTGCACGATGCTGGGCAATCCACCACAACATACAACACTCTCACCATCTTTTAAAGGGCCCCTTGCCCAACAACACTTGCGCTTCGAACTCCTCAATCATATCTACAAAACTTCCTATGAAGCCCACAATAGTTTAGTTTGAACGTTGTATAAACGATGGGTTTCTCATTTGCTTGTAGGAGCTTAAGAACATGATGTTTGTCGAACTACCCATATCAATTAAAATTCAGCGTATATCATTTCCCCCTATTGAAGCTCCTATTACCCCCCGCATCTTCATGAGGCCCTACAATGTCCTCCAGGTCTTCCTCATCAAAACTATAAATGGGGATGGGGATTGACACGGATGGGAGGACATCCCACCATCCAACTGGGTTCCCAAGTTGTAAACATGCCTCGTCTTTGATGAAGTGGATGGTGCAGTCACTGTATCTCCTCCGAAAATATTTAATGATTAAAAAAAGTTGATCAGTCCGGAAACTATCTTGGTTTTGTCTGTTATAACCCCCAGCTGATTTCCACTTGGATCTGGATCCAGATACTCAGAGTCTACATCAAATCTTTCAACAATTATCATTGCACTCATTTGTGTAGATGTCCCAGAATTGTTCGAAGGACCCGTCCGGAGAGCATTGTTTTGTGTATTATCCGGTCTACTTCCACTTCGCTTTTTTACGTAGGCCCCCAACTTGCCCCTTCTAATGAGGTTTTGGACCTTCGGTTTCAATGCTATGCAATCCTAAGTATCATGGCCTATGCCATTGTGATATTGACAGAAACAAGTGTTCCGGTTTTCTCTAGGGGACTGCAACGCTAATGGTTTTTGAAAATGCACTTCATTCTTAGTCTTATAACAATTGTAGCCACATTCTCCCCCAACTCAGCAGACCACTCAGGCTGGACCCAGGACCCCCTCTTAGTTTTGGTTTTTTGGCTTTGAGTTTGGTTGGATTGATTTTCCCTTGACCAGTTAGACCCTTGTCCAGTCTCTTTTGCCCTATAAACAGATTGGTTAGCAGCTACAGGAGTTGATGTTGTAGTGGTAGATCTCACTTGACGGTGTACTCTTGTTTTCTTGGTCTCTTCTACATTTATTTTCTTTCCCACTTGATTCAACAAACCACCCCAGGTTATAGCCTTCTTCTGAGTTACTGAATCGACTAAATTCCCAAGATTTAAACCTTGGCTAAGGGAAACAATTCTAACTTGCTCAAAGCAATCTGCTAGCCCATTATTTGTATTCACAAAACGATTTATGTACTCCTTCAAAGACTCATTCGGTGCCTGAGCACAATGGATAATGGTGTCTCCATTACCCTTAAGTTCCTTACTTCCAAAAAATTGACTCCGGAAGGCAACCCAAAACGTATCAAAATTTCTTATACCTCCCTGAAGGAGACTGTTGTGCCATTTAAGGGCACTCCCTATAAAAATTTGGGAGAAAGCCCTACAAAGTAGTTTGTCATCATCGTCAAAATTCATCATGAAGTTTTTGAACTGTTCCAGATGGTTTCCGGATTTCGACTTCTATCGTATTTCTCCATCTTGGAGCTACCAAACCTTTTAGGAAGATGTACGGAGAGTATTTTTGCGGACAAAGGCGATTGACACCAATTCTTGCTGCGACTGAAAACGATATCTTCATTGGGGGTTGCAAAAATACTCCGTTCGCACTAAAAGGCAAAAGGATCAATCAACAACTGATCAATCTGCTTGTGAGCTTACGCCTTACCCTGGTGCCTCTTGAGCCTACCATGTGTGTCCCTCTTTCTTGAATGTTTTTTAGTTAACCTTAGTTTCTTTTTAGATCTTTCTTCATCACTACTTGAAGATAGTGACTCTTCAAGTTCTGCCTCATTTGACGAGCTGCTGGAGGACTCAGATTGAGAACTCTCAATAGGCTTAGATCGGTGTGTCTTTTTGAGCTGAGGTGAGTTTTCAAAGATTGCTCATTGTCTCCACGATTGTCAGTATGGTGAAGTACCGACATTCTGCTCATTCGGATCCATCTGAACTGCTTTGTTTACTGGTTTTGAATGCAAAATTCAGGGACCGTCATGCTCCCACTATGGTCGCCAATTTAGAATTGTTTATTTCTGTTTAAGGGTAATCTCGTAAAGTGTTTAAAAGGTGTTTTGAATGTTTTGTGGAATTTTATGTTTAGAGTGGTGAGTAGAGAGATAATTAAGCTGTCTACTTGTAATAAATTTAGTGGTTGGGGTATATATAGTTAATTACTGACTCATAGGCTTAATGGGTCGGGTTGTGAGGTTGAACCAAGTTTAAAGACCCATTAGTAATCTGATTTGAAGTGACGAGAATCTAACTTACTCAACATTTAATACATTTGTCGTGTTCAGCATTTTATTATAGTGGTTTGGTCCGAATTGCCCATCGGATTCAGTTAAGGCACAGTAGCTCAAATATCTAAACTCATTAACAACGATCTTAATTCTCTTAATCTTATCAAAGTTTCTCTGGATGATTTCTTCTCGCTCATGAATTTCCATGTCATTTTGGAAAAAACTCACATCTTGTTCTATGGGGTCAACCCTACCCTCATAAATGATCTCATCAACATTTTAGGGTAAAAGGTCGGCTCCCTCCAGTGAAATATCTAGGAGTCCCTCTTCTAATGGGGCTACTTTCGTATACTAATTATCGGCCCTCCTTCATAACCTTATTTTGCATATTGGTTTGTGGACTTTCAATAATATTATTTTACGCTAAACGGCTTTAGTTCATCAAGTTTGTTCTTTTTGTTGGTCATGTTTAGTGGTCTTCCATCTTCATTCTTCCTTTTAGGGTTCTTAAAGATCTTTCATAGTACCTTCATAACTTCCCCTAGTCCTGCCAACAGATGAAAATCTTGAAGGCAAAAGTGTCCCGGTCTACAATCACATTGCCCACGAAAGGACCATTGTTGTCCCAACTTCAAACAAGATGTCATAATCTCCCAGCTCAACGGACCATTGTTTTATCCTATTGAAATGTCTGGCTTTTGCGTTAGATTTATTAATGGAAATAAATTTTGAACAATGATGGTATATTGTTGAAAGTAAGGCTATATTTTTATCACTTCCACTACAATTTTTAAGGCTAGCTTCTCCACCTGAAAATATCTTATTTTAGTGTTTAGTAAAATTTACTTACATAGTATATCGGCTTAAAAATGTCCCCCTTATTCTCGTATCAATATGGCCTAGAAATCCTAATCCGAAACTTCAATATATAAGTAAATAAAATTTTATGGCTTCAGCTTGGTTAATAATTACAAAAATGCGAGAAATTTCTTGATAATATGAAAAGCTTCTTCGCAAGCTGGTTTCAATACTTTTATTTCTTTAATAGTCTTTGGGGGAGCCAATACTGCCAAATTTTTCAATTGATTGGGGACCGCTATATTACCTTTTTTGTTGGTGACTCAGGAATTTCCTGATCGGACACTGAAGGTACATTTCTATGAATTCAACTATAAGTTGACCTTGCTGAGGTATTTGAAGGTTTTAGAAAGATCTTTGTCCTCTTTCCTTGTGACTTACATGTAATCTATATAGGCATGCATATTTCTACCCAGTTGTTTTGTAAAAATCGTGTTCACCAATCGTTAATAGGTTGACCTTGTAGTTAGGTTATGAACATTGTATGCTCTTGGTCGTCCTCATTCATATAGATTTTATTATAGTGGGGATATGCGTTCATGAAGGACAAAAATCAGTATCCCAAAGTGAAATCTACAAGTTGATCTCTCTATGTCAAAGAAAAAGGATTCATTAGGTAAGTCATGTTTAGATCTATAAAAATATATGCCCATTCTCTAGTTTCCGTTATTCTTCTTGACTAGTATTGGGTTTACTCTCCATAGAGGGTAGTTAGCCTCCTGAATGTGTCTAATGGTGGTTAGTTTTTCCAACTTCTGAACGATTGCCTCTTTTTGTTCTAGGTAGTAAAACCGTATTTTTTGTTTGATTGCCCAAAGGTTTGTGTTGACGGATAGCTTATAGAAAATTACTTTTGTTGGAACTCCTATAACTACCTAGAATTTTAAGGAAAAAAGTAAATTTTACTGTCCAAAACGTCTAGAAATGTTTAAATTACCGTAGGGATATCCTTGTCGAGTCTCATAACTTTCTCGCATTTTATTTAGACGAGTTCAATATTTTCTTCAGGTTTTATTAGGTGGGGAGGACCTTTAGGAGATTGTCCATATCATCAAAAACAATCGTGTCACTATCACTAATTACTATTGGCATGAGTTCTTTTTTTGGGCTAAAGTTATTGTGTAGTACTCTATATTTTTTTATTCCTCCGTATAACTCCCATATTTCCATTAATTGGGTACTTAAGATATTTATGTATTGTAGAGATGACTGCATGCATTTAATCCAGGAAAGATCGCCCTATATTTACTGTGTATGATGATGGTGCTTCTACTATCATAGATAAGTAGCATATCGTCACGTCCATGTTTAGTTCACCAACCACTTATGCATCATCCATTGAGAATCCGATTAATATTCTTTATGAAGTGATCACTCTAAGATGCCTTATATTTTATCATACGTGATCCTGTACAAAATGTTAGCGATGATTTCCAAATCGATCATTACTCTATTTACCTCAACAATTGTCAATTCAACATTAATTAACACCACATCACAATGAGGTCCTTCTATTTCTCTACTATCATTCTCAAAGAATGCTAGGAAATGTATGAGGTTTTGGTAGGAGTAAGGTGATGTCTGACTGTGTTGTTGTATATCTAAATTTATAATGTCCATATTTCTTGAACGATTAGTGCATCCTAAAAAATGATCTCCTCCACTTATGACATAAATGGATTGTAGATTGTGGTAATGATCTAAATATTCTTCTGACTAAATGTTGAAGATAGTGTTGTTGTCATGTGTTCTCGGCTCCTCAATCTGCTCTGGATTTTTCCTGTCACATCTTGCTAAGGGATTCTTGTTTTCTTCGACACCTCTCTAGCACATCTACTCTTCTTTCTACCAAACTTTGAAAGCTTTCCTTCGTGAATAATTTACTGGAATTGATCTTGCAAAGCCGAACAGTTTCTTTTGTAATGTCCCACCGTGTTATAAAATTTGTAATACTTAGACGTATCCATGGTTTTTATGAGGCATCTGATAATTTGAAACTGAAATTGGTGATACCTGCAAGCTCTAGTTGGTTCATTGTCTGCAATAGATGATATAGTTTGCATGTCTCTTGATAGATATGGAGTAGATCTAATGGTTTCATAAGGTTTTTTATAGCATGTTGAAGCTTCAGATACTATATGTCAGCATGCTATTGAACCATGCCAGCATGCTTGGATTTTCCTTGTTTCTGATTTTGCTACCATTCTCCCAAGTGCCACTAATATAAAGAAATCGACTCCTCCAAGGCTTGTCAGCTTCTAGCAGGTCATTGACCATCTTATAGTCATTCTCCATAATGAAATAGTAGAAATCGATATTATGATTTCTACATAATCCGACCACAGTTGAAAACTGTTCCATGGGCATTGGGATTTTGGAAAGCCTTGAAGCAATCTAGTAGGGTTTACCAAGCGTTAGGGCTTGACTGAGTTGGACATAACTTTATTAAATGAAAGTATCTAACTATCTCCGGCACCAAAGGAAACCGAATGCCTCAGTTGAGCACTTCGGTGTATACTACTAGCTCCCAAATTTTACTATCCATTGGAGTCGCATCAGGGATGGGAATTCTAACCTTGATATACCTCGAAAAGCCTTATTTCCTCCTTATCTTATCCAACTCAACAATATCGGTGTACACATAAGAAATTCGTTGAAGTGCTAACAAGTACTTACCACTAACCTTGGAGAAGTTGGGCCTAACTCGCCCAACGAGGGACTCCCGCAATGGTTCGGTGTTAGTTTTCTCCACTGTTTTTTTTCTTTTCTCGAACTGTACTGGTGTCCCCAGTATGTCCGGAGGTCTCTATAGGGGTGTCTGACCCACTGGCTACCATCACCTCTTCCATTACTTTTAGCGCTTGATCTGTCGATGTATGCTCAATATCCTTCTTCTCAATATGAGAGTATCCGATGGGTGAAGTTGATGGGTGTGAATCCAAAATTGGAAGTTTTTGAGACTTTACCATTGAGATGGGTGAAGTTGATGGGTGTGAATCCAAAATTGGAAGTTTTTTAGACTTTACCATTGAGGGAGCTTCCTTGGGATTCTTTGCCTCTTTAACATGTAGAGTTGCAGTTTTGGATTTGACATGTAGACTTTACCATTGAGGGACCTTCCTTGGGCTATCTCACATATCCCAACCCATCAAAAAGAAAGAGGATGGAGTTTTGCGGGTGGTAACGGCTTTAGCTTTAGAAAGGGTGTTTTTGGTTGTTTTGATTGGTGAACTGGTGTTTATGGTTGTTTTTATTGGTGAACTGGTGTCTCTTGTTGTTTTAATTGATGAACTGGTGATTCTGGTTGCTCTCATGGTTCGAGATTTATTAAAGATGAACTAGAAAATGTTTTCTCGGGAAATGATGTTGGTCTGCAAGAAGATGAACTTATGTGTCGTTCTAATACTTCTTCAATGATCAATCCACCGGGAGAGGCTGGCAGTCCGATTGTGATTATGGATTCTCTTTTATTTCTGTCTAACTCAGACAAGTTAAGACAGTCTCCTTTGATTAAGTCAGTTCTTGCTGTGAACATAAAACCTTGGAAAATATTAAAGACGATGAAGTTTTCTATTTCTAGATTTAATATTTGAATTTTTTCTTACTATAGAAATGGTAACAGTAAAAAAACATACTTATATACTAAAAGGTCTACTTGAGTGTTTCGCCAAGGAAAAATGAATCAACTAGGCAATAATTAAAGTCTATTAATTATAGCCCCCTATAATTTGAAGGATTAGCTGTAAATCCCTAGAAAACGGCTAGTAGGTCCAACAGAAAACTGACACGTATAACAAAAAATTGATAATAAAGTAACGACCTTTAATTGTAGCCCCCTATAATTTTGAAGGATTACCTATAAATCCTTACAAAACGGCTAGTAGGTCCAACTAAAAGGTAACACGTATAACAAAAAATTGGTAATGAAGTAACGACCTTTGAGTTGATTGGTAAACCCTTCTAATTCAATTTGAACCCATGTGATCAGTTCAAATATTATTCAATGTAATTAGCTCTTTCAAAGCTTTGAAGTAGCTAAGGGGGCTATAAAATAAGTTCAGATATTGTTGGAAGCATATCTCTACTAATCATAATAATATCCGAAGGGCTTTTCCAGAGAATCCAAATAAAAGATTAATAAAGGAACAATAGCTGGAGTGGAACCATGACTCAGTTGCATGCCTAATAGTTTGTCTATTGGGCCTGAAGGCTCACAACAATGACCCATTTATAGGATTTGACCCATAAGGCCCATGATTCAAGGAAAAACAACTATAAATACCCCAACAAACATCATTAAGAGAGTTTGGACTTATTCTATGAATATTAAATACAAATATACACCTCTTTTATCTCTCTACCTTCTACTTGGTAATTTAATACTCAACTAATAAACTACCCAAAATACCCTCGGAATATAAATCATCCATACGAAAATTGAGTCTAACATTCAGAAAATATACATTACTATGGTGTCGACGTGTCAATTTCGTAACAATATAGAAAACACTAACCATGTATTTGTATCTTGTAACTTTTCCTGGCTCATCTGGTCTCATGTTGCTGCTATATTCAAGGTTACAAATGAGAGTTACATAACTACTGCTCGCATGATATGAAACTGGCTATGATCTACTAATAAGGAATTTCATACTATAACTATTCTTCTTGTGATCATCTGTTGGGTCATATGTCAATCCCCAAACAAAACTAAGTTCAATGGGCTCACTCTATCTGCTAGTTCTTCTATTACTTATATTAAGCATATTATAAATGGTATTGGTCATGGTAACATGTTAAAGAAAGCTCACTGGTCCAAAGATGAAATTGTTGCAATCAATTGCTTGTTATAATCATTTAAAGGCAAACAAGAAGCATATTGCTCTTTCCTAGTGTCCCCCTCTTTCTGAATGTTTAACCTAAACATGTACGCATCATGTTTACCTAATGGCGAGGTTAGTGGTAGGGGTATCATCAGAGACAACAATGGTGAAATTATTCTAGGATCTGGCAATCTATATAGAAAGCTCACTCCTATTATGGCTGAGGCGAGAGCTCTATTTAATGGTCTCCAAATATGTAAAAACAATAGGCCTCAACATAGTCGATATTGAAACTGACTCTCAAATATTAGTCAAAATTCTATCATCAGGTAAAATCTCTTGGCCTCGTCAACGTATTCTTAAACTGTTGTACGCGTCTAATTTCTCCAGCAATGGTCCTCTCCTACATATATAGAGACCAAAACAAAGCTGCCGATTGGCTAGCTAAGTGGACTCTTAAGTGTAAAATGAAGAGTGAATTCAAGTTTATACTATAATGGAAAACTAAAACTTGAACACTAACCCAAAGATGTTATCTCTTCACTAATATAATAATACAGCTCGCATGTAAACTCTGAAAAGCATATGCAAGTTTATTTTGTTTGATTGATCCCACAGGTCTCGAGAAGGGTAAAGTGTAAACCCTATCGAAGGAAACGATTTGTCAAGATTCTTACCCAGCTTAGTTAAATAGATCATCAGCAAGCAAACTGATCTAGAAGTTGATGTGATCCTAGATGACACAAGGAGCTTAGAACATGGAAATGTGCAAGAACCGGATGAACAACTTGAAAAAGAAGATGAGCTTGAAGTGAAGATATTCTTATTTTACCGGCTGGTCCAACAACTCGATCAAGAGCAAAACAATTTAACAAAGCTGTTCGAGGATTGCTTAATCAACTAGAGAATCCACGTGATCAAAACAGCAAGTATGGTGGAAAAGCTTGTCAAACCACTTTGGTCTTGATTCAAGCTAATTGATTTCAACAAATGAGAAAGTGTCTCGATTGTACTCTTTTTCCCTTGTTCAAGTTTTGTCCCAATGGATTTTCTTGACAAGGTTTTTAATGAGGCAATTGTTTCACTTCACCATTGCCCATTTGTTGAAATAAAAGCCCAAGGCCCATCTACACCAAACGTCACGTCCTTGGAGGAGGGAAGGGTCTGATTTCCAGCTTATATCATTAATACTTTGTATTTTCAATATTAAAGCATTTTGTTTCCAAGAAAAGCCTTAATTGCTTTAGAGGCATGGATTATGTTTCCAAGAACAGCCTTAATTGTGTTCAAGGCTAGTTCTTTTTCCTATAAAAACTATGTACTCAGTATTCTAATGGTTAGACTATCTTTGATTCTGAAAGAACTTCTTAAGTTTTACTCTTCTCTTGTTGGTGTGTAATATCCACAAGAAAACTTGTTCTTCATTTGGTGCGTCATATCCACAACCTTTGTGTGACCTATCGATCCACATCCTTTGATCCTTGAATCCTTTTAGGTTCCTGGTTGCAAAGTTATCCATATCCCATTTCAGAGTGCCGATTCTAGGAGAACTTTATCAAGTGGTATCAGAGCAACATTCTGAAAGTTGGGTATTCTCTTTCTCATTAATTTTTCTTCATCTATTTTATATTATCAGTTTGTTTGTGAAGATTTGAGTGTTAGTGTGATAATTTCATTTTGAATCACGAAATTCTGATCTGTTTCACCCTAGTTATAGTTGTTTGAGATTTAAAATCGTAGAAAATCGTTTTTAGGTGCTGTTGTGAAACTTATCTCTTAATATTCTTAGGAAAACAAATTTGGATATGTTTTATGGTTTTAAATAAATTGAAGAACTTTCCAAGGACTTGTTGCTGGTGATTTTTTTTTGTTTTGTTTTGTAGAAAAGGATGTCTAACTCAAATGATGCAGAAAACAGTAATTTCAATAACAACAAGCTTGCAATTGAAGCTATGACAAAGTTGATAGACACCAAGATAGATGCCTTTCGCAAAGAGCTTCAATCAAACACTAACCACGTGCGGAACCGTTCACGACAAACCAATCCAAGAAGAAACCATGAACTACCTGAACAATTCAGAAATGAAGCCGCTGATGAATATTATGAACGCATGAGCAATTCGTCTCGAAATAGCCATAGAAGGCACCATAGACGTACAAGAGAGGGCAACGAACGTATGCATGACAATCTTGGAGGTCTCAAGATTAAGATTCCACCATTCCATGGAAAAAATGATCCAGATGCCTATTTGGAATGGGAAAAGAAGATTGAACTCGTTTTCAACCTTCAACACTACACGGAGACCAATCGAGTAAGAATTGCTGCTACTGAATTTTATGATTATGCTCTTAGTTGGTGGGATCATCTAGTTACCTCAAGAAGGCGTAATGAGGAACATCCTATAGAATCATGGGCAGGAATGAAAGCCATTATGCGGAAGAGGTTTGTTCCCAGTCATTACCACCGAGAGCTGCATCTAAAGCTGAGGAGATTAAGACAAGGAAGCCGATCTGTTGAAGAGTATTATCAAGAAATGGAGACCTTAATGTTGCGAGCTGATATTTCAGAAGATAGAGAGGCAACAATGTCAAGGTTTCTTGGGGGTTTAAATAGAGAAATTCAAGACAGATTGAAAACTTAGTATTATGTTGAACTAGAAGAGATGCTACACAAAACTTTGCTATTTGAACAACAAGTTAAAAGAAAGAAGTCCTCAAGATCAAGTTACGGTTCAGGGGCAGTAACAATTAAGCCAAGTTATTTAAAAGATGAGAAGACAAATTATCAGAAAGGAAGCTATGTAGAGGTGAACCAAAAATCTGGAACACCATTGTCTATTGATAACAAGGGCAAACCTAAAGAGGTTGCAATCAGAACTCGTGATGTTAAGTGTTTCAAGTGCAAAGGGATGGGACATTATGCTAATGAGTGTTCTAATAAGAAGATTATGACAATTCTAGATAATGGAGAAATAATTTCAGAGGAAGAAGAAATTGTCTCTGATTCTTCCGAAGAACACTTAGAGCGACCTACTAAAGGAGATTTATTGGTAGCTAGAAGGTCTTTAAGTGTTCAAACAAAAGAAGAAGAACAAGAGCAAAGGGAGAATTTGTTTCACACTAGGTGTCTTGTTTAAGGGAAAGTTTGTAGCCTTATTATCGATGGAGGCAGTTGTACCAATGTGGCAAGTGAATCTATGATAAAGAAGCTTGGTTTAAAAACGAAAAAGCATCCAGCACCTTACAAGCTTCAATGGCTTAACGACAATGGAGAAATGAAAGTTAGCCACCAAGTAGAAGTTCCCTTAGCCATTGGTAAGTACGAAGATGCAGTTTTATGTGATGTTCTACCAATGGAGGCTAGTCACATACTGTTAGGAAGGCCATGGCAATCTGATCGAAAGGTTATCCATGATGGATTCACTAATCGCCATACATTTAAGTTTCAAGGAAGGAAAACCACTCTAGTTCCCATGACTCCGCGAGAAGTTTACCAAGATCAAAAGCATATGCAGAACAAGGAAAGTTGGGTTACTAAACATTCGAATTTCTATGCAAAATCTGGCGAGGTTAAGAAAGCATTATTCTCTAAGCAACCTATGTTACTTTTTGTGTTTAAGGAAACTCTTATGAGTTTAACTAACTTGACACCGGTGTTGCCGAGTGAGATGACTTCTCTCTTGCAGGAATTCGAAGATGTATTCCCTGAAGACAATCCAAAGGGGCTTCCACCAATTAGAGGCATCGAACACCAAATAGATTTTGTACCTGGAGCCTCCCTTCCTAACAAACCTTCTTATAGAACTAATCTAGTGGAGACAAAAGAATTGCAAAGGCAAATAAGTGAACTGATGGAAAAAGGACATATCCGTGAAAGCATGAGTCCTTGTGCGGTACCAGTTCTACTTGTGCCCAAGAAAGATGGAAGTTGGAGAATGTGTGTTGATTGCAGAGCCATCAACAACATAACAGTAAAGTATCGCCATCCTATACCTAGATTAGATGATATGTTAGATGAATTGCATGGTTCCAGCATTTTTTCTAAGATTGATCTTAAAAGTGGTTATTACCAAATTAGGATGAAAGAAGGGGATGAGTGGAAAACTGCATTTAAAACTAAGCATGGACTATATGAATGGTTAGTAATGCCATTTGGGCTGACTAATGCACCTAGTACATTCATGCGGTTGATGAATCATGTTCTAAGGGCTTATATAGGAGTTTTGTTGTAGTATATTTCGATGACATCTTAATTTACAACAAGTGCTTAGAAGAACATGTTCACCATCTTAAGAAATGCACTTTTTGTACCGATAAACTTGTCTTTTTAGGGTTTGTTATAAGTGCAGATGGTATTAGGGTGGATGAGGAAAAGGTTAAGGCAATCCGCGAATGGCCAAGTCCAAAAACAGTTGGAGAAGTGAGAAGCTTCCACGGCCTTGCAGGATTTTATAGGCGTTTTGTCAAAGATTTCAGCACCTTAGCTGCACCACTCACTGAAATAATAAAGAAGGACGTTGGTTTCAAGTGGGAACAAGCTCAAGAAGAAGCATTTCAATCCTTAAAAGAGAAGCTTACTCATGCTCCTGTCTTGACATTACCTGATTTTCTTAAAACTTTTGAGATTGAATGTGATGCTTCTGGAATTGGGATTGGAGCTGTTTTGATGCAGGATAAAAAGCCCATAGCTTATTTTAGTGAAAAGCTTGGAGGAGCTACTCAAAACTATCCTACTTATGACAAGGAGTTGTATGCCTTAGTTCGAGCTTTGCAAACATAGCAGCATTACTTGTGGCCAAAGGAGTTTGTCATACACACTGACCATGAATCTCTCAAACACCTAAAAGGTCAGCAAAAACTTAACAAAAGACATGCAAGGTGGATAGAATTTATTGAGACATTTCCATATGTCATCAAATACAAACAAGGTAAAGAAAATATTGTTGCTGATGCATTGTCCCGAAGGTATGCCTTAATCACTACTCTTGAAGCTAAGATTTTAGGATTTGATCATCTTAAGAGTTTATATGAAAATGATTCTGATTTTGGAAAGATGTATCAAGCATGTGAAAAGTTTACTTCAGGGCGGTTTTATAGGCATGAAGGATTCGTATTCTTTGATAAACGTTTATGTGTGCCTAATTGTTCCATAAGAGATTTACTTGTTAGAGAAGCCCATGGAGGAGGCTTAATGGGACATTTTGGAATAGCTAAAACTCTCAAGGTAATGCTGGATCACTTCCATTGGCCACATATGAGGAGGGATGTTGAAAGAATCACATCAGATGTGCTACTTGCAAACAAGCCAAATCTAAGGTTCAATCCCACGGTTTGTATACTCCTTTACCTATTCCTACGCATCTTGGAATGACATATCTATGGACTTTGTAGTTGGATTGCCTAGGACTAGAACTGGTAAGGATTCCATTTTTGTGGTTGTTGATCGATTCTCTAAAATGGCACACTTTGTTGCTTGTCACAAAACTGATGATGCGTTGCACATTGCTAATCTGTTCTTTAAAGAGATAGTTCGTTTGCATGGCATGCCTAGGACGATAGTTTCAGATAGGGACACTAAGTTTCTAAGTTACTTTTTGAAAACTTTGTGGTCTAAGTTAGGGACTAAGCTTTTATTTTCTACTACCTGTCACCCACAAACTGATGGACAAACAGAAGTAGTAAATAGGACTTTGTCCACTCTTCTACGTGCATTAATTAAAAAGAACTTGAAAACTTGGGAAGAATGTTTGCCGCATGTTGAATTTTCATACAATCATTCTATGCATTCTGCTTCTAAGTACTCTCCTTTTCAAATTGTTTATGGATTTAACCCAATATCTCCTTTGGAACTAATTCCTTTGCCTTTGAGTGAAAGAACTAGCATAGATGGGAAAAAGAAAGCTGAACTTGTAAAACAAATCCATGATGATGCAAGGAAAAACATAGAAAAGAAAACTGAGCAATATGTCAAACAAGAAAACAATGGAAGACGTGAGAAAGTTTTTGAGGTTGGAGATCAAGTATGGGTGCTGTTAAGAAAGGAAAGATTTCCAGAAGAGAGGAAGTCAAAATTGATACCTAGAATTGATGGACCATTTGAAGTAACAAAAAAGATCAACAATAATGCGTATCAACTTGACCTACGAGGTAAGTATAAAGTGTCCTACCTTTAATGTTTCTGATTTGGTTCCTTTTATCGCAGATGAAATGGATTTGAGGTCAAATCATTTTCAAGTGGGAGAGGATGATGTGATCCTAGATGACACAAGGAGCTTAGAACATGGAAATGTGCAAGAACCAGATGAACAACTTGAAAAAGAAGATGAGCTTGAAGTTGAAGATATTCTTATTTTACCGCCCGGTCCAACAACTCGATCAAGAGCAAAACAATTTAACAAAGCTGTTGGAGGATTGTTTAATCAACTAGAAAATCCACGTGATCAAAACAGCAAGTATGGTGGAAAAGCTTGTCAAACCACTTTGGTCTTGATTCAAGCTAATTGATTTCAACAAATGAGAAAGTGTCTCGATTGTACTCTTTTTCCCTTGTTCAAGTTTTGTCCCAATGGGTTTTCTTGACAAGGTTTTTAATGAGGCAATTGTTTCACTTCACCATTGCCCATTTGTTGAAATAAAAGCCCAAGGCCCATCTACACCAAAAGCCACGTCCTTGGAGGAGGGAAGGGTCTGATTTCCAGCTTATATCATTAATACTTTGTATTTTCAATATTAAAGCATTTTGTTTCCAAGAAAAGCCTTAATTGTTTTAGAGGCATGCATTATGTTTCCAAGAACAGCTTTAATTGTGTTAAAGGCTAGTTCTTTCTCCTATAAATACTATGTACTCAGAATTCTAATGGTTAGACTATCTTTGATTCTGAAAAAACTTCTTAAGTTTTACTCTTCTCTTGTTGGTGTGTAATATCCACAAGAAAACCTGTTCTTCATTTGGTGCGTCATATCCAAAGGAAGATCATTTGGAATATCAAAGGCCTTTCCACAACTTTTGTGTGACCTATCGATCCACATCCTTTGATCCTTGAATCCTTTTGGGTTCCTGGTTGCAAAGTTATCTCTATCCCATTTCAGAGTGCCGATTCTAGGAGGAGTTTATCAGAAGTGGATAGCGACAAGCATAGTTCCCTCAGCTAAAATGCCGATTTGTTCATAAAATCTTCTTTGCATAAAAGATGATGCAATAATCCATAAGGAGATAAGGATATACAGGAAATCAATGGTTGATCAATTTGATATTATCGCAAGAGTACCTGATAAAAATTGATTTTAAGTTTAATGATGTTACTTCTTTAGGATATAAAGTAAAATCATCGTTTACCAAAGTTGTAAGTAGGATGAAGACATAATTATTCCACAAGATCTCTTCTCTGAGCCTTGAAATATGTGAATAAGAATCAGATTCATTTTCATTTGCATAACAGCTCTCAAAATCTTTGGCGGTCTATGAAAATTAAATTTATTAGATATTTTAATTAATAATTTATTAGATTTTTGAAGTTGTTTAAATTTTTATATTTTTTAATTATTAGACATTTTAAATAGTTTATTAGATCTTTTAAATATATCTTTGGATATTTTAAATAGTTTATTAGATCTTTTAAATATATCTTTGGATATTTTAAATAGTTTATTAAAAATTTCAACTTTATCATTTATATATTTAAAGTTATTTGGAATTATATATATACACACACTTGTCCAACCATAATAAATAACAAAATAATATTAAAAATATATTTAATTAAAATAAATAGTTAATATTCATAAAATAAAACAAAACAATAGATTAAACTGACAAAATATAATGATGCTTAATACAATAAAATAGTAAAATATAAATATATAAATAAATGTTTAATAAAATCAAATACAAAAAAAACTAAATCAATCATGATTGTGGTGTTGGAGGATGGTCTAGACCATCATATTGGTGATGAAGGAGGATCCACGTACTGGTTCAGTTCCATATTTTGTATTATTAATTGTGAACCAGTTCCATCTTTTGTATCATTAATTGTATGTTATAACGATATTGTATTTGGATGGTGCGTAATTCACAAAGCTAGTATTGGTGTTGCTATGCATGATCACGTTTTCATAATGCATCAATTATATAAATTGTTGGTCTAATATCTTTTGAGTTTGATGAGAAGAACTGCCTAAACTCGAAGCGGTCGGTTGAGGCTCTTGCATCGTAGCGTGCGTGATTTACCTCCGCCAACCTATAGGCGGAGGAGGTGTTGTAGTAACATCATTAAATTCCCAAATTTGTGATAAAATATCTTCATAAAGTAAATAGATCTGCCATTTCGACCAGATATTTCATTTCCAAATATATATCTCTTGGTTTTTACAGATTTCTTTCCTATACGAGACCTCTTCCGAATAGACTGCAGACTCCACCCAGTAATATTTACCCCCTTTATCATAAGAAAATGACTTATTATCATCCTATAAGGTAACTTTGTACTATGAATTCTTAAATTCATATGCCCAATGATCAAACTAGGTGAATTTGTTCTTTGTCCAGTCATTATGGTAGCAGTTACAATTGTTTGAAGAAATGAAAAGTTTTAATAATTTATATTAGTAAGAACAAAATAAGGATTAACTAATTTCAAACCTAATTTATTTAACCATCCAGATTAGATGTACTAGCTTTACGTCTACCATTAGCTTTTGATTTCTCTTTACCACTACTAATTATGTTGACTGCTTCATCCAACGATATAGATCAATCTTCAGGCCATCTATTATGAGGATAAGTTAATGATTTTAAAAGGCCATCATACATTTTATGTATTGGCAGACAAAGTTGTTTTTCTAGGTCAGTTTAAAAATCCAAACTATTAATTTTGTACCTCACTCCCAACTCTAGATTATCATTCAAAATTATTTTTCCCGTTTCATAAAATTGTTATACTTGTTCAATATACCATTCACATCTAAAGCTGGCAGAAACTAACCAACTAATTCATTTATTTCCATTAAGATTATCTAAAAACGTTCTCACACTGGTACATCGATAATATCATCATATTCTAAATACATAATAGAGCTAATCGTGATTCCCTTTGGCACCATATCGTTTGAAAATGAACATTACCTTCAGGTCCTTGTTCAATAATCTTGTATTCATCTTGATGTAGCGATGAATACCTATCGACTCTTTTTTGACTTGTTGAGAATGCATCAACGATATTTGTTTGGACTTATTTTAGAATTTCCTTTCCCAGCCATTACATATATGGATTGAGAAAAAAAAGGACTTGAAGTATAGTGATTATGGGAAAGTATAAAGATTGTTGGTGATAATAATGAACAACAAGTAGAGTATTATAAAAACAACAATTTGTTGTTCGAAATCGGATATCCGGTTGGCACCGATATTTTTTAGTTTATTCTTTTTAACAGAGAAGAAACTCATTCAATATTCATTCATCTCTCAAATAATATTTTTTTGCAAAAGCTCTCAAAATCAATTACTTAAATTACTACTACAAATTATCAAACCAAGATATTCTTTTATATTCTTCTTATACAATAATCGATTAAAATTTGTAATCGATATACTCAATCAATTTTGCTTTATGGTGGAGGATCATTTTCGATTTAAGTGCTTGATATACAAATTCCCCGGGTAACTATGGTTGTGGGGCTAATGTGGACCTCACTCTCCAACTAAGCTAGAGCTAAATTCTTTTCATAATATTGGTCTTGAAACCCTAATATTCAAAATACATTCATCCCATGTTAACGTCGATATCGCCGCTAGTACTAGTGGTGATTCGAAGTGTAAGAAGAAAAACATATTAGATATCAGAACACTTTACTGAGAATCTTGAAGATAATTTTAGCTAAGTGTATTCATTGTGAAATATCATATACATAAAAGGGTGGAAAAACATATTACATCACACGAGGTATGTCGAGACACTTGGTAGCTAAGCATAACTTATTTTATCATTCTAAAATTTAAGAATAAAGGAATGCAGTCATAGATCCTCAAACCGATAACGATTTTGTTTTTCATCAAAATACATATAGGGAAGAAACCATGATATATATTGTTGGTACTTCACAACCGTTTAGTTTTGGTGACAATTGGAGATATGTTTATTAAATGAATGATAGGGTAAACCCAATAGCTACACCCATCCCACGTAGCTCTATAAGATCACAAACTTTTAAATATTACAAAAAAAAAATCAACTCATTTATGATATTATGTTAAGTTTTCCATGAAAGTTTTCTTTGACTAGTGATATAAAAGCATTTGTTGGGTTTGATATAATGTGTATAACTTTACATCAGATGGATTCTGAATGGATACTCCAAAGAATAATTGTATACTTTTATTATATTGGCAAAAACACTATGGTAATTAGAGATATTATGTTATAGTGTATGATTATCTTAAAAATGATTGCAACCCTGTATTCCCTAAAATGTTTCACACTAAATGTTTATGTCACATACTTCAATTGTTTGTAAAAGATAGAATAAGTATGATAACTAAAGATTATATCGATCCTATTAAACACGGGGTTCTATTATGCTCCACCTCGGGTCTGGAAAAAAAGAATACAGAGAAATTATTAAGGATATTGGAAATACATACAAAAAACTAGTTTTAAATGTCGAAACTAGATAAAATTCTACATATTAACTTTTTGTACATGCTTATACGTATAGAAATGCGATTACAATGCTTTATAATAGACATGATCCAAAATATAACTCTTGAAGATAAAAAATAAATTTATTGTGCTTCAAGATTAAGCTTTTTGAAGTTGTTTAAAGATGCAACTAAAACTTTTTCTACGCGATATATTCCTAACATTCACTTAACACTTTATGAAATTACTAATATTGTCATGTATATGGATAAATATAGGTATAAGAGTGCATGCTACAAAATGTGACCTGATATGGAAGAAAAATTTATTAAGTATTTTCTATCCATCCAATACCCTTATGTTATTGGGTGCATTTTTTATCCTTTTAAAAACAATCAATTTTTTTATTTTTAGTTACTTGTTTTTATAAACCCATACAACTCCGGTATGTAATATATGACTTTGACGTACATAATCGAGAAATTGACTCTTATCTTTATATAATTTATAATGATTTGGTTGAAAAATACGGGAGAAATAGAAATGACATGTCTTCAAATGTAGCGGATAATCATATTAATAATAGATGAGAGGCAGAAGTCGTCCAAATTATGTGCAAATGACAAAGATAAATAGTGGGATGACAAGAGAAACTCCTCAAGTTGATAATGAACTGGCTAGATATGTGAACACTGGATTTGATATACATCAGTATGACCCCCAAAACCCTTTTCATATCTTAAAGTGGTAAAATTCCAAAGAAAACGAGTATTCTATTATTTGGAGGTTTGCCATGAGATTTTTACAATACTTATGTTTATATTGCCAAGTGAATGTGCGTTTAGTCAGGTCGGGCTGCAGTACACGACTAAACGAACACGATTGACAGACGTGACACTTGGAGTGGTTGTTGCAATCAAAGACTATATTGCGGTGGATCATAGAATGCAAGACGAAAAGTATAAAATGAAAGAGAATCCAAGAGACATCTTCGATAAATTTCTAGAAGATGTTGAACAAAATCTTATGTATGACATTGAAGATGCTATTGCGGGATGTAATGATGAAATCTGAAGATGATTGGTTTAGATGAATAGCATTTGTAATATAGTTTGTAATAGTGTCGTTCAATTTGAGAATATTTGTACAACTTTTGGGCCGCAAAAATATAAATCGTGAAATATTTAAATCTATAAAGTGTAATGTATTCTTTAGTGTCATAATATAACAATTTCTCACAATTTTTTTACCACTTATGAAAATAAACAAACCACAAAATATATTATAATTAAAAATAGTATGAAATCATTATATTTTGATTATTACGGTGGTGTTCATATAATAATTATATAATAATTTATTTACAAACAATAACAACACGTAACATAATTTGAAATTGATATAAAGTATTCTTTTGATTATATATATATTACCTATATAATTTAAAATTTAAAATTGTAACAAGAGTAACGTTAATCCCACCATAAATATAATAACTATTGATACGGAAAGATATTCTTCAGGGACCTAAATGCAAATTGATAAGGACTAAATAGATAAGTTCTGTAAAGATAGAGTTAAATTAGGTTTTTGAACATATATAGGGGCTGAATTATAAATAATCCTTTATGTAACCGTTTTTCTAACTAACTCACTCAGTCTATTTAAAGAGGCTGAAGAAGTTAGTTGGGACCGATGAAATAATCAGAAGCACAATTCTATTTCCACTTCTAAAAACTCTCTCTGTGAAGACTTGTGTTCTTGATTCTCTCAATCCAACTTTAATTCATACCAAATTGGCGCTAGAAAGAGGGGACGAAGATACCTTGATCAACAGATCAAAAATCGAGTCTCGAGTTTTCGTTTTCTAAAGTTTTTCGTTCGAGTTTTTCTGAAGTATTTTGTTTAGTTTTTCGCTGATTGAAGATGAATCCAGAGGAAGGTGACAATCCATTTGTTCGAAAGGCTATGGAAACATTGAAATCCGACCTGCAAGAGGCAGGTAATTCGATTCCAGCTCAATCAAACCAATTCGATTTCGAAGGTAAAATGAATGAGATGATAAGGAAGGTGGCAGAGCTTGATGAATTGGTGAAAAAGAAGGAAAGTAATGATAGCACTAGACTTAGGTCTAAGATAGCAAGAGGCGATCAAGATGATCAGTCGGATCAGTCGATGGACGATGGCGACGTTCAACATGAACAGCGTAAAGCACGTTTCGAGCGAAAAAAGGAGTATGGTGGGATAAAAAGAAAAGGAAAGTTGCAGAAGCGACAGTATGTGGACTCTGGTGATGAAGAGGATTCCGAAAATTCGGAGTCAGATAAAACACCGAGGTATGAATATTCTCGAGGCCATTCAAAAGGAGCAGAGCGTGAATTCCGGACAGCTAAGGTGTATAAGGAGGGGAGGCAAAAGAAAGATAGGCGAGTATATTCACCTCGGAAATATTCGCCTCGGAAATATTCGCCTCGAAAGTATGAAGGTGAGTCAAGTTTATATGCTACTGTGGGGATGAGAAACGAAGACCAATATGTTCAAGGAGTCGACTGGAGGGACTCACCATTGATCAGGGAGATCAGATCTGTGCCGCTTCCGAGGCGGTTTGATATTTCCAAAGTTGATAAGTTTGATGGGACTCAAGATCCCGATGACCATATAGAACAATTCAAAAACTATATGACTAATTTCGAAGACGACGATAAATTGGTGTGTAGAGCATTCTCTCAGACATTCAAGGGAACTGCGCTGAAATGGTACAACAAGATTCCTAAGGAGTCAATTGCAAATTTTAGAGGCTTCTATACAGCTTTCCGAAGACAATTTGTGGGAAGCAAAGAAATAAGAGCTAATGGAGATACAATAATACAATGCAAGCAGGCTGTGGGAGAGAAGATGAAGGATTATACTAAGAGATTTGTATCAACCAAAGCTGAACTAGATGATTGTGAAGAAAGTGTGGCTATGGCGGCGTTTAGACAAGGACTGTTGCTAGGAGATTTAGCCGATGAGACTACGAGGCGTAGGGCGTTAACATTTGGAGCTCTCATGGCTCAGGTTGAGGATCAGATTAAGGTCAAAGAATCGACGCGGGTTCGAGGAGGAGGCAGTACTATTCAGAAAGGGAATGGTCAAGCTAACACTTCGAATAACAACTCATCGCGCCCGAGGAATAATCAAAATGTTTCTAACAAAGGAGCTTCGAACTCGTATCAAGGGGGATTTAATCAACACAATTCTAATAATCAGCAACAGTTTAGATCCAGATCGAATGTGTGGGTAAGACCAGACTATTATGCGGATTTGACTGAAAGTGTGGCTTCGATATATGAGAAAACTAGGGGAACAGTAAATTTCAGAAAGCCACCAGCGATTAATAGGCCAAGAGAGGAGCGCAATAATAAGTTCTGCAGGTATCATGAAGATATTGGGCATGATACAAACGATTGTATTGCCTGGAAGAAAGAGATGCAGATTCTGATAGAAAATGGAAAGTTGCTAGAATATGTCAAAAAGAATGCTAAAGCTACAGCTCCGAATATTGGTAATCCTAATTCTAAGCAGGAAACTGCACTGATGATTTTAGATGCTGCAGGTGATGAGTTTGATGTGGCTTCGGAATATGTCGACCCAGACCCTAGTCGATTATTGTTAATGTCAATAGATGAGCCGAAGCGTCAGGGACGTGTTCGAGATTTGTGTGCCTTCTTTGAATCACTAACAATATTTGGGGGAGATTCAATGACTAACAACACTAATAATTCGAGGAAGAGACATATAGTGAATTTAACGCGTCAAATTGAGGGAGGAGCAACGGCACACCTAAGCAACAAGAAGGATGTGCCCTTTATAATTTTCGATGGGGATGATTTGAGGGGGATTACTGGGCCACATGAAGATGCAGTGGTTATAGGAGCAGAAGTGTGCGGGGTGGAGATTCGACGAGTGTTGATTGATACCGGGAGCTCCGCTAATGTGCTTTTCAAGTCAACATATGATAGATTAACCACTCTGCCTCGAATAGAAAGGTCAGAGAGAACTATCATTGGGTTTACTGGCGCAACAGCAAATGTGATAGGGGAGTTCGAGGGTGAGATTTCTTTGGGAAAGGGGCCTTTCAAAAAGAAAGTACAAGTACTTTTTGTGGTGGTGGATTGTCCATCGAGCTACAACGCTATTTTTGGAAGGTCGTGGCTGGCTAAAATGTATGCTGTAGTCTCTACGGTTCATCAATGTTTGAAGTATGTGATCGAGGATCGAGTCGGCATAGTTCGAAGTGATCAAAAGGTGGCAAGAGAGTGTTACGCTGCTGCGTTTAGACTACGTGGGAAAGGTACTGATGATCCGATGGAGAATTAGCAGTTTGGGGGGTTGTCTTCTGGGGGTGCAGATGAGGGAATTGATGATCCGAGGTCAACCCCGAGTTCTGTGGTGGTAAATGAAGAAATAGAAGAGTTTGTTTTGAATAATGGCAGGGTACTTCGAATCGGGACTCTGTTGTCTTTATCAATGCGAGAAAAATTGTTGAATTTTTTGTCTGAGAATTTGGATGTATTTGCTTGGAGGTCCGAAGACGTAGTGGGGGTCCCAAGTGATATCATATGTCATAGCTTGGCGGTGGATCCGAAGATCAAACCGATAATTCAAAAAAGAAGAGCTTTTTCGTTGGAAAAATCTGAGGCCATAGTTGCTGAGGTAGATCGACTGTATAAGATGGGGCATATCAGGGAGTCCAATTATCCGAGGTGGACGGCTAATCCTGTGGTGGTGAAAAAGAAGAGCGGAAAATGGCGAATGTGCGTGGACTTCACAGATCTAAATAGAGCCTGTCCAAAGGATCCTTTTCCAGTGCCTCGAATTGACCAGTTAGTGGATTCCACTTCGGGAAATAAAATCTTGACATTTCTGGATGCTTTTTCAGGGTATAATCAGATTCGAATGAATCCGGATGATGAAGAAAGCACAACTTTTATCACTGATCGAGGTTTGCACTGTTATAGAGTGATGCCGTTCGGATTAAAAAATGCTGGGTCAACATACCAAAGGCTGATGAATAAGGCGTTTGCTTCACAGAGAGGAAGGAATATCGAAGTGTACATCGATGATATGCTTGTCAAGAGCAAAAGTGATGATGAACACATTGATGATTTAGAAGAGACGTTTTTGAATCTCAGAGCCATACAATTGAAACCGAACCCAGCAAAATGTACATTCGGAGTTCGATCTGGTAAGTTCTTGGGGTACATGATTAGTGAAAGAGGAATCGAAGTGGACCCAGAACAGTTGAAGGCTCTGATATCAATGTCTTCACCTCGGAATATCAAAGAAGTGCAAATGTTAACGGGCAGGTTAGCAGCTTTGAACAGATTCATTTCTCGTTTTTCAGATAAGTGCTTGCCTTTTTTCCAGGTGCTGCATCGACCAAATAATTTTGAGTGGACTTCGGATTGTGAAGAAGCTTTTGTGAAGATCAAAAATCTTTTGTCTTCTCCTGAAATATTATCGAAGCCTCGAAAGGGTGAGCAACTATTTTTGTATATAGCAGTATCGGATTATGCAGTAAGTGCAGTTCTGATCAGTGAGGATACGAGGGTTCGAAGCCTGTCTACTATGTCAGTAAAAGTTTGGTTGATGCTGAGAAACGATATTTGAAGCTAGAAAAATTGGCACTGTGTATAGTAGTGGCAGCGAGAAAAATGCGTCCTTACTTCCAGGCACATACGATTGTGGTTCGAACTTCATACCCATTGAAAAATGTGTTGCAAAAGCCAGACATTTCAGGAAGGATGACTAAGTGGTCTGTAGAATTAGGAGATTTCGATGTGTTATTCTCTCCTCGAACGGCTATCAAAGCACAAGCTTTAGCAGACTTCTTGGTTGAGTTTCATTCGAGTAGACCCGAAGAGGAAAAAGGTGAAAAAGAGGGCATGAATCTGATGTGGACAGTACGAACAGATGGGGGATCTAGTAACAAAGGGTCAAGTGCAGGAGTTGAATTGGTAGCACCAACAGGGGAATTTATGTTTCAAGCTATTAAATTTGGATTTCATGCTTCGAACAATGAAGCTGAATATGAAGCTGTGCTAGCAGGGTTGCGATTAGCAAAGATTTGTGGGGCAACATTTGTGCGCTTAGAAACAGATTCGCAGGTGGTAGTTAACCATGTTAAAGGGGTTTCCGAAGCTAAAAAGGAACGTTTGGTTTTGTACTTGCAAGAACTACGAGGAATGATGGCACAATTTGAAAATGTCGAAGTGGAGCATATTCGAAGAGGTAACAACACAATGGCTGATTCTTTAGCAACAATGGCTTACTCTGAAGAATATCCATAGATCATGACACAACCATCGCCCTCGATCATATCGAATTCTGAGCAGTGTGAGTTTGTTGATGAGGTAGTAAGTGGTCCGATGTGCACTCGAGGTGATTGGAGGTTTGATTTGTTAAACTTTATTTCGAAGGGAATACTACCTCTTGATAAACACTTGCTCAAGAAAATAAAGTATAAAGCTCTTGGCTATGTAGTATTGGACGGGGTATTGTACAAAAGATCTGCGTCGAAACCTTTGCTACGATGTTTAAGTAAGCAAGAGTCTCAAAACATTCTATCTGAACTGCATGATGGAGATGGATCAGCTCATTGTGGATTCAAAGCTTTAACGCATAGGGTATTGTTGGCAGGGTATTATTGGCCTACCATATTGCAGGATGCCAAAGTGTTAGTTCGAAGCTGTGATACTTGCCAAAGGTATGCAAATTTAATACATAAACCAGCAGTACCCCTAATGACAATCTCAGAGGCGGTTCCTTTCGATAGGTGGGGGATTGATTTAGTAGGACCATTACCTATGGCTTCTGGTGGAAGACAGATGATTATTGTTGCGGTCGATTATTTTTCGAAGTGGGCAGAAGCAGAACCTTTAGCTGGGACAAAAGCTAAGGATGTAATCAAGTTTATTCAAAGTAACATCTGCTACCATTTTGGAGTTCCTCGAAAAATAACGACGGACAACGGTCCTCCTCAATTTAATAACAAGGAAATGGACTCTTTTTGCTCTTCGAAAGGAATACAGCAATGCTTTTCTACTCCTTTCCACCCCCAAGCAAATGGGCAGGTGGAAGTTACGAATAGATCTATTTTGGATGGTTTGAAGAAAAATTTGGCAGGAGCAGCTGGGAAATGGCCAAATTATCTTCAAGAAGTGTTGTGGGCATATCGAACAACCCCTAGAGAGGCTACAAAAGAGACTCCTTTTTCTTTGGTATATGGAATGGACGCTGTGTGCCCTGCTGAATCTACATTGCCTTCCTACAGACTACTACGATATTCCGATGTGGATAACGATGAAGCTAGAAGGGTTGAGCTTGATTTGTTAGAGGAAAAAAGGGACAAAGCGCATTTGAATGTGGTCCATTATCAAACATTAATGAGAAGCAGGTACGATGCTAAAGTTAAGAGGAGAGAATTCAAAATTGGCGATCGAGTGTTACGAAAAGTATTTCTTCATACTAGGGACAAGCACCTCGGAAAATTGGCTCCGAATTGGGAAGGTCCTTACGAAGTTAAAATGAAGGTCAAGCTAGGTTCCTACAGGTTGTCTGATCGAGAGGGGAGGATGCTCAAACATCCTTGGAATATAGAGCATTTGAAATTGTACTGTAAGTAAAACTGAACTTCGAATTTTTGTAAAACAGACATACTCTTTCCTTATCTGTTGGCCCAGAAAGGTTTTAACGAGGTGTCTGGTTAATATTGAATCTTTTAATAAAATTTCTTTTGGCCATTGGTTGTTTACTATGATGAGTGATTTATTATTTTGGTGACTTGGCAAAGATTGATCATCTTTGAAAGTTGACCAAGAATAATTTTCCGAAGCAATAGCTTTGAAGAAACAACTAAATTTTCGAGGTGCCACGTCTTATGAGTGCATCTTATTTTCAAGGTGCCACGTCTTATGAGTGCATCTTATTTTCAAGGTGCCACGACTTATGAGTGCATCTAATTTTCGAGGTGCCACGTCTTATGAGTGCATCTAATTTTCGAGGTGCCACGTCTTATGAATGCATCTAATTTTCGAGGTGCCACGTCTTATGAATGCATCTAATTTTCGAGGTGCCACGATTTATAAATGCATCTATTTTTCAAAACGAAAAGTTTAAATAAGTAACACCAGAAGTTTAAAATATTAAAAAAAGTTGCTTGTTCGTCGAAAAAAACATGAAGCTTACAAAAAGGGGAGAAAACTACTTAACCAAATACACAAAAAACAAGCATGACACGCCTAATCTATTAGGCATCTTCTTCTTCTTCCGATGACCCTTCCGAAGCATCTTCTTCTTTTGAGGAGCTTGGTGGCACCTCGAATGTTTCCTTTGGGCGACTTTCTTCTGGAATCTGTTTCCAAAGATCCGTTAAATCCAGCCTTGGACAAGCAGCATGAACCTCTCGAAGAAGTTGAATAGCTGTATCAGTTTGAGCTTTCTTGATACCTTCAAGCATTAAAGAACCAACAGCGGCTTCGGCTTTTTTGACAGCAGCATTCTTTTCTTCCTCGAATCCTGTTCGAAGCGTGGTCAGCTGAGTTTGGCAATTTTCCAGTTTCTTCTGAGTTTCTTTAACAAGTTTCTCAGCATCGGAAGATTTTTTCTTCTCTTCGGAAATAGTAGTAGAATGTTGAGACTTTAGACTTTCAAGAGCCAGTCGATGAGCAGCCTCAAGAGCTTCGATTTCTTCTTTATGTTCCTTAAGAAGTTTTTCTTTTTCAGCCTCGAACTTTTGAAGTGCTCCGTTTTTCGAGGCCTTTTCAGATTCTGTCTCCTTTTTGCTCTTGACTAGCTCTTGTGCAAGAAGCTCTAGTTGGGTTTGAGAATTGTTCACCTCTTCACATAATTTCTTGGCTGCAGCACTTAAACTTGTAAAAGGGCGAATAATCGAAGTTACCTCATCGGATCTGTTAGGATTGGGCAAGTTCGATGAGTGATGATAAACAGGAACGATTGCATTGGATTTTGAAGTTGTGGCAGCATCGGCAGAAGTCAATGGAATGGTGTTGATAGGTCGAAAATCTTCACCGGTGGCTGCAAAATCTCCGCTCGAATTTAAATCTTCGAAATTAAGATAATTAATTTCCTGGCTATCTCCCAATGCCAATCCCCCTTGAGGATTTTCTTCCACAAAGATTTTTTCATGCACCTCGGAAGCCAATACCTCCTCGAGCATATCAGCTTCGTTCTTTTTCTGTGGAGTAATGGATTTCTTCTTTTTCTTTTGGGGAGTATTGCTTTCTTTCTTTTTCTTTTGCGCAGGTTCATCTTCTTCGGATATGGGGGGAAGTTGAGATGCAGATGCTTTTCGCTTTCTTGCAGTCTTCGAATGGTTGGAAGGTTTAGCATTGATTGCGTTGGGTTTTTTGAGGGTTTGCTTTCCCTTCTTCTTCAGTGGTAGGTGGCTTTCACTTCGATTCCTGGTGGGAAGGTAGCATTTCCCATCTGGTGCAAGGCTCCTAAGGATATACGCCAGAGATGGCTGTTGACAAAGTTGATCGGCTCAAAGGCTGAGTGAAAGCCATTTCCCCAGGACATTTCTGCCCACTCAGCCATTTGCTGGAAGATAACCTTGGCATCTTTTCGACGACTTTTAAATCGCCTCGGAATTTCTAAGAAAAAGGGGGGATAAACAGTTAGATAAATAAACTTGATTAATTTGGCTAAGTTTTTTTTAAAAAAAAGAAAGAGGTGTTACTTACTGCTATCTCTCCAAGTAAGGGTGAGTTTTGAGGGATTGGCATCGGAAATCTCTTTGCCATTTTCCCAAGCTCCTGATAAGAAGACGAAGCTTTGCTTCCAAAGTTTATCAGCCTCGAGGAGGTCGTCGATAATTTTTAAATCATCCTCTAGAGTTAGGTAATAGAACGGCAAAACTGGCCCATTAGAAACTTTGGTCACCGAAATAAAGTCTTCAATTTCGAGGGGAATGCCTCCCAGCCTCGACACCATGATAGCAGAAAATAAGGTAAAAAACTGGTTTGGAGTAACTTGTGTTGGACACAACCCATGAATTTCGAAGTACCTCACTATCATCGGATCGAGGGGAAATCGAAGTCCCCAGTTGAAAAGCTCAGGGTAGACTACCAGCTCGTCTTTCTGACAGCTCAGAGGCGTTTTTCCTTCTACTGGTAGTCGAAGAGTCATGTTATCGGTTAATCCCCATAGTTTTTTGAGTTTCTCTTTCTCTGACTCGAGGTAGTAAGTATAGGATACATTCTTTAGAGCAAGAATGTACCGAGGAGAAAGTGATTTAATATTTTCTTGAACCAAGGCAGCAACGTCCTCGGGGAGTGTAATGAGAGGTTTCTTTCCTCGAATCTTCTTCGGAGGGACCACGCCATCAGCCTCGGATTCCTCTTCGGCATCAGATTCAGTAGCTTCAGAATCATTTTCTTTGTTGTTGTCCTCGTCGGTGGCTTCATTAGAATGACTTCAGATTTGAGTCTCCTGCTGAGTCACAAGAATTGGTTGACTACTCTCTGGTGTAACGTCAACCACTTCTTTTGGGGGAGGAGAAGAGGTCTCTGCATCATCACCCATTGCTAGAAAGGTCGATTTTTTGCGTGGTTTAACTTTAACAGCTTCGGTTTGAAGGGTAAGTGATTTGGGTAGAAATTCTCTAGTTGCTTCGAATTGTGGGATAGGCGATTTGAGTTGTGGATTTTTATCAGTTGATGGTTTATCAGAAGTGGCACCCTTAGATTTTCGATGAGGTCTTAATGGTGGAGAAGTAGGTTGATTTCGAAGAGGAAAAAGTTCTTGGCTAGATTCTGGGTTTGAAGCTAAGGGTGAAGACGAAGTAGCAAGATTGGGATCGAAGTTACCGTATTTAAAGGTGGTAAGGGAAGAATGAGGACCGTTGTAGATTAGCCCAGCAGCTTTGTATTCTTTAGCTTTTTGAGAAATACAAAGATAATCGTAAGCCCCAAATACTTGATTGCTAGAACCAGGGAAGAGAGGTTTCTTTGCTTTTACTGGTTTTCTGGGTTTGGATTTTTTGTATTTGGGATATCTTCTCATACAATAGGTGTTGATCTGAGAAGTCGCTTTAGTGGATGAACAGGATGAAGATGATTTGAAGGTTTATGAAGAACAGGATGAAGATGGCTTGAAGGTAGATAAAGAACAGGATGAAGATGGTTTAGAAGTGATTTCTCTAAAAAGTTATCAATGAAGGAAGAGTTGGGTATTTATAGTTTAAAGGAAAGACGTTGAGAACTTGAAGAGGCAAAGCCAGTGAGTTGATATCATTGGGTGGAATACGAAACGAAAAGGGAAAGTGTTATGTCACAGACCTATCAAGTAGGGTCTAGTCAATCTTTCAAGTAGGGGTCAAATAATTCGAAGCACAAGTAAAGTTACGTCTCTGGCCAACAAATTCGAAGTGGAGGCAAGATTGTGTTCTAAGTTAGCAGATTCGAAGTCAGAAGATTCGAAGTGAATAGAGAAGTCTGTTAGCGCTTGTTCTTAGATTCGAAGTAAGGTTGCGAGTCATTAGGCCTGATCGTAATGAAAAGGCTAGATTCACTTGGGGTAATTCTCGAAGAGTGAGTAGTTCTTATAAATTGTCTATATAAGAACTAGGGGGGCTACTGATAAGGAAAGATATTCTTCAGGGACCTAAATGCAAGTTGATAAGGACTAAATAGATAAGTTCTGTAAAGATAGAGTTAAATTAGGTTTTTGAACAGATATAAGGGCTGAATTATAAATAATCCTTTATGTAACCGTTTTTCTAACTAACTCACTCAGTCTATTTAAAGAGGCTGAAGAAGTTAGTTGGGACCGATGAAATAATCAGAAGCACAATTCTATTTCCACTTCTAAAAACTCTCTCTGTGAAGACTTGTGTTCTTGATTCTCTCAATCCAACTTTAATTCATACCAACTATAACTAAAAATAGTAACGTTAATCCTTTTGAGAGGGGTAACTGGGTGGGTTGACTAAGACATGTACGTGACCAAAGGTCATGTCGAGTTTTTCTACAAACGCTCTTTTGGTTTGAGTTTGTCACTTTGCGTGGTTTACGTTCTAGCGTTGGTTTGCATGCTATTGTGTTAGACTGAGGGTTTACTCTGTGCACACTCGGTGAGCAGTTGTTGCGGGTTCCCTATGAAAAAAATACACTATAATTAAAAATCGTTCCGAAAAGGATGTCGAGTTGGTGGAATAAAGCATGTTTGTAAACTCGTTGGTACCGCCAAGCTACGAGATGTAATAGGCGACGAAAAATACATAGAGCCGCTAAAATTTCTAGCAACGTAAGGTACATTTTTAGAGCGGCAAAGGTTGCGTCACAATCTGCACTCCATTAAAACTTCTTTTCCCCTGTCAAGCCCTCGAGAAAAAGGTGACTCTTATCGCAAGCTTTCAATATAAAACGGGAAAGGGCTGCAAGGTGCCTAGTCAGGAATTGAACTTCGTTCATGTTTTTAGGCGGCTCCATCTGGGTCACCGCCTGTAATTGGGTAGGGTCCACTTCTATCCTCTTTTTGTTCAACACATAACCTAAAAACTTTCCTGTTCGGACACCAAAAGAAACTTTAAAGGATTTTACTTCAAATTATACTTATGTAGGACTGTGAAAACGTTGCTAAGCGTTTCCAAATGTTGTCTATATAAGCCTCCAGGAAGTGCCCTACTTGTCAATTGCTAGCTTGTGACAGATCACCGAGGGGTCGAACCCTGTTATATCACTTGTTACCCATGCAAAAATGTCTATATTTTGTTGTAATAATTCAACTAGAGAAGTTTTGGAACCTAGACCCAAAGAAGTTATGATGCAGAGGGTGCGCCCTGCTGCTAATGTTTCTTCCAGGTTTTTCCCCTGCTCATCATCCCGGGGATCGTCTATTGGTCAGGCGATAGTGGAATTTTTAGTTGCTCGTTCGGTTCCCCTTTGCCTTTTAATTGCTACCGACAGGTTTGCTGGGACCCATAATGACGGAGCAGCAGGTTTGGCCTGTATGCTGTCTGCCACATATAATCCCTAAAACATTACCGATGGGGTGTTTGATGTACTAACGAAAGTGCAAGGAGTTAAATGTGTAACCAAGGTCTCTAGTTAATGGTTTGGTAGGAGTTGGGTGCATCCTAGATCATAAAGAGGGTTTTGAGTTTCTTTTTTGTAACGCCATGACCCACCTAGACCATGAGATCGACTTTTCCCACACACTAAGACACTTTTCCTTCATACCTTGTCAAAGTGTGTTGTGTCAGTTTATATGAGGAAACCTCCAGCATTTTTTATAGCTTGTTTTGAAAATAATATTTGCCGAGCTTCCACCATCCACCAATACTTTAGTTATCATCGGTGAGTTCAATTATTAAGAATGTTGCTTTAGGAAAACGTAATACGTGAATTCTAGAGAGAGAGTTTTTAGAGAGAGAAAGTCATAACACAATTGAGTTAGATCAAAAAGTGTTCAACTTTTTTATTAATTCAACCTTTCCCTTTATATGGAGGTGCTAAGACTCAAGTTCAAACTAAAAACGGTTACATAAAAGGGGTAAATTACCCTTAGTCCTCAATAGTATTACACAGTCATAATTTTTATACTAAACTTATATTATTTACATTTTAGTCCTTAAATTCCTACTTCCATATCAGTAACCACCCCATTTCTCATGTCAGTAAATGAATAAGAACTAAATGTCTTCGAATTCTTCCAAAAGCCATATCAGAAAACTCGAAATCAAAAACTCAATAGAAAAATCGAAGTAAAAAACTCAGTAATTTCTTTATCTTTCTCCTCAAATCTTTCTGAAAGCAGTTTCAGAACATAGTCATTAAATTCAAATTGGAGAATGGTAATCTTCAAATTTTGCCAAAGGTGCCCACAAATCTAACTGTTCAGATTCATCTTGAATGCCTAACTACTAGATTCATAGATAGCTAGCTAGTCTGACAGATGTCGAACTCATAAGCTTTTCATCGTTTTGTATTCTGTCCTATTATCATAGAGTCCTTTCCACTTCTACACGTCTTCTTATCCTCCTACAAATTCATTAGTAGCCTCGTTTTTCATTCTCACAATACAAATTCCTTGAGAGAGAAAAATCACACCCTTGGCTACCTTCAACGTGTTCTTCAACTTTCTCAGCATCTTCATTAGTAAACTCAAACTTTCTGATCAAAACCTATATTCTCCGGTCAATCTTCATCCATTTTATGAGAAAAGAATCCAAAACTAGAAGATCCAAGGCTAACATACCCAAACAACCCAAATCTCTGAAGTCTGACGATAATATAGTCTCTGGATCGTACGACTACTTTTGCATTACTGAAAGAGCAGAGGAGTATAAGGCTGCCAGATTAATAAAAAATGCTCATGTTGGAACAACCACCAAAACCATTTATTACGGTAACTATGATCCAAATAAATTACCTACTTTTTCACCTGCCTCTATAACCGAAGTGCATCCTTCTTCTAAAGTTCAAACACCTAAAACACCTCGAGCCTCTTCTTCTCAAATCAAATTTTCAACTCTAATTAGTGAAGAATCAAACGAATCTTCCTCAAAATAATTCTCAGTTCCTCCTTCCTCGACTCATCCTCCACCAAATCAAAAAATAAAAACTTCCATAGCCATGGGAGATGATTCAGACGTTACTCCAACTCCCCCTCCTCGAATCCAACTACTCATCTCCTCCTGAGAGAGAAATAATCGAAGAAGCTCCATTGTCCCAAAAATATCTATCCAAAAACACTCCCCAAACAAGGGATCCCTCATCGAAAGTCGAAGCTCCATTGCCTCAAAAAAATCTTACCCAAACAAAAGATGAAACATCAGAAGCCGATGAAGTTGATTTCGAGGCTACTAGATCTAATAATGAAGCTGAATCCAATGAGGAAGACTTAGAGACTACCGCAGAAAAGAAAGTTCGCAAGTCTCGAATAAAGAAGGAACTGGGCTTTGTTTCTGATGAATAGAGGGCTACTATTGGTAGAAATTTAAGAGGTCTTGATGCTGACTATATTATCGAGCTGAAAAGGTTCCATATATATATATATATATATATATATATATATATATATATATATATATTACCAAGAAAGTCAAGCATCAGACTTAAAGAAGTAGTTGGGAATGGGAGAGAACACCACTGTCTGACTGCCTAAAAAAAGAAGAGACTCCCTTAGACTACAAATACGATAAGTTGGTGGTCTACCCCGAAATCATCAATTGGGGTCTTCGTTTCCCACTCAAGTGACACCGAATCAATGGTTCACTCTCATATCTTGTGATTATGGCATCTCAATTGTCCAAAATTCTGATCAGCATCAAGGATTTCATCTCCTTGACTAAGTTATCAAAAGGTCTGAAACTCCCCCTTCTACTACCTTACTTTAATGGATGATTTAAAAATGATCGATGACAGCGTATTAACTTTGGAAACAAAAGTTTATTTTTACCTCTAGAGCATGGGAGAATGACAAAGAAATATCTGAAGCGAACCCATCAAAACTAAATCCCATCTGGAGAAGCGATCGTAAGTACTTCGAATACTACAAACTTTAAGATAAATCTCTCTTGTCTTCTTCATTTATTATTTATTTGTATGATTATTTCAGCAATTTCAAGGTGATATGCTATTCGTCGGCCAGCAGCCAAGGACATTTTCAAAAATCTAGCCGCTTGGGCCGAAAAAGAGTGGAACAACGCTTTCCACACGGCCTTTCAACCGATCAACTTCCTCAACAGTCATCTTTTTCCGACGGAATTGCCTCCTCGAAATTTGATGGATGAACCTAATTCTCACCACGCTTGTAAAAGATTAGTTCAACCTGATTCCAAGGTATTCCTCCCTATCTACAACAGATCGGAAAGTCACCAATCTCTGAAGAAAAAAGAAAAGGCAAAAACAGAAAAGAAAAGTAAAAAAGCAGCTAGTACATCTGGTGCTAGCTCTTCAACACAACCAAAGCCTAAACATCGCAAGAGAAAAACAAGAGAGATGACTCTTTCACCCATCGAATAAGAAGAAGACCAAGAACCTTTTTCGAAGAAAAAGAAAGCTTCCAACAGTCCTCATGGGAAGAAAAAGAAACAATCCGAAATCAATGAATATGCCAATGAGGAAAAGTCAGAACTGTTGGAAATCAACAAAATCCTCCTCTCGAAGAGCAAAAAACCAATAAAGATGCTCTGATTATCATCAAGGATAATACTAATGATGGGAATCAAAACACTGGCCACTTCGACCACGACAACTTTATTAATTTCAACGAGTCACAAGAGCTTGCTTGATGTGATCCTAGATGACACAATGAGCTTAGAACATGGAAATGTGCAAGAACCAGATGAACAACTTGAAAAAGAAGATGAGCTTGAAGTTGAAGATATTCTTATTTTACCGGCTGGTCCAACAACTCGATCAAGAGCAAAACAATTTAACAAAGCTGTTGGAGGATTGCTTAATCAACTAGAGAATCCACGTGATCAAAACAGAAAGTATGGTGGAAAAGCTTGTCAAACCACTTTGGTCTTGATTCAAGCTAATTGATTTCAACAAATGAGAAAGTGTCTCGATTGTACTCTTTTTCCCTTGTTCAAGTTTTGTCCCAATGGTTTTCTTGACAAGGTTTTTAATGAGGCAATTGTTTCACTTCACCATTGCCCATTTGTTGAAATAAAAGCCGAAGGCCCATCTACACCAAAAGCCACGTCCTTGGAGGAGGGAAGGGTCTGATTTCCAGCTTATATCATTAATACTTTGTATTTTCAATATTAAAGCATTTTGTTTCCAAGAAAAGACTTAATTGTTTTAGAGGCATGCATTATGTTCCCAAGAACAGCCTTAATTGTGTTCAAGGCTAGTTCTTTCTCCTATAAAAACTATGTACTCAGAATTCTAATGGTTAGACTATCTTTGATTCTGAAAAAAACTTCTTAAGTTTTACTCTTCTCTTGTTGGTGTGTAATATCCACAAGAAAACCCGTTCTTCATTTGGTGCGTCATATCCAAAGGAAGATCAGTTGGAATATCAAAGGCCTTTCCACAACCTTTGTGTGACCTATCGATCCACATCCTTTGATCCTTGAATCCTTTTGGGTTCATGGTTGCAAAGTTATCCCTATCCCATTTTAGAGTGCCGATTCTAGCAGGAGTTTATCATTGCTGGAGAAGACGATCCTGTCCTCCAAAATATTCAGACCTGTATGCACAACTTCAGGAGAACGACAACCGTCGAAGCGTCTCCAGAAATCATTTGTCCCTCTGTTCCAACTACAACTTTGGACATGATTCCTCGTCCTAGCCAACATATTTTCCTCCTCCTCCACCAAATCCTGAAGTCCTTGCTGCACTCCAACCAATCTGCCGATCTCGACACTGCAACAAAGGCACTTGCTTCATAAGTCGAGGCTTCTCAAGATCATTTGAAGCAACTGGCCAAAGACATGGTCCGCTACAAAGGAATTGCCGAAGGTGAAAAACAACTAAGGGAAAATTTTCAAGGCAAGGTGGTCGAGCAATTCCATATGTTCGAGGCAGCAAGGTCTGAGATTATTCGATGAGCGCTCTTCATCAAAAGTCATTTGCGAACAAAACATTTTGCTAAGAAAGAAAAGCTGACCGCCTCACATCAAGATGAGATGGACAAGCTCAAAGCTAAACATGCTGATGAGCTAACTGTTGAAAATGTCAAATCTGAAGGCCTCCAAACTTCTCTTTCTTCCAGCGAAACAAAAAATAAAGAGTTGACTGATGAGATAGCCAAACTGAAAGGTGATTTTGAAAAGAAAAAGTTGCTGTTGTTGCTGCTGCAGAAACTGAATGTTCCAAATACACGTTGGTTGCCATTAGCAATGGCAAAGACGAGACATCCATCACTCTTCTTCGCGAACTTCATGCAACTTATCCAAAAGTTAACCTCTCAAGTTTTTGGAACGATATTCCCATCGAACGACGTCCTAGTGAAGCCTTCGATCCTGTCCCAGACTCATCATCATTAGAAGAGGAGTCATCCGAGGACGAGTCGTCTGAATAACTTTATTGCTCTTTAATCTTTTTTTATCCTTTTTGTACTTGTCAAACTAGAACCATGTTTATTGTACTTCATCGAATTAATCTAATTGACAAATGTTTGTTTATTTCTCATTTTTATCATCCACATGAATGATTCCATGTTAGCAATCCTAAAATAATCATTATAATTTTTTAAACATAATTCCTTAAATACGATAATGCACCTCAAAATTCATAATATATAACTACAAATTGCAATCATACCACCTCGAATACGTCAGTGCAGTTAGTGAACGTTACACTTCGAAAAATCAGAGCACGTCTGGTGAACATTGAACTTCGAAAAAACATAGTGCATTGTTGAGCGTTGCACTTTGAAAAAGTCACAATGTATTTATTGAATGTAGTACCTCGAAAATGGTTGTTTCTTCGAAAAGTGTAATAAACACTTCGGAACATTCTACTCTTAACCAACCTGAAAGATGATCAGTCTTTGATAAGTTGTTAAGACAGTTTTTCATAAATACTTGTAAACAACTATTGGCCAAAATGCATTTTATTGATAATATTGAATATGTACATAACGCCTCGTTAAAACCTTCATGGGCCAACAGGGTAGGAAAGAGTGCGCCGTTCAGTAGTAAAAAATCCAAAATACAAAGACAAATCTATTCGCAATATAGCTTCAAATGTTGTATATTCCATGGGTGTTGAAGTATCCTCCCTTGAAAATCGCAAAGGCGATAAGACCATTGTTTTATCCTCTTAATAACCATATAAGGCCCTTCCCAATTCGGAGCCATTTTTTCAAGGATCTTCTCCTTTGTATGCAATAATAATTTTCTCAACACTTTATCGCCTTCTTTAAATTCCCTTATTTTCACATTCGAATCATATCTGTTCCTCCTAAGAGTTTGGTAATGGATTACATTTAAATGAGCTCGAACTCTTTTCTCCTCAATCAAATTTAAATTCTCCATTTTAGCTTCATCATTGGATCTTTCGGAATATTGATTTATTCTAAAAGATGACATTGTATTTTCTATGGGCCTGACTGCATACATTTCATATGCTAAGGTAAATGGAGTTTCTTTTGTAGCCTCCCTGGGAGTTGTCCAATAAGACCAAAGCACATCTTGTAAATAATTTGGCCATTTTCCTGCTGCCCCTATCACGTTTTTCTTCAAGCCATCTAAAATTGTTCTATTTGTCACCTCGACTTGTCCATTAACTTGAGGATGAAAAGGCGTAAAAAACATTGATGAATTCCTTTCGACATGCAAAATGAAGCCATTTCTTTATTATTAAATTGAGGGCCATTATCTGTTGTAATTCTTCGACGGACTCTAAAACGACACCAAACACCATATAGAACAATCTTGATCACATCTTTTTCCTTTGTTCCAGATAGTGGTTCTGCCTCGGCCCATTTTATAAAATAATCCACTACTACAATTATCATTTGCCTTCCTCCATAAGCCATTGGCACATGCCCCACTAGATCAATCCCCCATCTGTCAAATGGTATAGACATAAGTGGTACTGATGGCCTATGAATATCATTAGCAAATCTTTGACAAGTATCACATTTTTTAACTAAATTTTTAGCATCATTCATGATTGTAGGCCAATAGAATCCCGCAAATAAAACTCGTCGTGATAAAGCTTTAAACCTGCAATGAGCTTACCCTTCTCCATCATGCAATTCTGATAACACCTCATGTGATTCTTGCTTCTCTAGACATCGTAACAATGGCCTGCTTAATGTCTTTTTATACAATATTCCAGCTAACACTATGTATCTGAAGGCTTTACCTCTCAATTTTTTGGCCAACCTCGTATCATCTAGTAATGTTCATTGATTAAAAAAATTAAGAATATATGTTCGCCAATCTCCTCGAATCGCATCAAATGTGACAAAGAACTGTAATATATAAACGAACTGACTGGATTGAGTAACAATTGAAGGATTTTCTTGTAGCAAAATCCAATGATATTCCTCCTTATAAGCAATATTTGCTAAATAATCAGCCATAGTGTTACTCCCTCGACCAATCTATTCAACAACAACATTATCGAATATCAACATTAAATTCTGAAGCTCCCAAAGATATAAAATCAAACGATCATTTTTTGCCTCGGAAAATCCAGATACCTGATTTGCCAACAACTGAGAATCCGTTTCCAAGCGTACTGAAATTGCTCTACTTGAGCCATCAAGGCTCCAAAAGTTAGAGCTCTTCTCTTTTTAGTTTCATTAGCCAGATCCCATGGCAATAGACCTTGGCGAAAAACTGCCATCGCCACATTTTCTTCGCAATTGTCCAAATTTGCTTTAGTCAAAACGAACCTCTTCGTATAATCCTTCAATTTCTCTCCAGCTGTCTGCTTGCACTGGATAATTGTATTCCCATTCTCTCTCATTTCCTTACTCCCCACAAACTTCCTTCCAAAAGCAGTGTAAAAATCCCTGAAAGTTGAGATGGATCCCCTCGGAATCCGGTTATACCACTTTTAAGCTGTTCCTTTAAAAGTATACGAAAATGCATGACACACCAGTTGGTCTTCATCTTCAAAATTCATTATGTAGTACTTAAATTGTTCGATGTGGTCATCAGAATCTTGCATCCCATCGAACTTTTCCACTTTAGTAATGTCAAAACGCTTTGGAAGCGTTATAGATTGAATCTCACTTCTCAACGGAGAGTTCCTCCAATCGAAACCTTGCACAAACTGATCATCAGTTCACATTACTGCATACAGATTCCGATCAGTCCCAGCATACTCATTCGAAGTGTTCCCTTCACACCACGTAGAAAGATGAACGTTGTCCCTTTTAGATTTGTTTTCTTTTTTATGATTCCTCGGCTGCTCTCTATTCGGTTCCTCTTTCGAAGAACTCCTATATCTCTTAAATCTTGAGGTAGAGCTTTCTACCTCTTCATCACTAGAGGTTACATACTTTTGCTTGTCGTTTTTCCCTTTGCGAGAGGAATATCGCTCTTTAGGAGAATCGAAATGCGCTTTTTTATGCTCACTTCTAGCTCGCCGATCAGCACAAGATCGATCAGATTGATCTTCCATATCAGCCTTCTCATTTTCTTGTCTCACCTCGGATTTGAGCTTCACCGAGTGAATTTCTTGTTCTCTTTGTTCATATTTTTCATTAAGCATATTTATTTTATCTAAAAGTTGGTTCACACACATCTCAATGTCTGATTGAGTTTGGATCGGAGTTAATCCATTCAACCTATATTCATTTCTTTGCTAATCATCTTTTAATGTTTTGGGATTCATTATATGGGATTCAAACGAAAAAACAAGAAGCATGTACTAAAATTTGAACAGGCAAGTCACTGATTCTTATTCGTCCCCAATGAAGTCGCCAATTTGGTGAGTTCAATTATTAAGAATGTTGCTTTAGGAAAAAGTAATACGTGAATTCTAGAGAGAGAGAGAGAGTTTTTAGAGACAGAAATTCATAGCACAATTGAGTTAGATAAAAAAGTCTTCAGCCCCTTTATTAGTTCAGCCTTGCCCTTTATATAGAGGCGATAAGACTCAGCTTCAAACTGAAAACGGTTACATAAAAAGGGGTAAATTACCGTTAGTCCTCAATAGTATTACATAGTCATAATTGTTCTACTAAACTTATATTATTTACATTTTAGTCCTTAAATTCCTACTTCCATATCAACCATCACACCTCTGATGGCCAGATTTATCGTCACTGCATCTTCATGGAGGTGTCAATTCCTCTCAGGTCATCGTCGTTGAATATGAGGTCTGCCATCGGCTCTCTATAAGTGTTGTAAGAAGGACCACCCACTAAGTTTACCTGCTCGTCGTCCCTTGCCCGTTTCCTGGATTGCTGATGGGCCTCGGTCAGAGTACCACCTCGGGCTCTGGTTCATTCTTGCGGGGCTCTTCCGTTTTGCCGCTTTGGTGGTGGCGCTCTTGTTGTCGTACAAATTGCATCAACTCCCCATTGTCGACTAAGCTTGGAATTTCTTCTTTTAGTTGCCAGCAATCGTCTGTTCCATGGCCCCGATCGTTATAGTATGTGGAAATATGCCTAGTCGATATCTTGTAACTCGGGGGGCCGACATAACTCGGGGAGATTGGTATCGTACCCTATTTTTGGTTCGGTTGTAGATTGCTTAGATAGTTTCCGTGAGCGGAGTGAATTGCGATTTATACTGCACCTGCTCCATTGCATTCATGTTTAGGGTCATAGATAGACCTTGGCACAACATAACATCGTCGGGGTTGAAAGCCATCATCATATTTCAGAATTTCTCTAGGTGTCTTTCTAGGTCGCTAGTGTCATTGTACGCTTCCAAACGGAAAGGGTCCAATTTTCTTGGCAGTTCTGTGGCTAAAATGTTTTCTACGAATGGATATTCTTTGAGCATGTACGCCACCATCGTTGGGCGCACATGATCGTATTGCTCTGGCTGCATCTCTTTTGCCAGTCTTTGGGGATGCGTGTTTTTCCTCTTGGAAGTGCTTCTTCCCCTTCTCGCGTTTCTGGTCGTTACTCTCCCATGTCCCTTCACCATACTTGTCGCATTTGGATGAACCTTCACGTATGACTGCTCGGTTGGCCTCGATAGTTGACCTTGGTCGCGGATGACCACCACCGTAAAGTTTCGCCATGGATGCATTGATTACATCGTTCATTTCCGCTAGAGCCGCTTGGATGCGTGGTCCTTCGCCTCATGGCCTTGACCGGCCTTATGTTGAGCCTGCTGCATCAACTGGATTTGTTGTTCGAGCCGCCTAATTTATGTTGCCTCATCAGTGTTGGCTATGGTGGGCAAGTCAATCAGACTGGTTATAACTTCCGCGATAGTCGGTGCTAGTGACGGATCAATGGTCATTGGGGAGAATCCTGGTGGAGCTTCCACCCCGCTCTGGGAATGAACTTCTTGGACATTAGTGGCCTGCGATGGAATGGTATTAGGACCAATGACCTTTGCACCGTTTGGTTTGGGTTAGCCATAGTAATAATTCTCTATGTAGGATTTATTTGAATCCCGGATATAGTTACTACCATTGGTTCTTAGACACGAACGAGTGTTTAAGCACCAATTGCACATCAATATTTTGGAGGCCACTAATGTCTATTCCATCAATAATAATATCCCCTCCGGTACCCTCCCATGATTGTAGATCAGTGGGATCTGCCGGAAGTATAGACTCCGAAGGGCGAATGATTACTTCATCTCCCAAGGATACCTTCTTCCTCTTAGCAGTCCTCTCATCGCTGTTTGCTCCCCTTTTTTGGTTCTTTTTAGAAGGCATTGGTGGATTTTGAGGTCCACTTGCCTCCCTAATAGTCTCATCCTCAAGTAATTTGAGCAAAGTAGCATCAATCACTCCTTGAGTCTGCCCTCCTTGATTCTCCAGAGCAATCTCCTCTGCAGCACCCCGAACAGCCTCTCCTACAGCCTTCTTTTTCTTGCCCTTCCCTTTCATTTTGCTTGGGGATTTGGCTCTCGAGGGCAAGGCAAGTTTGCCATTCTTCTCCTCTATTCTCTTAAGTATAATAGCTGGAGGAGGTGGTGTAGTCAGCTCTTCCCAGGTGAGATCTCTCCGGCCCGTAGTATTCCAATGGTGGGATCTCACCAAGTTGCCTGAAGTAAAACAGTTGTGGAAGGCGTTCCCCCAACGGTCAGCAGCCCAGGCGTTTAATTTAGCGCATGTTGTCTGCCCCTCCTCCAAATAGTCGGAGAACTCCTTCGGCAATACTGACATAAGAGAAGAGGTGATTCAGGAATAACTTTTTTGCAAAGTAAGAAAGACAAACAAAGTAGAATACTTACTTGTGGTCTTCCAGCTGCTCGTGAGCATACTAGGATTGACATTGGCCTTAATTTTTCTCTCATTCTCCCACGTCCACTGATGAATAAGAATTTGGTCTTCTAGTTTTTCTCTGACTCTAACAGGTCATCCACCACTTTAAAGTTGTCTCCCATGTTGTAGTGGTAGAATGACATGTGATGGTTTTTGCATAGGTTGGCCACTGCAGCGAACTACTCAATTGGGAGAGGAATGTCGGACAGCCTTGATGCCATGATACAAGCGAGAAGAGTATACCAAGCATTTGGACTCAGCTGGCTTGGACAGAGTTTAATCAGGTGGAAATACCTAACGATTTATGGATCCAAGGGGAATCTGAGCCCCCAATTGAATAGCTCAGTATAAATAACGATCTCGTTGAGCTTGCAGTCCATCAGAGTATCCGGTGTGACTGGTATTCTCTTCTTTACTGATTCAGGGATCCCCCACTTGGTTCAGATCCGGCCCAGCTCAGCGGTGTAAGTATACACATAATTAATGTTGTGCATGGCCAACATATACTTCACATTGACCTTATGAAAACAAGGTCCCACTTTGCCTTCCAAGCTCTCCGGCAGCTCCAGATGAGTCATCCCCACCTTCTCCTTGCCCTTTCCTTTTCTGTCAGAAGTAGTGGCCTCAGCGTGTCCAGAGGCTTCAGTCTCGAAGGGGGGCTCTTTAATGCTATCCTCCATTACTTCTTCCATTATTGTGGAAGTTTTGACAACTTGTGGATCAGTGGTCTGCCAGGATGGCTGAGCACTAGTTTCTTCAATAGGTCTGGTGTCTGGTTGGGTCTCAGCTCCAGAAGATTTTGTTTGAGAAGTTATTTTGGTTGCCTCTGATCTGGAGGGTTTGTCTCTAGGGGCTCTTATAGATACCTCCGATCCGGAGGCTTTATCCTTGGTTGCTTTAGATGCCCCCATTTTGGAGGACTTGGGTTGTGAGCCGCTTGCTCTGCCTTTCACCAGGCGCGTTGTCAGGCGAGGGTTGGTTTTCTCTGTGGATTTATTAATGTCAGATCCTATAGCGATAAACGGAGAAGGCTTCCTAACACTTGATACTGCTTTCTCTTGTACGGTAGAAGGCTAAGACTCTTGAACCAAGGAGCCTAACGGGATTGGCGAGAGATTTGGCTTGAATAAACGTTTAGGTTTTGTGCTTTTAGCAGAAGATGATCCTTGATCAGCTTCAAAGAATGGTGTATCAGACTTACTGCTTGGAGAGACTAGAAGACCAGCAGCAACGTCTCTCACGCTCAACTTTTTTCGCTTTCTCTAGTTTAGAAAGATTTAACCAACCACCTTTCACAAGAGCGTTTCTCGCTGTGAACATAAAACTATCCCAGAGAAGTTTTTGAAAGAAAAGGTAAAAAGCTCTGAGAAAAGAAATTGTGGAGTAATGAAGATGGTGAAACAGTGAAGGAAGGTAATTTATATCTAGTAAGGCAAAAAGTTACTGATACCTAGGAGAAAACGAAAAGACTAAGGTAATGATTAGAAGCGGCGCTGCCGTAAGAAGCATTAAATGCATGAGTTACTTTTTAGGCTTAGTGGGATCGTCGTTCTAGGAAGAAGACGGCTGGAAGGACGAATCAAAATCCGACACGTGTCCCATGATCCAAAGAAAAACTCTTAGAATTCTGAGAAGAAAATCAGTTCGGATAAAGCTTGAACCAAACGCATGAGCGATCCAGAAAATGTTGTTACTGACTAAGTGAGTTTTTTAGTCCTGCCAAAGGTCTTTGACAAAGCCTAAAAAAGGGGCTACTGATGAGTCCGAATTTATTCACCACCATCCATTAAGAAAACCGGACATGGGTAATTCGGACAATAGGTGCCCACTGAACTATCCGGACAAGATAAAAGTATTAAAATACTAAACACTTTTTGACTAAGCTAGGTGCTAATCTACTTAAGAACTAAATGAGTCTTTAAACTCAACCCGATTTCACAACTTGACCCGAAAGCCCATGGGTCCATAATTAAGGGTATAAATACCCAACCACTTTCATTAATGAGGGTAATAAACATTTAATACAACTAGACAGCTTAAATCTCTCACTACAAAACACCCAAACATTTAATACCTTTGAAACTCTTTAAAAAGTTGGACAAAATTATCTTCAATTCAAAATAATCCACACCATATGTTATAGTTGTACGTTTCTCCTTGATTGTTTTTGAAGTCTTTCATGGCGGTTGATTAAAAATAGACAAGAGTCAATATGCCATAACTATAAAAACATGAAGCTTAGAAGCTCTAATTATTTCTAAATTAAGGTGTTTTTATTTGATTTTTTCCTAAAAAATACTCTTAAATTTGGTTTCTGATACACACAAGTCCCGAACATTAACAATAAACTTTGTTATCAATAATGAAACATAACATCGAACTTCCCAACTTATTTAAGGTATCCAATGCATAACATAGGAGTAAATCAAGTGGCTAATCAAGTGGCCACTCACTTTATTTGTAGAACTCTTATCTCAAAGTGTTGATGCAAGTGCAGACAACTTAAGCTTGTTATCTGAAAAAGTTTGAAGAAATTGTGCCCTTTCTAAAGAAACGTTCTCGACCTTCCTTTTGTATACATCTAAATATTCCTTTAATATCCTCGTGCACAACCTCCGTGGCCCTCACATGCCTACATATTATGATGTTTGGTCCCTTGAGTATCCTCGCCCTCAAATCCGAATCCTCGTCTCACGGGACATCGGCATCCGAGGGCGCAAACAGCTTGTCGAAATTCAAAAACATTGTTTTGAAGTAACCGATCTATCCGTTTTCGTTTAATTTACGTGACATATTATCATCAATATGTTTATTAATTTAATTTATGTACTATTTCTATGTACAGAACTTACTGTTAGGTAAGGGTTTAGTAGTTTTATAAATTTTATCAAAATTGATGTCATTAAATTTTTTGTTTATCTATTTCAATTATGTATATATTTTGCTTGATTGTGCTTGTATTTCAATTATGTATCTATTTTGATTGATTGTGTTTGTATTTCAATAACCTTTTTTACATATAAATTATGTATTTCAATTATGTCAATTAATATATATCAAATGTTATCGTAGTCTTCATGTAATAATGATTTTGAGTATATACATCGTCGGTGCACAATTTTCAAACCGACATCACAAAATATCACCAGATTCTTACATATGATGCACCGCAATGTGTACCGTAAAATATAACAACTATTCCAATATTCAAATTTACACTGCACTGATAGTACGCGATTTACATACATCCGGTACCGACGCTGCAAATGTATAATTTTCACATGATAGATAGATCATGCAAACAGTGTGAACATAAAAAACTTCCTCAATTTATAACTTTTTAATAGTAATATCGCAAGCTCAGGATTTTAACACCGCTGATATGTAAATTATAAACCGCTAACGGTTTATTACCCTGGTGGTGCTTTGTTATTACACCGCCGGCTTCATAGTGCACTGGCATTACCTAGATTTAACATCGAAGGTGTTAAAGTCCACTATCGATGTATACATGTATACACCTTATGGTGCAGACTACAAATTGTTAAAATAAATACATATTACTCAACGAACTTAAATCAACATGTATTGATATCACCCAAAAAATATTAAGTAAACTCACATAAAACATACTAAAGTGACGTTTTACATATGATAAGTTTGAAGATAAAATTAAAGATAAAAACATATTAAGGTGAGATTAATCTTGTCATTATATTGTAAGTTTGGATGTAGAAAATTAAAATTAAAAATATATTAAGGTGAGATTAAACTTGTCATTACATATTATAAGTTTGGAGGTAAAAAAAAACATATATGATTACTAAAGTGAGATTAAAGTCTCTTTGTAAACCACCAAATCTCCATCACCGTATACTGTAGAAAGCTGATCATACATTGTATTATCCTTATGATCAAAATTTACCAACGTGCAGTTAGATCCCGACATCATTATAAGATTGTTACATTTGATAAAGCATATTGACCGTCTACATTGATCAGACACGTGTAGCAAAAATATATTAGTCCAAAATCAATTCAGAACATATTCATAAATTTTCCAAGTGAATAATTCATAGATTCGTGCATGTAGTCATTCGTATGGCCTACTACACAACAAATTCGTCCTGATAAAATCAATACTTGCATCATTCTAGGATCCAATTTCTCCAGTAGTGACATATGTTTGAAACTTTCGACGGCTCATTCGAATATATGAACATTAGTATTCAATCAATAAATCACTCTATTATAATATACCCTTATAGAATCGGGGGCTTTATCAGTATAGGTTACTATTTTCTAAGTATATCATATATTATGCAAGTAGAGGCATAATTCATCTCTCCGATACTTGGAATCATAAAATACACAATGTTGTAATTATCTGTGAAGTCATCATAACCAAAACCAAGATTTTTTTTACATATCTACATTCTGGGTAATTCTTTGAAAACACGAGTACATGGGTTTCATAAGCACACACTAACTTCATCGGAAGTGTATCTAGAAACACAAACTAAACTGTTGCATGATGACAACAATTCAAAATATCCATTGGTTGGATATTAGGAAGTTCTAGGGCCGATCCATGGCCAATGGGACATATATCATAATCAAAACTGATGTGATCCTAGATGACACAAGGAGCTTAGAACATGGAAATGTGCAAGAACCAGATGAACAACTTGAAAAAGAAGATGAGCTTGAAGTTGAAGATATTCTTATTTTACCGGCTTGTCCAACAACTCGATCAAGAGCAAAACAATTTAACAAAGCTGTTGGAGGATTGCTTAATCAACTAGAGAATCCACGTGATCAAAACAGCAAGAATGGTGGAAAAGCTTGTCAAACCACTTTGGTCTTGATTCAATCTAATTGATTTCAACAAATGAGAAAGTGTCTCGATTGTACTCTTTTTCCCTTGTTCAAGTTTTGTCCCAATGGGTTTTCTTGACAAGGTTTTTAATGAGGCAATTGTTTCACTTCACCATTGCCCATTTGTTGAAATAAAAGCCCAAGGCCCATCTACACCAAAAGCCACGTCCTTGGAGGAGGGAACGGTCTCATTTCCAGCTTATGTCATTAATACTTTGTATTTTCAATATTAAAGCATTTTGTTTCCAAGAAAAGCCTTAATTGTTTTAGAGGCATGCATTATGTTTCCAAGAACACCCTTAATTGTGTTCAAGGCTAGTTCTTTCTCTTATAAAAACTATGTACTCAGAATTCTAATGGTTAGACAATCTTTGATTCTGAAAAAAAACTTCTTAAGTTTTACTCTTCTCTTGTTGGTGTGTAATATCCACAAGAAAACATGTTCTCCATTTGGTGCGTCATATCCAAAGGAAGATCATTTGGAATATCAAAGGCCTTTCCACAACCTTTATGTGACCTATCGATCCATATCCTTTGATCCTTGAATCCTTTTGGGTACCTGGTTGCAAAGTTATCCCTATCCCATTTCAGAGTGCCGATTCTAGGAGGAGTTTATCAAGTGGCATCAAACCAACATTCTGAAAGTTGGGTATTCTCTTTCTCATTAATTTTTCTTCATCTATTTTATATTATCAGTTTGTTTGTGAATATTTGAGTGTTAGTGTGATGATTTCATTTTGAATCACAAAATTCTGATCTGTTTCACCCTAGTTATAGTTGTTTGAGATTTAAAATCGTAGAAAATCGTTTTTAGGTGCTGTTGTGAAACTTATCTCTTAGTATTCTTAGGGAAACAGATTTGGATATGTTTTATGGTTTTAAATAAATTGAAGAACTTTCCAAGGACTTGTTGCTGGTAATTTGAATTTGTTTTGTTTTATAGAAAAGGAAGTCTAACTCAAATGATGCAGAAAATAGTAATTTCAATAACAACAAGCTTCTAATTAAAGCTATGACAAAGTTGATAGACACCAAGATAGATGCCTTTCGCGAAGAGCTTCAATCAAACACTGACCACGAGCGGAACCGTTCACGACAAACCAGTCCAAGAAGAAACTATGAACTACCTGAACAATTCAGAAATGAAGCCGCTGATGAATATTATGAACACATGAGCAATTTGTCTCGAAACAGCCATAGAAGGCACCATAGACGTACAAGAGAGGGCAACGAACGTATGCGTGATAATCTTGGAGGTCTCAAGATTAAGATTCCACCATTCCATGGAAAAAAACGATCCAGATGCCTATTTGGAATGGGAAAAGAAGATTGAACTTGTTTTCAACGTTCAACACTACACGGAGACCAATCGAGTAAGAATTGTTGCTACTGAATTTTATGATTATGCTCTTAGTTGGTGGGATCAACTAGTTACCTCAAGAAGGCGGAATGGGGAACATCCTATAGAATCATGGGCAGAAATGAAAGCCATTATGCGGAAGAGGTTTGTTCCCAGTCATTACCACCGTGAGCTACATCTAAAGTTGAGGAGATTATCACAAGGAAGCCGATCTGTTGAAGAGTATTATCAAGAAATGGAGACCTTAATGTTGCGAGCTGATATTTCAGAAGATAGAGAGGAAGCAATGTCAAGGTTTCTTGGGGGTTTAAATAGAGAAATTCAAGACAGATTGGAAACTCAGTATTATGTTGAACTAGAAGAGATGCTACACAAAGCTTTGCTATTTGAACAACAAGTTAAAAGAAAGAACTCCTCAAGATCAAGTTACGGTTCAAGGGCAGTAACAATTAAGCCAAGTTATTCAAAAGATGAGAAGACCAATTATCAGAAAGGAAGCTATGTAGAGGTGAACCAAAAATCTGGAACACCATTGTATATTGATAACAAGGGCAAACCTAAAGAGGTTGCAATCAGAACTCGTGATGTTAAGTGTTTCAAGTGCAAAGGGATGGGACATTATGCTAATGAGTGTTCTAATAAGAAGATTATAACAATTCTAGATAATGGAGAAATAATTTTAGAGGAAGAAGAAATTGTCTCTGATTCTTCCGAAGAACACTTAGAGCGACCTGCTAAAGGATATTTATTGGTAGCCAGAAGGTCTTTAAGCGTTCAAACAAATGAAGAAGAACAAGAGCAAAGGGAGAATTTGTTTCACACTAGGTGTCTTGTTCAAGGGAAAGTTTGTAGCCTTATTATCGATGAAGGCAGTTGTAACAATGTGGCAAGTGAATCTATGGTAAAGAAGCTTGGTTTAAAAACGAAAAAGCATCCAACACCTTATAAGCTTCAATAGCTTAACGACAATGGAGAAATGAAAGTTAGCCACCAAGTAGAAGTTCCCTTAGCCATTGGTAAGTATGAAGATGAAGTTTTATGTGATGTTCTACCAATGGAGGCTAGTCACATACTATTAGGAAGGCCATGGCAATCTGATCGAAAGGTTATCCATGATGGATTCACTAATCGCCATACATTTCAGTTTCAAGGAAGGAAAACCACTCTAGTTCCCATTACTCCACGAGAAGTTTACCAAGATCAAAAGCATATGCAGAACAAGGAAAGTCGGGTAACTAAACATTCGAATTTCTATGCAAAATCTGGCGAGGTTAAGAAAGCATTATTCTCTAAGAAACCTATGTTACTTTTTGTGTTTAAGGAAACTCTTATGAGTTTAACTAATTTGACACCGGTGTTGCCGAGTGAGATGACTTCTCTCTTGCAGGAATTTGAAGATGTAGTCCGTGAAGACAATCCAAAGGGGCTTCCACCAATTAGAGGCATCGAACACCAAATCGATTTTGTACCTGGAGCCTCCCTTCCTAACAGACCTGCTTATAGGACTAATTCAGTGGAGACAAAAGAATTGCAAAGGAAAATCAGTGAACTGATGGAAAAATGACATATCCGTGAAAGCATGAGTCCTTGTGCGAGAAAGATGGAAGCTGGAGAATGTGTGTTGATTGTAGAGCCATCAACAACATAACCGTAAAGTATCGCCATCCTATACCTAGATTAGATGATATGTTAGATGAATTGAATGGTTCTAGCATTTTTTCTAATATTGATCTTAAAAGTGGTTATCACCAAATTAGGATGAAACTAGGGGATGAGTGGAAACTGCATTTAAAACTAAGCATGGACTATATGAATGGTTAGTAATGCCATTTGGGCTGACTAATGCACCTAGTACATTCATGCGGTTAATGAATCATGTTCTAAGGGCTTATATAGGAGTTTTTGTTGTAGTATATTTCGATGACATCTTAATTTACAACAAGTGCTTTATAGAACATGTTCACCATCTGAAAGTGTACTTAGGAAGGAAAATCTCTATACTAATCTTAAGAAATGCACTTTCTGTACTGATAATCTTGTCTTTTTAGGTTTTGTTATAAGTACAGATGCTATTAAGGTGGATGAGGAAAAGGTTAAGGCAATCCGCGAATGGCCAAGTCCAAAAACAGTTGGAGAAGTGAGAAGCTTCCACGGCCTTGCAGGATTTTATAGGCGTTTTGATAAACTCCTCCTAGAATCGGCACTCTGAAATGGGATAGGGATAACTTTGCAACCAGGAACCCAAAAGGATTCAAGGATCAAAGGATGTGGATCGATAGGTCACACAAAGGTTGTGGAAAGGCCTTTGATATTCCAACTGATCTTCCATTGGATATGATGCACCAAATGAACAACAGGTTTTGTTGTGGATATTACACACCAACAAGAGAAGAGTAAAACTTAAGAAGTTTTTTCAGAATCAAAGATAGTCTAACCATTAGAATTCTGAGTATATAGTTTTTATAGGAGAAAGAACTAGCCTTGAACACAATTAAGGCTGTTCTTGGAAACATAATGCATGCCTCTAAAACAATTAAGGCTTTTCTTGGAAACAAAATGCTTTAATATTGAAAATACAAAGTATTAATGATATAAGCTGGAAATCAGACCCTTCCCTAAGCTCCAATGGGTTTTCTTGACAAGGTTTTTAATGAGGCAATTGTTTCACTTCACCATTGCCCATTTGTTGAAATAAAAGCCCAAGGCCCATCTACACCAAAAGCCACGTCCTTGGAGGAGGGAAGGGTCTGATTTCCAGCTTATATCATTAATACTTTGTATTTTCAATATTAAAGCATTTTGTTTCCAAGAAAAGCCTTAATTGTTTTAGAGGCATGCATTATGTTTCCAAGAACAACCTTAATTGTGTTCAAGGCTAGTTTTTTCTCCTATAAAAACTATGTACTCCGAATTCTAATAGTTAGACTATCTTTGATCCTGAAAAAACTTCTTAAGTTTTACTCTTCTCTTGTTGGTGTGTAATATCCACAAGAAAACCCGTTCTTCATTTGGTGCGTTATATCCAAAGGAAGATCAGTTGGAATATCAAAGGCCTTTCCACAACCTTTGTGTGACCTATCGATCCACATCCTTTGATCCTTGAATCCTTTTGGGTTCCTGGTTGCAAAGTTATCCATATCCCATTTCAGAGTGCCGATTCTAGGAGGAGTTTATCAATAATGGGTACTGAGATTCTTTGATGTGGCCCATTCTGGTCAAGCATCAACTTCTTGAAAAATTACATCTGCTTTTTCTTTAGAGAATGACCTTCTTCTTTGTAAACCGATAGCTTATGACAAATTATATCAGTAGACACTCTGGTACATTATCATGGCACCATGTAAATACATGTAGATTATTCGTTAAAAAAGATAATAGGATTTGTTTCAAACCTGGTGCCAACTTGGTACCAATTTTAACATTTTTTCCCTCAATCAGGGAATGAATTTCAACTTCCTCTATAGGTATTATGACACTGGGGCCTCCCTGGGATAATCAATTTCGTTCTCATAGGTGGAAGTCTCCAATAGCTGCTAATCTTTGTTAATTGACTGCCTCCACAGATTTAAAGGCAAAGGCTGTTGCATAGCATTCCATGGCTGCCTTCTGAATGCTTCGTACAACACTTACTTGTCCTAGTAGCAGTCATATTTTAAGCATTGATGGACAGTTGAGGCCACAACATGCATTCTGGAGAGCCAAGACCTCCCATATATCGTATTATAAGACGTTGGGCAATCCACCACAACAAACAATACCCTCACTATTTTCTTAAAAGGTCCTTTGCCCAACTATACTTCTTCTTCGAATTCTCCAATCACATCTACTGAACTTCCTCTAAAGCCCACGATAGTTCTATTCGAACATTGAATAACCGAAGGGTTTCTCATTAGTTACTAGGAGCTTAAGAACAAAATGTTTGCCGAACTACATGTGTCAATCAGGATTCGACGTATATCATTTCCTCCTATCGATTCCCATATCACCACGACGTCTTCATGAGGTCCTGCAATGTCTCTTAGGTCATCCTTATCAAAAACTATGAAATGAGCTGGAGTTTGGTACAGATATGTGGACATCCTTCCATCCAACTGGGTGATCAAACTGTTGACGTGCATTTTCCTTGAAGAACTAGAAGGTGCAGTCACAATGTCCCCATCAAAAATGGTTAAAGACTCAAAATACTTAATCAAACCGGAAACAGTAGTAGTCTTGTCCCTTATCACCCCAACCCGAGTCCACATAAAATCTTTCACTAAATACCATAGCATCCTCCTGCCTAAACGTTCCAAGAAGGATTGAAGGAGTAGTTCGGGGAGTGTTGGCATTGGATTGTGTATTATCCGGCCTGCTCCCGCCTTGTTTTTTAACATACACCCCAACTTACCCCTTTCAATGAGGTTCTGCACCTCTTGCTCCAAAGCTATGCAATCATGGGTATCATGTCCAATGTCATTATGGTACTTACAAAAGTGGGCACTCTGGTTTCCTATGGGAGACTGTAACGCTGTTGGCTTTCTAAAGTGTACTTCATTTTTAGTTTTGTCATATATTGTAGCCATAGTTTCTCCCAATTCAACAAACCACTCAGGTTGAACCCAAGCCCCCCTTAATTTCTAACCTGTTGGTTTTGGTTCTGGTTGGACTGATTCTGCCTTGACCGGTTATATTCATGTTTTGTTTCTAACCGGACTGATTAGTAGCTTGAGGTGTTGATGTTGTAGTAGTGAATCTAATCTGGCGAGGCACTATGGATTTTTTAGTCTCCTCAACATTAATTTATTTCCCCACCTAATTTAACAATCCCCCAAAAGTCATGTCCTTCTTCCGGGTCACTGAATCAGCCAAGTTGCCTAGATTCAAACCCTGCTTGAGGGAAGCAATAGCAACTTGTTCAAAGCAATCTGCTAACCCAATATTTGTATTCACCAACCTGTTGATGTATTCTTTTAGAGACTCATTTGGCTCCCGAGCGTAGTGGATGATGGTATCCCCATTACCTTTAAGCTCCTTGCTTCCAACGAATTATCTCAGGAAAGCAGCCCAAAATATGTCAAAACAATTTATAGATCCCCGAGGGAGACTATTATACCATTTGAGGGCACTGCCCTTGAAGGTTTGAGAGAAAGCCCTACATAACAGTGTGTCGTCATCGTCAATGTTCATCAGAAAGTTTTTAAATTGCTCAAGATGGTTGTCCGGATCTTTGCTCCCATCATATTTTTCCATCTTGGACCTGTCAAACCTTTTAGGAAGGTGTACGGAGAGTATTTTTGAAGATAAAGGTGATTGTCTCCAGTTTTGGCTACAACTAAACGCAGTATCCTCATTTGGAGTAGCAAAAGTACCTTGTTCAGATTGGAAAGCAAAGGGATCAATCAGCAGGCGGTCAATATGTTGATCAGTTGAACCCTTCATTTTCCCTTGATACTTCTTGAGCCTATCATGTCTATCCCTTTTTCTCGAATGCTTTTTAGTAAGCCTTATTTTCTTTTTTGACTGTCCTTCACCATTGGTGGATGAGACTGATTCTTCAAGCTCTGCATCATTAGAAGAGCTGTTGGAGGAGTCCGAAGTGGAGCTTTTCATACGTTTAGATCGATGTGTTTTCTTTGAACTGAGACGAGTCTTTAGGGACTGTTTGTTCTCACCAGGATTTTCAGTATGGTGAAGCACCGATGCACCTGGTTTTTCTTTAACTCCTTTCTCTGCTTGTTTTAGCTCTCTCAATGCCTCAATCTCAGCCCTCAACTGATCGCGCTCCTCAACAGTGTACTCATTATTTTATTGTTCTACTTCCACCTTAGGGGATGGAACATTCTATGGATTCGGATCCATCCGAACTAGTTTGTTTCCTAGTTTGAATATGAAATTCAGGCACCTTTGTCTCCCACTGTGGTCGCCAATTTGGTGTGGATTATTTTTTATGAAAGGGTAATTTTAAAAAGATTTTTGGGAATTTAATGTTTAAGGTAAGATGTAGTGAGATAATTATGGTGTGTGTTAACAGTAAATTCCGATTACCATCATTAATGAAAGTAGTTTGGATATTTATACTAATGTGATGATCCATGGGCCTTCCTGGTATGGTTATGGGCTTAAGTTAAGTTTCAAAACCCATTAGCCGAAGAAGTGAAATGACTAGCAACTACCTGAGTCATAATCCACTAAGTTATTCGGTTCAGTGGGGCATGGTATGGGATATGTCTGAACAACCCTCCGGATATATACCATAGCCTTTGCCAATATAATCCGAACTCATCATACATGAACTTCAAATTTTGACTCTTTTGTTTGACAAAGTGATTGTATAACATATTAACCGAGGAGATAATACAGTTTCTGATTCTTTATAAACAATTTCTTATATAGAAGAATATCCACGGATATTGTTATAGGAGAGTCCTTCGACTTTGACACGATCAAAGAAATGCAAATATGCTGAGGAAGTATTTGTCACTCGATACATAATTCGAAGTAATTGGAGGTTCATTATTCTTAATTTTTTACTAAGATGTAAGTTACCTCAAGATCCATAGCTGGCTAAAAAGTTAAGATACATCTGATCCCCATTTATCACTACAACCTGGGAAACAATTACAAAGTAGTGAACGATTTGTTGGAGGCTGAGAAACCTTAGAGGATTCAGTTTCTGTTCATAAGTGGAGCCTGGGAAAACGGTAAAAATATCAACTACTAAACAAATCTGAGTCAATTGACTAAGTATTGGAGGAACTCAGGTAATACTTGCCAGGATCTTCTTGCAGTACTTTCAAAGATCTTTTCTGAGCATTTGAAAGCCACAAAAGCTACCTTAGCCAAATTAAATCAATGGGCATCAGAGAAGTGGGGCCTTGGTATTCATAACTGTTTCACTTCGGGAAACATGTTGAGGGCCCACCTGTGGAACACTACTGGAAGTAGAGACCTCACATGGGAATAACTGATTGCCCCCCCTCCCCCCTAATACCTAGAAAGACATAGGCAAAGGATAGGAAGCTTTACCTACCAGGCCGGAGTAAACCTCCTAGCCATCTAGCCAAGATAAAGAAGAAGAAGAAGAAGAAGAAGAAGAAGAAGAAGAAAAACTGGAACTGACCCATCTCACCTGAATCCTAAAGGGGCTAGTTGGAGAATCTTGAAGATATAAATGTTATTTTGTTAGAAGTAGTGGCTGCAATAGTTAGGGAATCCGGGGAATCGGATCAGTCGCTTCTGGTGAGTTCTGTTATTATTAATCGCCTTAGTAAAGAATGATAAGAGCGTTTTAGTGAAAGAAAGATTTTAGACAGAGAAAGTCTAAGCACAAATGAGTTTAGATCAAAACTTTGCAACCCCTTTATTAGTTCAGCCATGGCATTTATATAGAAGCACTGAGACTTAGCTCAAAACTGAAAGTGGTTACATAAAATGATAAATTACCCTAAGTCCTCAATATGAATACATAATCAGAATTGTTAAACTTCCTATATTTATACTTTAGTCCTGAATACTTCCTTATCAATAGCCCTCCTAGTTCTCATGTCAGTAAATGAATGAGAACTAACTATCTTCGAATCGTGTCAGAAGCAATTCCAGAAACTGATAGTTTAAAGTCAATAAAATCTTTCCCTTTCCTTGAATTTTATCAAACGCAAGTGTAAATAATATAAAATTTGACTATGTTTTCATCGAATTTTACTAGACGCGGTAACATATTTAAATATACCTTCAAATAACCAATTTGCGAAGTTATTTCAAAATTGATCTATAAAATCTATCCGTTTAGATTCATCACGAATACCTAGCTACTAGGCTTACAACTAGTGTGACAGATGTCGAACTCGTGACACATTTACCGTTTCGTATTCAGTCCAATCAACACATAGGCTTTTCCATTTCTACACACTATCTCTTTCTCCTATAAATTCATTAGTAATTTCATTCTGTGTTTCACAATCCAAAATTCTTGAGAGAGAAACAGAAAACCCTTGGCTACCTTCAACGTTTTCCTTAAATTTCCCAGTTATCTTCGCTGGAAAACTCATACTTTCCAATCGATCTTCAACTTGTTTATGAGAAAAAAATCCAAGATCCAAAATATTATAAAGTTAAGATACCCAAAAAGCCCAAAATTTCAAAACCTAACGATAACCTAGTCTTCGGAGCGTACAATTATTTCTGTATAAGTGAGAGAGCAGACGAGTATAGAGCCGCTGGATTAATAAGCAACGCTCCCCTCCGAACGTCAACCAAAACCATTTATTACGGTAACTTTAACCCATCTAAAGTTCCTGCTTTCTCATCTTCTCCTTCTACTGAAGAGGGTAACTCCTCTAGAGTTCAAACACCCAGAAAGGCTCGAACTTCTTCTTCCCCTATTAAAGCATCACCTCATATTAGTGGGGAATAGCGCAAATCTCCTTCAAAACAAATTGAAGCAACTCCTTCTTCAACTTTTCCTCCACAAATTCGAAGAAGAAAAACTTTCACAGCCATGGGAGAAGATACCGATGTTACCCCAAATCCCTCCTCATCCGCTCCACCAACCAACTCTCCACCCCGGAGGGAGATTTTTTAGGAAGCCTCATTTCCTCAACAAAATCCCTCGAAGAATCTTGTACAACTAAAAGAGGAGACATCATAAGTGAAGGAAGTTGACTCCGAAGCTACTCGGTCAGACAATGGGGTTGGGAATGCTATAGAAGTGGAGTAAGTTTATTCCGATGAAGGAGAATGGGAGAATGCTATTGAAAAGAAAGTCCGTAAGCCGAGAAAAAATAAAGCTCTGGCTACCATATCCGATGAGGAAAGAGAAAAAATTAGCACCAATCTAAGATCTCTTGATGCTCACCATATTATCGAACTGAAAAAAGTTCCATACGTATATTATTAGGAAAGTCAAGCATCGAATCTAAAGAATCAATGGGGAATGAGAGACAGCATTACCTTTCGATTACCCAAAAAAGGAGAGACTCCCTTAGATTACAAAGACGATGAGCTGGTGGTCTACCCTGAAATCATCAATTGGGGTCTTTGATTCCCACTAGATCCCATGAACGTTGAGTACTTCAAACTTCTAAACTCGTGCCGCATTCTACTACCTTACCCTAGATGATGATCTGGAAATCATCGACGACCTTCAAGAAGCGGACAAATTTTAGAAGTAAAAATTTGTCTTCATCTCAGGAGCGTGGGAAAATGGTAAAGAGATATCTGATGCCAACCCATCGAAGCTGAATCTCCTCTTGAGAAGCAACCGTGAGAATTATAATATCATTCTTTTGTTTTTAACAAAATAGTATAACTGTTATTGCCCTTATTTACTATCTACTTATATGATCCTTTCAGAAATTCCGAGATGGTACACCATTCGTCGAACAAAAGCGAAAGACATATTCAAAAATCTTGCCGCTTGGGACGAAAAAGAATGGAACAACCATTTTCACACCGCCTTCCAACCGATCAATTTTCTCAATAGTCATCTCTTTCCCATCACACTTGGAGCTTTGCCTCCTCCAAATTTGATGGAGCAACCCAATCCTCACCATGCTTGCAAAAGATTAATTCAACCCGATTGTAAGGTACTCCTCCTTATCCGTAACAGGTCAGACAATAGCTCCTGTGATTCTTGTCTGCTTAAATATCGTAACAATGGCCTGCTTAACACGTTTTCATATAAAATTCCATCCAAAACTATGTACCCAAAGGCTTTACCCCTCAATGTTTTACCCAATTTAGCATCATCTAACAATGTTCCTTGGACCAACAAATTAAGAATATATGTTCGCCAATCGCCTCGGATTATATCTGTGGCGACGAAGAGTTCCTCTATACATTCACATTTATCTGACTTGGTCAAAATCGAGGGACTTTCTTGTAACAAACTCCAAGGATATTCCTCCTTATAAGCAATACATGCTAAAGAATCCGCCACCATGTTACTTCTTTGAATAATATGCTCAACAACAACATCATCAAATAGTAAGACTAAATTCCGAAGCTCCCGAAGATACAAAATTAAGCGATCATTTTTTGCCTCGGAAATTCCAGATACTGGATTTGCTACTAATTGAGAATCTGTTTCCAAGTGCATTGAAGTTGCTCTACATATTTTTGCCAACCTCAAACCAGCCAAAGCAGCTTCGTATTCAGCTTTATTATTCGAGGCGTTAAAACCAAATTTGATGAAGTGAAGCATCATTTCTCCAGATGGAGAAATTAATTCAACGCCAACACTACATCTTGCCATCTGTTTGAACAACCCACCTCGATCCTACTGGTGCAACATCTTGATTTTCTTCTATATCCGATCTTCTCGAATGAAATTCAACGAAAACATTTGCCAGCGCTTGAGCTATTATTACAGTTCGAGGTGCGAACAAAATATCATAATCTCCGTCTACTGACCACTTGGTCATCCTCCACGAAATATTTGGTCGTTGCAAAACATTTTTTAAAGGGAATGAAGTTCGGACTTCGATAATATGAGCTTGGAAATAGAGGCGCATTTTTCTAGCAGCAATCACCAATGCTACTGCTAATTTCTCAAGCTTCAAATATCTCTTTACTGGAGCCACTAAACTTATACTGATATAGTGCATTGACTTCGGAATTCTTGAATCTTCACTAATCAGCACCATATGTACTGCAAAATCCAATATCACAATATACAAAAAGAGCTTTTTTCTATTTTAAGGTTTTGACAAAATCTTCGGAGATGATAACAAGTTCTTTATACTTGTAAACGCAGCTTCACACTCCAATGTCCATTCAAATCTGCTTGGCCCTTGCAACACTTGAAAGAAAGGAAAGTACTTGTCAGAAAATCTATAAATAGATCTATTAAGTGCTGCTAACCTTCCTGTCAAGATTTGCACTTTTATCACAGATCGAGGTGAATTCATTGTTGTTAGAGCTTTCAACTGTTCTGGATCAACTTCTATTCCTCTTTCACTGATAACATAACCCAAGAACTTCCCCGATCGAACTCCGAAGGTGCACTTTTTAGGATAAAGTTTGAATCTAATTGCCCTTAGATTTAAAAAATTTTCCTCTAAATCCTCCAGATTGCACCATCCTTCAAATGCTTTACCACCATATCATCAATATACACCTTCACTTTTCTTTCGATCTGGGTGGCAAAAGCTTTATTCATCAACCTTTGATAAGTAGCTCCAGCGTTTTTCAATCCAAAAGGCATACCTTGTAGCGATGCAACCCCTTGTCAGTTATGAAGGTTGTACATTCTTGGTCCTTTGGATCCATCTGGATCTGATTGTATCCTGCAAAACCATCCATGAAGGTTGATATTTTATATCCCGAAGTGGAATCAATCAGTTGATCTATTCGAGGAACAGGAAATTGATCTTTAGGACATACTCGATTTAAGTATGTAAAATCCACACACACTCTCCACTTGCCATTCTTCTTTTGTACCACAACTGGATTCGCCGTCCATAAAGGTAACTATGACTCCCTTATATTATATGTCCGACCTTGGATAACCGATCCACTTCTGAAACTATTGCTTCTGCTTTCTCTAATGAAAATACCCTTCTTTTTTGAATTACTGGCTTTGCCTTTGGATTAACAGCTAAACTATGGCAAATTATTTCAATCGATACTCCTGTCACATCCTCCATTTTCCAAGCAAAAACGTCCAAGTTAAAAGGCAAAAATCCTAGCAATTATTGACGTAGAAGTGGGGTCTGTAATGTTCTGATCCGAAGTACTCTCTTCCTTCCGAAAAATGTATACTCCTCTATTTTCTCACTTATTGTCAAAGACCTTGGGGTTTTCCTCAGATCGTCACATATTTCTTCAAAATCTGAGGTTAACCCCTCTAACTACTATTCTTTCATAAGTCTCCACTGCTGGACTCTTGGATCCGAAGTGTAGTGGCATAACACTCTTGCAATTTTTTGGTCGCTTCGAACGACCCCGATACAATCCCCTACCACATATTTAAAACATTGATGCATTGTCGACACAACTCCATACATTCTAGAAAGCCAAGACCTTCAAAAAATAGCGTTGTAACTCGTGGGACACTCCACCATCATAAAAAAAACTTGGACCTTCTTCTTAAAAGGTCCCTTCCCCCTTAATGTTGAGTACTATGGATAATTTATCCTTTTATGTAACCACTTTCAATTTTGAGCTAAGTCTCAGTGCCTCTATATAAAGGCTAGGGCTTAACTAATAAAAGGAACAAATTTGATCTAAACTCATTTGTGCTTGGAGACTCTATATAAAGGCCGAGTTGTATGCAAATTAAACATGCGACAAACATTCTTCCCAAGTTTTCAAGTTCTTTTTAATTATGCACGTAGAAGAGTGGACAAAGTCCTATTTACTACTTCTGTTTTTCCATCAATTTGTGGGTGACAGGTAGTAGAAAATAAAAGCTTAGTCCCTAACTTAGACCACAAAGTTTTCCAAAAGTAACTTAGAAACTTAGTGTCCCTATCTGAAACTATCGTCCTAGGCATGCCATGCAAACGAACTATCTCTTTAAAGAACAGATTAGCAATGTGCAACGCATCATCAGTTTTGTGACAAGCAACAAAGTGTGCCATTTTAGAGAATCGATCAACAACCACAAAAATGGAATCCTTACCAGTTCTAGTTCTAGGCAATCCAACTACAAAGTCCATAGATATATCATTCCAAGGATGCGTAGGAATAGGTAAAGGAGTATACAAACCGTGGGATTGAACCTTAGATTTGGCTTGTTTGCAAGTAGCACATCTGTCACAGATTCTTTTAACATCCCTCCTCATATGTGGCCAATGGAAGTGATCCAGCATTACCTTGAGAGTTTTAGCTATTCCAAAATGTCCCATTAAGCCTCCTCCATGGGCTTCTCTAACGAGTAAATCTCTCATGGAACAATTATGCACACATAAACGTTTATAAAAGAATAAGAATCCTTCATGCCTATAGAACCGCCCCGAAGCAAACTTTTCACATGCTTGATACATCTTTCCAAAATCAGAATCATTTTCATATAAACTCTTAAGATGATCAAATCCTAAAATCTTAGCTTCAAGAGTAGTGATTAAGGCATACCTTCGGGACAATGCATCAGCAACAATATTTTCTTTACCTTGTTTGTATTTGATGACATATGGAAATGTCTCAATAAATTCTATCCACCTTGCATGTCTTTTGTTAAGTTTTTGCTGACCTTTTAGGTGTTTAAGAGATTCATGGTCAGTGTGTATGACAAACTCCTTTGGCCACAAGTAATGCTGCCATGTTTGCAAAGCTCGAACTAAGGCATACAACTCCTTGTCATAAGTAGGATAGTTTTGAGTAGCTCCTCCAAGATTTTAACTGAAATAAGCTATGGGTTTTTTATCCTGCATCAAAACAGCTCCAATCCCAATTCCAGAAGCATCACATTCAATCTCAAAAGTTTTAAGAAAATCAGGTAATGTCAACACAGGAGCATGAGTAAGCTTGTCTTTTAAGGATTGAAATGCTTCTTCTTGAGCTTGTTCCCACTTGAAACCAACGTCCTTCTTTATTATTTCAGTGAGTGGTGCAGCTAAGGTGCTGAAATCTTTGACAAAACGCCTATAAAATCCTGAAAGGCCGTGGAAGCTTCTCACTTCTCCAACTGTTTTTGGACTTGGCCATTCGCGGATTGCCTTAACCTTTTCCTCATCCACCTTAATACCATCCGCACTTATAACAAAACCTAAAAAGACAAGATTATCGGTACAAAAAGTGCATTTCTTAAGATTAGCATAGAGATTTTCCTTCCTAAGTACACTTAAAATCAATTTCAGATGGTGAACATGCTCTTTTAAGCACTTGCTGTAAATTAAGATGTCATCGAAATATACTACAACAAAAACTCCTATATAAGCCCTTAGAACATGATTCATTAACAGCATGAATGTACTAGGTGCATTAGTCAGCCCAAATGGCATTACTAACCATTCATATAGTCCATGCTTAGTTTTAAATGCAGTTTTCCACTCATCCCCATCTTTCATCCTAATTTGGTGATAACCACTTTTAACATCAATCTTAGAAAAAATGCTAGAACCATACAATTCATCTTACATATCATCTAATCTAGGTATAGGATGGCGATACTTTACTGTTATGTTGTTGATGGCTCTGCAATCACACACATTCTCCAGCTTCCATCTTTCTTGGGCACAAGTAGAACTGGTACCGCACAAGGACTCATGCTTTCACGGATATGTCCTTTTTCCATCAGTTCACTGATTTGCCTTTGCAATTCTTTTGTCTCCACTGGATTAGTTCTATAAGTAGGTCTGTTAGGAAGGGAGGCTCCAGGTACAAAATCTATTTGGTGTTCGATGCCTCTAATTGGTGGAAGCCCCTTTGGATTGTCTTCAGGGAATACATCTTCAAATTACTGCAAGAGAGAAGTCATCTCACTCGGCAATACCGATGTCAAGTTAGTTAAACTCATATGAGTTTCCTTAAACACAAAAAGTAACATAGGTTGCTTAGAGAATAATGCTTTCTTAACCTCGCCAGATTTTGCATAGAAATTCGAATGTTTAGTTACCCGACTTTCCTTGTTCTGCATATGCTTTTGATCTTGGTAAATTTCTCGTGGAGTCATGGGAACTAGAGTGGTTTTCCTTCCTTGAAACTCAAATGTATGGCGATTAGTGAATCCATCATGGATAACCTTTCGATCATATTGCCATGGCCTTCCTAACAGTATGTGACTAGCCTCCATTGGTAGAACATCACATAAAACTTCATATTCGTACTTACCAATAGCTAAGGGAACTTCTACTTGGTGGCGAACTTTCATTTCTCCATTTTCGTTAAGCGATTGAAGCTTGTAAGGTGCTGGATGCTTTTTCGTTTTTAAACCAAGCTTCTTTACCATAAATTCACTTTCCACATTGGTACAACTGCCTCCATCGATAATAAGGCTACAAACTTTCCCTTGAACAAGACACCTAGTGTGGAACAGATTCTCCCTTTGCTCTTGTTCTTCTTCTTTTGTTTGAACGCTTAAAGACCTTCTGGCTACCAATAAATCTCCTTTAGCATGTCGCTCTAAGTGTTCTTCGGAAGAATCAGAGACAATTTCTTCTTCCTCTGAAATTATTTCTCCATTATCTAGAATTGTCATAACCTTCTTATTAGAACACTCATTAGCATAATGTCCCATCCGTTTGCACTTGAAACACTTAACATCACGAGTTCTGATTGCAACCTCTTTAGGTTTGCCCTTGTTATCAATAGACAATGGTGTTCCGGATTTTTGGTTCACCTCTACATAGCTTCCTTTCTGATAATTGGTCTTCTCATCTTTTGAATAACTTGGCTTAATTATTACTGCCCCTGAACCGTAACTTGATCTTGAGGAGTTCTTTCTTTTAACTTGTTGTTCAAATAGCAAAGCTTTGTGTAGCATCTCTTCTAGTTCAACATAATACTGAGTTTCCAATCTGTCTTGAATTGCTCTATTTAAACCCCGAAGAAACCTTGACATTGTTGCCTCTCTATCTTCTGAAATATCAGCTCGCAACATTAAGGTCTCCATTTCTTGATAATACTCTTCAACAGATCGGCTTCCTTGTGTTAATCTCCTCAGCTTTAGATGTAGCTCACGGTGGTAATGACTAGGAACAAACCTCTTCCGCATAATGACTTTCATTTCTGCCCATGATTCTATAGGATGTTCCCCATTACGCATTCTTGAGGTAACTAGTTGATCCCACCAACTAAGAGCATAATCATAAAATTCAGTAGCAGCAATTCTTACTCGATTGGTCTCCGTGTAGTGTTGAACGTTGAAAACAAGTTCGATCTTCTTTTCCCATTCCAAATAGGCATTTGGATCGTTTTTTGCATGGAATGGTGGAATTTTAATCTTGAGGCCTCCAAGATTGTCACGCATACGTTCGTTGCCCTCTCTTGTACGTCTATGGTGCCTTCTATGGCTGTTTCGAGACGAATTGCTCATGCGTTCATAATATTCATTAGCGGCTTCATTTCTGAATTATTCAGGTAGTTCATGGTTTCTTCTTGGACTGGTTTGTCGTGAACGATTCCGCTCGTGGTCAGTGTTTGATTGAAGCTCTTCGCGAAAGGCATCTATCTTGGTGTCTATCAACTTTGTCATAGCTTCAATTAGAAGCTTGTTGTTATTGAAATTACTGTTTTCTGCATCATTTGAATTAGACATCCTTTCTACAAAACAAAACAAAATCAAATCACAAGCAACAAGTCCTTGGAAAGTTCTTCAATTTATTTAAAACCATAAAACATATCCAAATCTGTTTTCCTAAGAATAATAAGAGATAAGTTTCACAACAGCACCTAAAAACGATTTTCTACGATTTTAAATCTCAAACAACTATCTAGGGTGAAACAGATTAGAATTTCGTGATTCAAAATGAAATCATCACACTACCACTCAAATCTTCAAAAACAAGCTGATAATATAAAATAGATGAAGAAAAATTAATGAGAAAGAGATTACCCAACTTTCAGAATGTTGCTCTGATACCACTTGATAAACTCCTCCTAGAATCGGCACTCTGAAATGGGATAGGGATAACTTTGCAACCAGGAACCCAAAAGGATTCAAGGATCAAAGGATGTGGATCGATAGGTCACACAAACGTTGTGGAAAGGCCTTTGATATTCCAACTGATCTTCCTTTGGATATGACGCACCAAATGAAGAACAGGTTTTCTTGTGGATATTACACACCAAAAAGAGAAGAGTAAAACTTAAGAAGTTTTTTTCAGAATCAAAGATAGTCTAACCATTATAATTCTGAGTACATAGTTTTTATAGGAGAAAGAACTAGCCTTGAACACAATTAAGGCTGTTCTTGGAAACATAATGCATGCCTCTAAAACAATTAAGACTTTTCCTGGAAACAAAATGCTTTAATATTGAAAATACAAAGTATTAATGATATAAGCTGGAAATCAGACCCTTCCCTCCTCCAAGGACGTGGCTTTTGGTGTAGATGGGCCTTGGGCTTTTATTTCAACAAATGGGCAATGGTGAAGTGAAACAATTGCCTCATTAAAAACCTTGTCAAGAAAACCCATTGGGACAAAACTTGAACAAGGGAAAAAGAGTACAATCGAGACACTTTCTCATTTGTTGAAATCAATTAGCTTGAATCAAGACCAAAGTGGTTTGACAAGCTTTTCCACCATACTTGCTGTTTTGATCACGTGGATTCTCTAGTTGATTAAGCAATCCTCCAACAGCTTTTTAAAATTGTTTTTCTCTTGATCGAGTTGTTGGACCAGCCGGTAAAATAAGAATATCTTCAACTTCAAGTTCATCTTCTTTTTCAAGTTGTTCATCTGGTTCTTGCACATTTCCATGTTCTAAGCTCCTTGTGTCATCTAGGATCACATCAGTGTAGTGCTTTAATTTTTCTCCAACCGCATGTTTGCACTGGATAATCGTATCTCCGTTCGCTCTCATCTCCTTACTTCCAACAAGCTGCCTTCGAAAAGCAGTATAGAAATCCATGAAATTCGAAATGGATCCCCTCATAATCCGGTTGTACCACTTTAATGTTGTTCCTTTGAAAGTTTCTGAAAAAGCACGACACACAATATCAAAACTTTTCAACCTTCGCAATATCAAAACATTTCGGAAGCGTAATAGATCAAATTTAGCTCGTCAACGGAGAGTTCCTCCAATGGATATCTTGCACATACTGAGATCAATCCCCATGACTACATACGAATTATGATCAGTCTCAGCATACTGAATAATTGTGTTCCCCTCACACCAAGTAGGTTCCCTCAGACAACGAGGAATGTTGTCCCTCTTAGATTTATGTTCCTTCTCACGCTTCCTTGGTTGTTCCCTTTCTTGTTCCTCCTTCGAAGAACTCTTATACCTCTTAAAGCCCGAAGCAGAACTTTCAACCTCTTCGTCACTAGAGGCGACATATTTCTATTTGTTTTTTTTCCCTTTTCTAGAAGAATAACGATCTTTTGGAGCTTCGAAGCGCGCCTTCTTCTGCTCATTCCTAATATGCCGATCAGCACAAGATTGATCAAACTGCGTTTATCTCTTAGGAGTTGGTCAGCACTAGAGGTCTCTTTTCTCGTACTTTGCGTTCAGCGCATTTATTTGACCCAGGAGTTGGTTCTTACGCATTTAAATATCCGACTGCGTTTGGATCGGAACAGATTTGTCTGGTCTGTTTTCATTCCTTTGTGAATCATCTCTTAGTGTTTCCATCGCTGATCAAACTAATGGATTGTTTTCAGGATTCATTACAAGAATTCAAATGATAAAATAAGAAGATCAATAGAATTCGAACAAGAAAGTAAGACACTGATTTGGCGAGTTATGTTATTATTAATTGCCTTAGTAAATAATGATAAGAGACTTTTTGCGAGAGAAAGATTTTAGAGAGAGAAAGTCTAAGCACAAATGAGTTTAGATCAAAATTGTTCCCTTTATTAGTTAAGCCCTGGCCTTTATATAGAGGCGCTGAGACTTAGCTCAAAATTGAAAGTGGTTACATAAAAGGATAAATTATTCATAGTATTCAATATAAATACACAATCAGAATTGTTCCGTTAAACTTCTATTATTTACAGTTTAGTAGTCCCTAAATTTCTACTTCCTTATCAGCTTCAAGCTAAGAAAAAAGGTCACAAGAGGCCCAGGGAGGGTGACGACGAAAGAGCCAAAAAAAGGAACAAGAGTACTCTAGGGTCAGAGGTAATTCTCCGCCCTTCGGTCGACAATCCTTCTCTTCCAACTGATGTTCCTCCACATGTAGAGGCACTAGCTGGCCCTCCTTCTCTGGTGTTTCCCACAGCTAACCAGCAATTTATTGAAGGAGAGGTCAACCTGGATGAGTTTCACAATATGTATTTTAGCAATCTTGACAACGATACCTTTGTTGGGTCCTTTCTTCAGGCCACAGTTGCCAACGCTGTCACTTACAATGGTGAATCTTACGAGGTATCAAGCGAGCAGGTTCCCTAGGCCATGTAGTGTTGGGCTTCATTAGGCCAATAGTGGATCTGGAAAGGCAGATTAGGGAACAGGCTGGGAACATCGACTCCCTTACAACATAAAATAAAAACTTGAGAGGCTCTCTTTCATTCAAACATCTGAAAGTGGAAACTTTGAGTAAGATAAAAGGAACTGAAATCCAAGTTGCAAGAGGCTAAAAATGCCCAAGAAAATCTTCAAACCAAATTCTCCGAACTGGAAACTATCACTTCTACCGAGATCAAGTCTTTGAAGGAATATCAAACCACCAACTCTAATACCATCAACACTTTATCTGAAGAGAATAAGAATTTAGCAAAAAAATTTGTAACATTCTAAAGAAGAATCAAGCTTAAGAGATAGCAGCAGCGATAGAGAAGTATGTTGTCGTTGTTGTGGATTCCTTGGAAAAACGAAATGAGGGCGTTAAGTCAGATATGGTTTTGCTATTCCATGAGACATTTCCAAAGACGACCCTTTGAGCTTTGTGGATATATGTACCATACGGGGAGATACCTTTTCACACGATGCTGGATGGTGATAAACATGGTTATTCAAGTGAAAATGACTCTGATGAAGGAACTGATGAAAGCTCAAGTGCTGATACTAAGAGTCCCAAGGACAATGTAGGTAAGAAAAGAACCGAGGGGACGAAGCCCTAAGGTTATAACATTTAATTTTATGTTCAAAACTAAAGTCCTTGGAAGGCCAAGGCCTTTACTATCCTTTTTAATTCGTTATGTGAACCAAAGTCCTTGCATGACCAAGGCATTTTTGTGATGGTAGATCAGAGATGTTCCGATCTAGATATAATGCTAAGTTTTTCCTTTGTATGAACTTATTTTTCTAATCTTTAATTGGTATTTAATTTCTCCGATATGTTTAACAAATGTTTGAATCGTTGAATCACTTCAAAAATATTTCATTTGAAGGATGAAAGTGTTGAATAAATCTGATCATGGGTGTTTAATAAATCTAACTAAGTGTTTAATGTTATCATGGGTTTAATGAATGTAATCACCTCAAAGCTACCTCGTTTGATGGCCGGGGTGTTTAATAAGTATTCAGTTCATATGATCTCCTCATACACATACTAATTTTTAAAAAAGGCATGAGATATCATTTTAGGAAACCGGACACCTCATTAAAACCCTCCCTGTGCCACTAGGGTAGGAAAGAGTATGCCCCCTCATATTTACAGGAAGGTATGAGAAGGTAAATATTTACAAGACATATTTACTCTAAATACAACCTGAGATGCTCGATGTTCCATGGATGCTTCAACACTTTTCCCTATTTGTCTTGAAGTCTATATGTTCATGGCTTGACTCTTTCACACACCATATAAGGGTCTTCCCAATTCGGAGCCAACTTCCTAGACTGTCTTTCTTTAGTATGCAAAAAGACTGATCTCAATACTTTGTTTCCCAATTGGAAATCTCTTCTTTTTTACTTAGGATGCAAATTTGCTTCTCATTAAACCCTGATAGTGTATCGTTCTTAAATAGGCCTTCACGCTTCTTTCTTCGATCAAATCCAACTAGTTCCAAATTGCCATGTCATTAGCCTGTTTGGAATAATTTTGAATCTTGAAGGGTGGTAAAGTAGCTTATGTGGGTGTGGTCGCATCCATCCCGTAAAGGAGGGAAAAAAGTGATTCTTCTGTAGCCGTTCGGAGAGTAGTTCGGTAGGCCCGCAATACTTCTTGCAAATAACTCGGCCATTTTCCTGTAGCTCCTTCTAGATTCTTTTTTAACCCTGTCAAGATTGTTCGATTAGAAACTTCAACTTTCCCATTAGCTTGAGGGTGGAAAGAAGAAGAAAAATAATGTTGGATTCCTCTAAAAGTGCAAAATATCTTCATGTCTTTATTATCAAATTGTGGCCCATTGTTTGTAGTGATTCGCTGGGGAATTCCAAATCGGCAACATATGTTGGTTTGAATAAACTTTATGACCGTCTTAGAGTGGTACCAACTAGGGGTGCTGCTTCTATCCATTTAGAGAAATAGTCAATTGCCACTATTATTGTTTGGTACCTTTTGGACGCCATGAGAAGAGGCTCAACCAAGTCCAAACCCGATCTATCAAAAAGTAAGGGTTCAGATGTGGACTCCATAGGAACTGCTGGTGTATGGATTTCATTCCCATACCTCTAGCAAGGGTCACATATCCTGACCATATCCTTGGCATCTGCCATTATTGTTGGCCAATAGTACCCTGCTAGCAAAACCCTCAAGGTTAAGGTCTTATAGCCACAATGTGTTGATCCCTCTCATTCATGCAATTCAGATAAAACCCTTTGGGATTCCTCAAAGCTTAAACAACGTAGGAGAGGTCTGCTGAAAGAGTTTATATACAGAATTTCCCTTAACACCAAGAAACCACAAGCCTTGTACTTAATTGTTTTAGCTAAGATCTTGTCTGAAAGCAAAACTCCATCAGAAATAAATTGATGTATCTCAAACCTCCACTCTTTGGATGGTAGGCTAGATACACTCAACATTTCTTCACACTCACCCTTTTTATCTTGAATAGAAATTATGGAGGGGCATTTTTGCATAAGAATCAATGGGTAGGCTTCAGAATAGGCTATATAGGCTAAAGAATCTGCCATAATATTCTCCGAGCTAGGGACCTTCTCATATTGGATGCTCTTAAAACTTATGGCAACTTCCCTCAATATCTGCAGATACTTTATTAACTGATATCCTTTTGTTTTCAGTTAACCCCTGAGATTGATTAATAAGTAATTGGGAGTCACTAACTAACCGAACCATTTTTGCTCCTCATATCTGAGCTAGTCTCATCCCATCAATGGTTGCTTCAGATTTTGACTCATTGTTAGATGCCCTGAAACCAAAACATATAGCTTGATACATAATATCACCATAAGGGGAAGTTAAACAAATTCCAACCCCACATCTCATCGTACTAGACCCACCGTCAATTCGGATTAACCACTATTTCTTAGACTTGTTTCCTTGCTCTTGTTTGCGAGGCCTTTCAATATGAAATTCTACCACGAGATCAGCGATATTTTGGGCCTTTATTGCGGTTTGAGGTGCAAAATCAATATCATAATCTCCAAACTCAACTGACCATTTGGTCATTCTTCTTGATATATCAGCTTTTTGTAGAACATTTTTAAGGGGAAGGACGTCCAAACCATAGTCGAATATGCTTACAAATACGACCTCATTTTTCTGGCTACTATTACCAATGACAAGGCTAACTTTTTTAACTTTAAATACCTCTTTTCCGCTTCTAGTAAAATTTTGCTCACGTAATAAACCGGATGTGGATAATTATCCATTTCCCTTACTAGAACAACACTAACATCATAATTCGATACAACCAAATACATAAAAACATTTTCCCCATGAATAGGTTCGAATAACATCGTGGGTGAAGACAAATGTATTTTTATTTCAAGAAAGGCTTAAGTACGTTGTGCAGACGAGTTGAAATCTTTAGCATTTCTCAAAACGTGAAAGAATTGAGGACACTTGTCAAACGATCTTGAAATAAACCTATTTAACGTAGCCAACCGTCCGGTTAACCTCAGAACTTCTTTAGTATTCCGGGGAGGATCCATAGCCAACAAAGCATCTAGTTTATCTGGATCGGCATGTATTCCTTTTTCACTCACGACATACCGTAGAAACTTGCCAGATCGAATTCTAAAAATTCACTTTTCCGGGTTTAATTTTAGGTTGATGGCCTCCAAGTTAGAAAATGTCTCTTGAATATTAGATATGTGCTCTTCCTTTTTGAGGTTTTTTACCATCATATCATCTATATATACTTCCATGGTTTTTCTAATATGAGTTGCAAAAGTTTTATTCCCCAATCGCTGATAACTTGCTCCAACGTTCTTCAATCCAAATGACATCACCTTATAACAATGACGCTCTATGTCTGTAATAAAGTTGGGGTGATCTTGATCGTTCGGATCTACTTGTATCTAATTGTACCCTGAAAAGGCATTCATGAAGGACAACAACTTGTTCACTGATGTGGAGTATACTAACTGATCTATTCGAGGCACGGGAAAAGGATTTTTAGGACATATCCTATTAAGATCAGTAAAGTCAATACACATGCGTCATTTACCAATTTTTTTCTTGACTAACACGGTGTTAGCAATCCACAACGGGTATTGATATTCTTTGATGTGACCCATCTTGGTCAACTGAACCACTTCTTGTACTATTACATCAGATTTTTCTTTGGAAAATGACCTTCTTCTTTGAACTACTAGTTCAATATCAGATCGGACTGATAATTTGTGGCAAATTACTTCAGCAGGTACCTCGGTCACATCATCATTGCACCATACAAACACACGTAAATTTCCTGACAAGAAAGACAATAGCTTTTGTTTCAAACTTATTGGCATCTTAGTACGAATCTTAACACTTTTGCCTTTTGCTAGGCAAGATTTCAACTTCTTCTATATGTATTATAACACTAGGAGCCTCTCTTGGATCACAAATTTCATTCTCCTTAGTGGAAGGCTCCAATAACTGTTATTCCTTGTTAACTTTGACTGACTCCAAATACTTTGAGGCAATAGTTGTTACATAGCATTCTCTAGCTACCTTCTGACTACTTCAGACAACAGCAACTTGTGTGCCCACAACATATTTCAAGCATTGATGGACAGTAGAGGCCACAAAATGCATCTTGGAAAGCCAATATCTCCCAAAGATAACATTATAAGATGTTGTGCATTCAACCACAACAAACAACACCTTCACTATCTTCTTAAAAGGTCCTTTTCCCAATATTACATCCTCTTCATACTCACCATGGCATTTTCCGAACTACCAGTAAATCTCACAATAGTTCTGTTTGACCGTTGAATAACTGAGGGATTCTTTATCTATTTGTAAGCATCCATAAAAAATATGTTTGTCGAACTGCTTGTGTCAATCAGGATTCGACATACATCATTTTCTCCAGTTTATGCCCATATCACCACGACATCTTCATATGGTCTTGCAATATCTCTTAGGTCATCCTCATCAAAGACAATGAAAGGAGCTGGAGTTTGGTATAGATGTGTGGACATTCTCCCATCCAACTGAGTATTGACATACCTTTTTCTTGAACAACTTGACGGCGCTGACACAGTATCTCCCCCAAATATGGTTGAGGAATCAAAATATTCGACCAGATTTGAAATAGTAGCAGTCTGATCCACTATCACCCTCACTCGATTCTGATCCGGGTCCGGATCAAGGTATTCGGAATCCACGTCAAACCTTTCAACAGCCATAATAGCATCCTCCTGTCTCGATGTTCCAAGGGCTACCGAATGAGTCATTCAGGGAGCATTAGTGTTGGATGGTGCATTATATGGCATGCTGGCCCCTTATTTCTTAACAAAAGCGCCCAATTTTCCTCTTTCAATAATATTCTACACCTCTTCTTTCAAGGCTATGCAATCATTGGTATCATGCCCCACATCGTTATGATATTTGCATAAACGGGTACTTCGGATCTCTCGAGGAGACTGTAGTGGGGTTGACCTTCTAAAGTCTACATCATTTTTACTTTTATCATATATTGTTGCTACACTTTCCCCCAACTCAGCTAACCTACTGGTTTTGGTTGGATTGATTCTGCTTGTGCCGATGTGACCCCTACCCGGTGTCCTTTGATCTGTAACCGGACTGAGTTGTTGTTGTTTGAAGATTTGGCACTATGGTAGTGGATCTGTTCTGATGTGATCCTAGATGACACAAGGAGCTTAGAACATGGAAATGTGCAAGAACCAGATGAACAACTTGAAAAAGAAGATGAGCTTGAAGTTGAAGATATTCTTATTTTACCAGCTGGTCCAACAACTCGATCAAGAGCAAAACAATTTAACAAAGCTGTTGGAGGATTGCTTAATCAACTAGAGAATCCACGTGATCAAAACAGCAAGTATGGTGGAAAAGCTCGTCAAACCACTTTGGTCTTGATTCAAGCTAATTGATTTCAACAAATGAGAAAGTGTCTCGATTGTACTCTTTTTCCCTTGTTCAAGTTTTGTCCCAATGGGTTTTCTTGACAAGGTTTTTAATGAGGCAATTGTTTCACTTCACCATTGCCCATTTGTTGAAATAAAAGCCCAAGGCCCATCTACACCAAAAGCCACGTCCTTGGAGGAGGGAACGGTCTTATTTCCAGCTTATGTCATTAATACTTTGTATTTTCAATATTAAAGCATTTTATTTCCAAGAAAAGCCTTAATTGTTTTAGAGGCATGCATTATGTTTCCAAGAACACCCTTAATTGTGTTCAAGGCTAGTTCTTTCTCTTATAAAAACTATGTACTCAGAATTCTAATGGTTAGACTATCTTTGATTCTGAAAAAAACTTCTTAAGTTTTACTCTTCTCTTGTTGGTGTGTAATATCTACAAGAAAACCTGTTCTTCATTTGGTGCGTCATATCCAAAGGAAGATCAGTTGGAATATCAAAGGCCTTTCCACAACCTTTGTGTGACCTATCGATCCACATCCTTTGATCCTTGAATCCTTTTGGGTTCCTGGTTGTAAAGTTATCCCTATCCCATTTCAGAGTGCCGATTCTAGGAGGAGTTTATCAAGTGGTATCAGACCAACATTTTGAAAGTTGGGTATTCTCTTTCTCATTAATTTTTCTTCATCTATTTTATATTATCAGTTTGTTTGTGAAGATTTGAGTGTTAGTGTGATGATTTCATTTTGAACCACGAAATTCTGATCTGTTTCACCCTAGATAGTTGTTTGAGATTTAAAATCGTAGAAAATCGTTTTTAGGTGCTGTTGTGAAACTTATCTCTTATTATTCTTAGGAAAACAGATTTGGATATGTTTTATGGTTTTAAATAAATTGAAGAACTTTCCAAGGACTTGTTGCTGGTGATTTGTTTTTGTTTTGTTTTGTAGAAAGGATGTCTAATTCAAATGATGCAGAAAACAGTAATTTCAATAACAATAAGCTTGTAATTGAAGCTATGACAAAGTTGATAGACACCAAGATAGATACCTTTCACGAAGAGCTTCAATCAAACACTGACCACGAGCGGAACCGTTCACGACAAACCAGTCCAAGAAGAAACCATGAACTACCTGAACAATTCAGAAATGAAGCCGTTGATGAATATTATGAACGCATGAGCAATTCGTCTCGAAACAGCCATAGAAGGCACCATAGACGTAAAAGAGAGGGCAACGAACGTATGCGTGACAATCTTGGAGGTCTCAAGATTAAGATTCCACCATTCCATGGAAAAAAATATCCAAATGCCTATTTGGAATAGGAAAATAAGATTGAACTCGTTTTCAACGTTCAACACTACACGGAGACCAATCGAGTAAGAATTGCTGCTACTGAATTTTATGATTATGCTCTTAGTTGGTGGGATCAACTAGTTACCTCAAGAAGGCGTAATGGGGAACATCCTATAGAATCATGGGCAGAAATGAAAGCCATTATGCGGAAGAGGTTTGTTCCTAGTCATTACCACCGTGAGCTGCATCTAAAGCTGGGGAGATTAACACAAGGAAGCCGATCAGTTGAAGAGTATTATCAAGAAATGGAGACCTTAATGTTGCGAGCTGATATTTCAGAAGATAGAGAGGCAACAATGTCAAGGTTTCTTGGGGATTTAAATAGAGAAATTCAAGACAGATTGGAAACGCAGTATTATGTTGAACTAGAAGAGATGCTACACAAAGCTTTGCTATTTGAACAACAAGTTAAAAGAAATAACTCCTCAAGATCAAGTTACGGTTCAGGGGCAGTAACAATTAAGCCAAGTTATTCAAAAGATGAGAAGACCAATTATCAGAAAGGAAGCTATGTAGAGGTGTACCAAAAATCTGGAACACCATTGTCTATTGATAACAAGCGCAAACCTAAAGAGGTTGCAATCAGAACTCGTGATGTTAAGTGTTTCAAGTGCAAAGGGATGGGACATTATGCTAATGAGTGTTCTAATAAGAAGGTTATGACAATTCTAGATAATGGAATAATAATTTCAGAGGAAGAAGAAATTGTCTCTGATTCTTCCGAAGAACACTTAGAGCGACCTGCTAAAGGAGATTTATTGGTAGCCAGAAGGTCTTTAAGCGTTCAAACAAAAGAAGAAGAACAAGAGCAAAGGGAGAATTTGTTCCACACTAGGTGTCTTGTTCAAAGGAAAGTTTGTAGCCTTATTATCGATGGAGGCAGTTGTACCAATGTGGCAAGTGAATCTATGGTAAAGAAGCTTGGTTTAAAAACGAAAAAGCATCCAGCACCTTACAAGCTTCAATGGCTTAACGACAATGGAGAAATGAAAGTTAGCCACCAAGTAGAAGTTCCCTTAGCCATTGGTAAATACGAAGATGAAGTTTTATGTGATGTTCTACCAATGGAGGCTAGTCACATACTGTTAGGAAGGCCATGGAAATCTGATCGAAAGGTTATCCATGATGGATTCACTAATCGCCATACATTTGAGTTTCAAGGAAGGAAAACCACTCTAGTTCCCATGACTCCACGAGAAGTTTACCTAGATAAAAAACATATGAAGAACAAGGAAATCGGGTAACTAAACATTCGAATTTCTATGCAAAATCTGGCGAGGTTAAGAAAGCATTATTCTCTAAGCAACCTATGTTACTTTTTGTGTTTAAGGAAACTCTTATGAGTTTAACTAACTTGACACCGGTGTTGCCGAGTGAGATGACTTCTCTCTTGCAGAATTTGAAGATGTATTACCTGAAGACAATCCAAAGGGGCTTCCACCAATTAGAGACATTTGAAGATGTATTCCCTTGAACACAATTTAGGCTGTTCTTCGAAACATAATGCATGCCTCTAAAACAATTAAGGCTTTTCTTGGAAACAAAATGCTTTAATATTGAAAATACAAAGTATTAATGATATAAGCTGGAAATTAGACCCTTCCCTCCTCCAAGGACGTGGCTTTTGGTGTAGATGGGCCTTGGGCTTTTATTTCAACAAATGGGCAATGGTGAAGTGAAACAATTGCCTCATTAAAAACCTTGTCAAGAAAACCCATTGGGACAAAACTTGAACAAGGGAAAAAGAGTACAATCGAGACACTTTCTCATTTGTTGAAATCAATTAGCTTGAATCAAGACCAAAGTGGTTTGACGAGCTTTTCCACCATACTTGCTGTATTGATCACGTGGATTCTCTAGTTGATTAAGCAATCCTCCAACAGCTTTGTTAAATTGTTTTGCTCTTGATCGAGTTGTTGGACCAGCCGGTAAAATAAGAATATCTTCAACTTCAAGCTCATCTTCTTTTTCAAGTTGTTCATCTGGTTCTTGCACATTTACATGTTCTAAGCTCCTTGTGTCATCTAGGATCACATCAGGTTCTATGGAAAGACTCATTTAATTTTGATGTGCTTCGCAATCATGACTAGTTAATTCACTTAAAAGTCTAGCACTCTTCACTAAGCAAAGACATCATGGTTTTTATTGTCTACGCCAAGTGTACTACTCTACATAGGATACCTTTATGGGATAAACTTAAAGATATTTCTAACAATAAAATAGAATGGATTATAATAGGTGATTAATTGTATCCATAATTCTATGGAACAACTGGCTTGTTCTATATTGTGTATTTGAAGTATGGATGACTTCAACAACACAATTTTAGACTATAGTCTGGAGGATGCACGATGTATTGGTTCACCATTTAGTTGGATAAATAAAAAAATAATAGAAATGATGCATATGGTTTTAATTAATGCTACACTAAGGAATTATTTTGACAATATTCAAGTTAAACATTTAGCCACCATGCTCCATTATGTATTACCATATCTAATAGAGTCTGTAAACCTAAAAATTCATTCAAGTTCTTGAACACGTGGAAACTGCATCCATGTTTCACTGAGACAATAGAAGAATCCCAGAACTTTCCTATAGATGGCTTTTCTTTAAATGTTTTATTGGAAAAAACATAAGAGATTAAGGATGAAGCTTAGATTTTGGAATAAGGATGTTATTGGTAACATCTTCAATGCTCTAGCTGTAGCTGAAGATGAGGTTCTCTTCTATGAAAATATATTTAAAAAAACTAAACATTTAGATGATAAGGTTAATCTCTCAAAATCTATTGCTTCCCATCAGCTTCTTTTTCCAAGAGAAGAATCTTATTGAAAGTAGGAAAATAGTATTAGTTGGATTAGAAATGATGATAAATACATTACCATATTCCATAATTTTATGAAAAAACATCTAAAAATAGAATATAAGGTGTTAAACTGAAGGACATTGGATTGAAGATCAAAACACTATAAGTGAACTGACTAATAATCACTTTACGAATTGATTAGCTTCCTCTAACCATGTTAAACAATATGAGGATCCAATAAATATCATCGTTAAACTTATAAGTGATTCAGACAATCAATTTTTAACGAATAATCCCACTGGGGATGAAGTTCACAAATCTGTTTTATCCTTTACTAAAAATAATGTAGCTGGAATTGATGGTTTCAATGCTACTTTTTACCAAACATATTGGCCAATTATTCATAAAGACCTCTGTTGCTGCCGTAGAGGATTAATTTTCTGGAGATCATGTTCCTAATGGAATCTATGCAACTTCCATATATTTTATTCCAAAATCTTAAACTCCTAAACCGTGGAACGACTTTAGACAATTCAGTTTGTGTTATGTTTTAAATATCCAAAATATTAAATGACAAGCTCTCTAAAATATTAATCAATATAGTTTTAGAGGAACAATGAGGTTTTGTTCATAGTAGAAACATCCATGAACACATACTCATATCCCAAGAGCTTATTGATGACATAAATAAGAAAACTATATCTAGTAGTATAATTCTTAAGATAGATATGGAAAAATCTTTTGACAGGCTTTCACAAAGAATCATTTAAGAGTTATGGAAGCCTTTGGATTCCATAATAATTTTATAAACCTTATCAAAAAACGTATGAGCTCTGTTTTCTTTTCCAATTGTTATAAATGGTAAACGTAAAGGTTTTTCAAAGGATTGAATAGGATTAGGCAGGATGATCTCATCTTCCCCAATCTATTCATATTAGATGAAGAGTTCCTTATAAGAGGATTTAATATGCTACTTAACTCAAACTAAGACACGAAATACAAAACTAGAAACTTAATCGACATTACTTGCTTTGCCTTTGCAAATGACTTTGTCATTTTTGCAAACGATTCAATTAATAACATTAACAAAATAAATAAGTTCCTAAAGCTCTATCAAGAGATATATGGACAATCAGTAAACAAATATAAATCTAATATCATCACATCAATCAAGGTTCCTGAGCAAATAATAAGGTTAATTGGAAGTGAAATTGGATTCAAACATAGTTTACTACCTTTAAAATACCTATGGTTATTAATTCACAATAGTAACAAAGCTTGTTACTATGATGAATTAGTTAACAAAATTAAAAATAGAATCCACAATTGTGACTGTAAAAATGTATCACTTAATGGTAGATTAGTATTGATCCAATCAGTATTAATGGATATCCCTTATTATCAAATTCAATGTTGTATTCTTCCCAAGACTGCTATTAGTAAAATAAAATAAACTATTCAAGAAATTTTTGTGAGGATCTTAGAACTCTTCTAATATTATAATTTGGACAAAATAGTCCAATATTTTTAAAACATATGAGGAGCGTAGACTTAATATTAGAAAAACAACAAACTTACAAGACATCATTTCTTGTAAACTTTGGTTGAAGAGCAAACAAAGAGTCAAGCTGACTTCGAGGTAAACATGTGTACGAGTTCATTCGAGGAGGATAAGAATATGACCTGACATTCTTGAATCAGTTGATAAACGACTTATATTTGAGGAAAATCTAAATGTGTTTTTATTGGAGGACAACAACTGATTGAGACAAATCCTTTTGACAAGAAGATGAGAAGGTTTAATACGAGGCGAATTGGATTTTGGCAAGAAACAATTTTCACGTACCATGATTTCCGATCATTGGTAGTTCTTATTCATTGTCCTTCATACAAACTAGGAGGGCTACGATAATGATATAAAATATTGAGGGCCTAAATGTAACAAAACTAAGGTCATATATAATAAATTGTACACTTGTTAGATGACTTTTAGATTATTTGTAAATATGAGGGGTTGTAACGCAATTAACCCCTTTGTATAACTAATTATGTTATACTAAGTCTAATGCGTCTATAAATAAAAGTTTAGGTCAATGAATAAAGGGTGACACTTTTTTATTAGACAAAATTTATTCAGTATTTTACTTTCTCTCTCTACAACTAAATACTTTATTTACGTTCTCTCTCAAAAACTCAGATTCATACTTAACAACCTTAACATACTTTAATTTTATAACGGCCTAATAACGATGTTTAGGTATTATAGAACATATCTTCATTGGTAAAATATTTGTACAAAAAATAAAAGTTATGTAAATTTAACGAACGAGAAATTCTAATAAGGAATTTATTGAAGTATTATTTTATAATAATATTTTATTTTGAAATGTTACGAGTCTGAATAACTCATCCATTAATTGAATGTTCGTTTCATATTTAGTAATAACATATCGCTTATTTGTTTATTATGAACTCAACTCTGTGAGTCCAAGGCTAAAAGCATCATGCACTTGATTTTATCATTTTTAAAATATACAACTAATTGCACTTGACATATCATTGGCCGTATTTGGGATGTGTGGAATCCATTGTGAATCATATGTCGGTTTTTTCAAGGAATAAACAAACCAATAACTGTTAGATAGTATTTTTTTAATTATAATTCCAAAATTTTGGATTTTGGCGGTTAAACCTTATAAAATATGCTAGACCAAATCTTTATACTCAATCTTACACTACGAACTAGGTTTCCTGCAGAGTTTCTATTGGGTTGTTTTTCAAAGATTTTAATTTTATTTGTAGCTTTAAAGAGTGTATGGGCCTTCTGAATCTTTGTAATAGTATCATTGAGGACTTCGATGATTGTTACTTTTCTTGTGAGTTAGTGAACCTAAATTCATCTTGTAAGTATTTGTTTTATCTAACAAGTAGTTTGATAAGTTTATTTCCTCTAAGATTGATAAAATCTTGGTCAATGAGGTTATTACATATATCATTTGGCCACTTTGATTGCCTTAGCTTGTCATACCATACCAGTATGAACCTGAACATAAGTCTGCTTATAACTAGGATAAAAAAGTTTCGTATATGGAAATCACATCATTTATCCAATAGTATTTTTTTAGTATTTGAAGGCTCATTCACATCATAATGCGATGCATAATACTACCTAAAAACTCCTTAAGCTCCTATATGTTTTTTGGAACCTTAACTATGAAGTGTTTTTTAAAATTTGTGTGGTAATGACCAATGCCCAAAAGCTTTATTTGATGTCCAAAATTGTCGTTCGTGAGGCGCATTGAAGTTTCCCTTGTCTATGTATAAGTTTTGCCAAATCTGACTTATTTGCATTAATAGACCTGAATATGATTTTTTTAAACATAAGTCATATGAGTCATGACTTAGGTTTGATGAGTGTTAAAGTTTGTTATATATAGACTTTCAGGGGTGTAGCCAAAGCCTTGTTGATTATTTTATAAGTTTTGTGGATAATAAGAACACCTTATGTTACCGGGACATATCCCATATAGACAATTTAATTAGCACAATAGCCCTAGTAATGTTGTTAAAGACTAGGTTACTCATGGATGCTCAAATAAAAAATCAGATAATTAGTCCCTACGATAACAAGGCCCTCAGACTTCATAAATTTAACGGAGATTATATTTATCAAGATGCTCGCAATTATTTTTAATTTATTAAGACTTGACAAAAAATACAAATGATGCTGTTGTTTTTCGTATCCCCAAAATCGATACACCATCTAAAGCTCATTATTTAATATTCATATTCTTTTGGAATGAGACTTATAAAACTCTATTTAAAAATATGACAAACAAAATTAAATACATCATCGTATACCTTATTAACAAGTTTTAATCTTCATGGACTACATTCATCAGAAAGAGAAAAATTTGAGACAACATCTTTTGATCTCATGGACTTGTGAGAGACTATCAAATCAGTTAGTACATGTAAAATTAAATATATTAGTCAAATCACTACAAAGAACCTTTGGTGCTTTGAGATATCGCATTTGGAATCAGCGCAACTCCTGGATTTTTCATACCATTCTACAACCTCAGCTATACCAAAATACATTCGCTCTTATTTGCATTAAGTTGATGGTCACGTATATTCCATGTTTAATATCACTTGTGTGGTATGGTTGGTTCACTTTTACGATGTTGGATTCTAACTTAAGATTTTTTATTGTGTTCTTATTATATGTTTGGATAAAGGAAAAACCAATACAAATAAATAAAAATTATTTTGAGTTCATTTTTCTTATTTTGAAGGATTAGACTGTTTTTAATAGCTTTATTTTATATTCTCTCGTGTTTTTTATTTTTGGACAAATTGTTCGTGATAACTTTTATATATAATTTTTTCAATACGAACTTAACCTTGTACATTTGAATTTCTTTTTCCCATTATTCAAAATATCTCCCATAGTTGAATTATTTAAAACTATATATTTATGAAAATAATATTATAGTAATTATTATTTATTTACAAAATACAATATAATTAATAGTTTAAAATAAATAAATTTTAAAATAAATTAAAAAAATACAGTGTATGTTATTAATCTCTTAAAAAAATTAATTCAATCGTGGCATGGTTTGTTGTGACTTTGTCATTGTTAAAGGCTAGGTGGAATTAGATGGTCATCCTCAAACATTTCTGGTCCATAGTTAGTAAACATGACAACTTAATCTTGTGTGACTCAATTTATTCTAAGTAGATTAAAGACAAAAACTTATAGTCATTGAGCTTGGTATCCAATACAAACTATCCACTCGTGATAAGCTCATGAGTTGGGGTCTAAGCAACCCCCTCCCCAATTGTGTCTTACGCAACTCTGCTCCAGAAAAACCATTAATCATATTCTCTATAACTGTAGCTTCACTCAGAGCATCTGATGTTTCACTAGCTCCAAGATTGGTTTTTCTTTAAAACGTAATTACAATTAGGTCTCGATCCATGAGGTGTCTAAGTGGCCTTCATCCAGTTTACGATACGTTTGACGTGCCTCATTTAACATTATTGTCTACCACGTCTAGTGTGAGAGGAATACTAGAATTTTTAGATCATTTCCAAACCTCACCTCTATAGTTTCTTATCGTATGTTTTCTGAACTTCGGTTCAGGCTCCTTGATACCAAGGTGGTCTGGCCACTCTAATTTCTTTAAAATTATAACTTAATTTTGTTTTAATTGATGTAGGCATCAATCCCTTCCGGTTTGATATCGTTGGTCGCTTCCAATAGTGATACACAACCTCTTTGATCACAATAGTCTTCTTAGCTCTTTCGATTTGCTTTGTTTTGTTATTCTTGTCCGGTCAAGTTTAAGTTTAGGTCGATTTTATGAGTCTTAACACTTTCGTTTAGCTTTGGCTACTATTTGGTCAAGTTTTGGTCAATATCATTGATTTCTTTTCTTTTTATTTTGTAATATCGCTTTTCGACATAGGTCCAATGTATTTTTAAATTTTTTTTTAATATTTTTTTTATACAATTTTCCAAAAAAAAAATCTTATTCAATGGAACCTTAATTTTTTTTTTTAAATAAAGGTTATTAACCTTTATTTTAAAATAAAATGATGGCACCCGTATTCAAAACCTATAATCTATAAATAATGCCATTGGATCGGGTGACTGATTGCCAATATGGCATTAAAGTAAATTCCTATCCCGTCTTTGCACCAAGAAGCTTGCCCTCTTAAAATGGCCATTGAGTGGACAAAAGAAAGGTAGACGAGAGAGAGAGAGAGAGAAGAGCATGGGAAGTTCAAAGCAGGTTTTGGTGTCGGTGTGTGTAGTTTATTTTCTACTGTTAGCCCAACCACAAGTGTTATGCAGTCCGTTCAAAGTTGGAGATCTGGATTCTTGGGGTATACCCACAGATTCCAACCCTCAAATCTACACTAAATGGCCTAAATCTCATAAGTTCAAGATTGGAGACACTCTATGTAAGTTTTGATACAACTACCAACTTTTATTTTCTCTATTTTCCAGATCTAATCTATAAATTGTTTAAATCGCACAAATCAATTCATCATTCGTCAATCTATATTATCTTTAGTTTTAGTTTTAGCTTGGTGATAAATTGACTTTGCTTTGCTTCATTGCTCGGTGGTATGAATTTGTTTGATTTGTACAGTGTTTCTATACCCACCGAGCCAAGACTCGTTGATCCAGGTGACACAAGAATCACACAAGTCATGCAACACTAAAGATCCAATATTGTACATGAACAATGGCAACTCTGTCTTCAACATTACCAAAAACGGTGCGTTTTACTTCACCAGTGGAGAGGCAGGTCACTGTCAGAAGAAACAGAAAATTATAATATTGGTGGGTAGTTTAACTGGGAGCGCAGACTCTCCGTCTGACAGTGCTTTGCCCGACACCGACACCGCCGCGCCTTCTTACCAAAATGCCTTTGGCTCAATCCCATTGTCACCTTCTTATTCTCCATCAACTTCAGCTCGATTGGAATTTCCCCTCTTTCTTTCGCTTTTAATTACATCACTTGTTTCTTTTCCAATATTACTCTCCAAATAATTTATCTTCCCTTTTTCTTATTAATTTATTTTCTATTCTCAATATTATACTATCTGTATTCTGTTTATATAAATTAAAGCTATAATTAATCCAGTTGGTAATTATACTTAATTTTGCAAATTATTATTGCTTAATAACTATTAATAATTATATATTTTTATCGTAAGACCGTATATTGGTAGGAAAAATCTTTTCTTTTCTCTCAGGAAAGCATTTTAATCGAGATACAGATACCTACACTACATATCCCGCTAAATTTGATATCCTCCCGTTTGGCCACGACACATGTGATATAGGATGGAGGAAGATAATGCGTCTCACCACCGATCTAAACTATCTTTATCAGATCCAATTAGCAAAACAACAACAAAAAATCAAAATGAAACTCAACACATTTACAGAGTATCTACCGTGTATCGTCAAATGATTAAAATATCCAACTTTAGGATCACAAGTTGGTTGATGAAGAAGAGAGTGAAAAAGAACAACTGTATCTTTGATCATCAACCTCCTCAAAGAACGAGTAACTTGCAACAACAAATCAGAGTCGAATGGTACATGGAAGCTCTTCAACCAAGAAAGATATCAAACATTAACAAGTTTAAATATCCACCGAATGAGAATTCACAATAATCAATTTCTCTAAAACAGATAAGAATCTCTTACTTAATAATGCTAAATTCACTCTAATAGGAAAATTTTCATTAGGAAAACTGAAAATGCAATTAATTCAATCTTTCATGAAGAAATTTACTTTTACTAGAGAGTTTAGTATAACATTTTCGGACTAACGACACATTATAATTGAAACTGATCAATTAGAAGATCTAAACAAAACTTGGAAGATGAATGTTTAGTCGATAGGTCAACATTCTATGAGACTTCAAAACTGGACACCATGATTCAACCCAAAATTTGAGTCCCTTGTTACTCCAATTTGGGTTGTTTTCCCAAATATTCAAGACTACATATATATAACTATGACACTATATACAATACTGCTAAGACTATAGGTAAACCATTAAACATTTGGATTCCAAGAGCCATGACTAAAACTAATTGTTGTAAGGCCTCTACAAAGTTGATATATCCAAGACTTTTAAAACTAAAATTTGGATTGAATTTAGGGGAAATGATTGTTTTTTGTTAGATATTATCTATGAAAGTAATCTCTTTAGTGATCGACTTGTTCTCAACTTGTTCTCATATTGGAAACAATATGGAACAATGCAAAAAGAGCATAAAAATCTTGAAACAATAACGTTTTACTGCTCTAACTCTAATAAAACTAAAAATATTGGATATCTACAAATAATCAATTGTTTAGAAAACATTGACAACATATAAAATCTATCATTGTGAATGGTAGTAGAAAATCTAATGTCATAATTCAACCAAAATATACTGATCAGAATCTTAAAACTTCTAAAGATCCTCTTAGTGGCTGTAATGATGATTCATTAAACTCAAACAAAGGAAAACATCCCAAACTTGTAAACAATGATAAAGACATTAACAAAACAATGACCAAAGTTAATTCAAGTACAATAAAGGATATATATCCTGAAAAAATTGAGGCTCTACATTCAATAGAGGTGGGACATATAATTACCTCAAGTAATGATTCTCTTGGTAATAAAAATGATGTTGTCTTCCCAAAGTTCACCAATACAAGAAGCCTTACGGTCTCCCAAACTTGTGCTAATCCTGAAATAGAACCAGACTTTAAGATAGTTGAAAATAAAAGAACAAAAAACCCAAAACTAAAGCCTATTAAAGGACTAATCAATACTAAACCAATGCAATAAAGGCTCTATAAGACTATCTACTTCAACGCTAGAGGAGTAGGTAATAAATGTACAATCAGAAGGATAAAATCAATAATTTACACGGGATCCCATGATTTCAGTTGATAAGATGTATAGTATATTAATGGCTTAGGTTTTTAGTATTAAATAGCTAATATTCATAATAAAATTTGGGTTCTCATAAACTCCTCCTAGAATCGGCACTCTCAAATGGGATAGGGATAACTTTGCAACTAGGAACCCAAAAGGATTCAAGGATCAAAGGATGTGGATCGATATGTCACACAAAGGTTGTGGAAAGGCCTTTGATATTCCAACTGATCTTCCTTTGGATATGACGCACCAAATGAAGAACAGGTTTTCTTGTGGATATTACACACCAACAAGAGAAGAGTAAAACTTAAGAAGTTTTTTTTCAGAATCAAAGATAGTCTAACCATTAGAATTCCGAGTACATAGTTTTTATAGGAGAAAGAACTAGCCTTGAACACAATTAAGGCTGTTCTTGGAAACATAATGCATGCCTCTAAAACAATTAAGGCTTTTCTTGGAAACAAAATGCTTTAATATTGAAAATACAAAGTATTAATGATATAAGCTGGAAATTAGACCCTTCCCTCCTCCAAGGACGTGGCTTTTCGTGTAGATGGGCCTTGGGCTTTTATTTTAACAAATGGGCAATGGTGAAGTGAAACAATTGCCTCATTAAATACCTTGTCAAGAAAACCCATTGGGACAAAACTTGAACAAGGGAAAAAGAGTACAATCGAGACACTTTCTCAGTTGTTGAAATCAATTAGCTTGAATCAAGACCAAATTGGTTTGACAAGCTTTTCCACCATACTTGCTGTTTTGATCACGTGGATTCTCTAGTTGATTAAGAAATCCTCCAACAACTTTGTTAAATTGTTTTGCTCTTGATCGAGTTGTTGGACCAGCCGGTAAAATAAGAATATCTTCAACTTCAAGCTCGTCTTGTTTTTCAAGTTGTTCATCTGGTTCTTGCATATTTCCATGTTCTAAGCTCCTTGTGTCATCTAGGATCACATCATCCTCTCCCAGTTGAAAAGGATTTGACCTCAAATCCATTTCATCTGCGATAAAAGGAACCAAATCAGAAACATTAAAGGTAGGACTCACTTTATACTTACCTCGTAGGTCAAGTTGATACGCATTATTGTTGATCTTTTTTGTTACTTCAAATAGTCCATCAATTCTAGGCATCAATTTTGACTTCCTCTCTTCTGGAAATCTTTCCTTTCTTAAGTGCACCTATACTTTCAAAAACTTTCTCACGTCTTTTCTTGTTTGCTTGTTTGACATATTGCTCAGTTTTCTTTTCTATGTTTTTCCTTGCATCATCATGGATCTGTTTTACAAGTTCAGCTTTCTTTTTCCCATCTATGCTAGTTCTTTCACTCAAAAGCAAAGGAATTAGATCCAAAGGAGATATTGGGTTAAATCCATAAACAATTTGAAAAGGAGAGTACTTAGAAGCATAATGCATAGAATGATTGTATGCAAATTCAACATGCGGCAAACATTTTTCCCAAGTTTTCAAGTTCTTTTAATTAATGCACGTAGAAGAGTGGACAAAGTCCTATTTACTACTTCTGTTTGTCCATCAGTTTGTGGGCGACAGGTAGTAGAAAATAAAAGCTTAGTCCATAACTTAGACCACAAAGTTTTCCAAAAGTAACTTAGAAACTTAGTGTCCCTATCTGAAACTATCGTCCTAGGCATGCCATGCTATTGAACTATCTCTTTAAAGAACAGATTAGCAATGTGCAACGCATCATCAATTTTGAGACAAGCAACAAAGTGTGCCATTTTAGAGAATCGATCAACAACCACAAAAATGGAATCCTTACCAGTTCTAGTCCTAGGCAATCCAACTACAAAGTCCATAAATATATCATTCCAAGGATGCGTAGGAATAGGTAAAGGAGTATACAAACCGTGGGATTGAACCTTAGATTTGGCTTGTTTGCAAGTAGCACATCTGTCACAGATTCTTTCAACATCCCTCCGCATATGTGGCCAATGGAAGTGATCCAGCATTACCTTGAGAGTTTTAGCTATTCCAAAATGTCTCATTAAGCCTCCTCCATGGGCTTCTCTAACAAGTAAATCTCTCATGGAACAATTAGGCACACATAAACGTTTATCAAAGAATAAGAATCCTTCATGCCTATAGAACCGCCATGAAGAAAACTTTTCACATGCTTGATACATCTTTCCAAAATAAGAATCATTTTCATATAAACTCTTAAGATGATCAAATCCTAAAATCTTAGCTTCAAGAGTAGTGATTAAGGCATACCTTCGGGACAATGCATCAGCAACAATATTTTCTTTACCTTGTTTGTATTTAATGACATATGGAAATGTCTCAATAAATTCCATCCACCTTGCATGTCTTTTGTTAAGTTTTTGGTGACCTTTTAGGTGTTTGAGAGATTCGTGGTCAGTGTGTATGACAAACTCCTTTGGCCTCAAGTAATGCTACCATGTTTGTAAAGCTCGAACTAAGGCATACAACTCCTTGTCATAAGTAGGATAGTTTTGAGTAGCTCCTCCAAGCTTTTCACTGAAATAAGCTCTGGGCTTTTTATCCTGCATCAAAACAGTTCCAATCCCAATTCTAGAAGCATCACATTCAATCTCAAATTTTTTAAGAAAATCAGGTAATGTCAAGACATGAGCATGAGTAAGCTTCTCTTTTAAGGATTGAAATGCTTCTTCTTGAGCTTGTTCCCACTTGAAACCAACATTCTTCTTTATTATTTCAGTGAGTGGTGCAGCTAAGGTGCTGAAATCTTTGACAAAACGCCTATAAAATCCTACAAGGCCGTGGAAGCTTCTCACTTCTCCAACTGTTTTTGGACTTGGCCATTCGCGGATTGCCTTAACCTTTTCCTCATCCACCTTAATACCATCTGCACTTATAACAAAACCTAAAAAGACAAAATTATCAGTACAAAAAGTGCATTTCTTAAGATTAGCATAGAGATTTTCGTTCCTAAGTACACTTAAAATCAATTTCAGATGGTGAACATGTTTTTCTAAGCACTTGCTGTAAATTAAGATGTCATCGAAATATACTACAACAAAAACTCCTATACAAGCCCTTAGAACATGATTCATTAACCGCATGAATATACTAGGTGCATTAGTCAGCCCAAATGACATTACTAACCATTCATATAGTCCATGCTTAGTTTTAAATGCAGTTTTCCACTCATCCCCTTCTTTCATCCTAATTTGGTGATAACCACTTTTAAAATCAATCTTAGAAAAAAGGCTAGAACCATGCAATTCATCTAACATATCATCTAATCTAGGTATAGGATGGCGATACTTGACTGTTATGTTGTTTATGGCTCTGCAATCAACATACATTCTCCAACTTCCATCTTTCTTGGGCACAAGTAGAACTGATACCGCACAAGGACTCATGCTTTCACGGATATGTCCTTTTTCCATCAGTTCACTGATTTGCCTTTGCAATTCTTTTGTCTCCACTGGATTTCTATAAGAAGGTCTGTTAGGAAGGGAGGCTCGAGGTACAAAATCTATTTGGTGTTCGATGCCTCTAATTGGTGGAAGCTCCCTTTGGATTGTCTTGAGGGAATACATCTTCAAATTCTTGCAAGAGAGAAGTCATCTCACTCAGCAACACCGGTGTCAAGTTAGTTAAACTCATAAGAGTTTCCTTAAACACAAAAAGTAACATAGGTTGCTTAGAGGATAATGCTTTCTTAACCTCGCCAGATTTTGCATAGAAATTCAAATGTTTAGTTACCCGACTTTCCTTGTTCTGCATATGCTTTTGATCTTGGTAAACTTCTCGTGGAATCATGGGAACTAGAGTGGTTTTCCTTCCTTGAAACTCAAATGTATGGCGATTAGTGAATCCATCATGGATAACCTTTCGATTAGATTGCCATGGCCTTCCTAACAGTATGTGACTAGCCTCCATTGGTAGAACATCACATAAAACTTCATCTTCGTACTTACCAATGGCTAATGGAACTTCTACTTGGTGGCTAACTTTTATTTCTCCATTGTCGTTAAGCCATTGAAGCTTGTAAGGTGCTGGATGCTTTTTCGTTTTTAAACCAAGCTTCTTTACCATAGGTTCACTTGCCACATTGGTACAACTGCCTCCATCGATAATAAGGCTACAAACTTTCCCTTGAACAAGACACCTAGTGTGAAACAGATTCTCCCTTTGCTCTTATTCTTCTTCTTTTGTTTGAACGCTTAAAGATCTTCTGGCTACCAATAAAACTCCTTTAGCAGGTCGCTCTAAGTGTTCTTCGGAAGAATCAGAGACAATTTCTTCTTCCTCTGAAATTATTTCTCCATTATCTAGAATTGTCATAATTTTCTTATTAGAACACTCATTAGCATAATGTCCCATCCCTTTGCACTTGAAACACTTAACATCACGAGTTCTGATTGCAACCTCTTTAGGTTTTCCCTTGTTATCAATAGACAATGGTGTTCCAGATTTTTGGTTCCCCTCTACATAGCTTCCTTTCTGATAATTGGTCTTCTCATCTTTTGAATAACTTGGCTTAATTGTTACTGCCCCTGAACCGTAACTTGATCTTGAGGAGTTCTTTCTTTTAACTTGTTGTTCAAATAGCAAAGCTTTGTGTAGCATCTCTTCTAGTTCAACATAATACTGAGTTTCCAATCTGCCTTGAATTTCTCTATTTAAACCCCCAAGAAACATTGACCTTGTTGCCTCTCTATCTTCTGAAATATCAGCTCGCAACATTAAGGTCTCCATTTCTTGATAATACTCTTCAACAGATCGGCTTCCTTGTGTTAATCTCCTCAGCTTTAGATGCAGCTCACGGTGGTAATGACTAGGAACAAACCTCTTCCGCATAATGGCTTTCATTTCTGCCCATGATTCTATAGGATGTTCCCCATTACGCCTTCTTGAGGTAACTAGTTGATCCCACCAACTAAGAGCATAATCATAAAATTCAGTAGCAGCAATTCTTACTCGATTGGTCTCCGTGTAGTGTTGAACGTTGAAAACGAGTTCAATCTTCTTTTCCCATTCCAAATAGCCATCTGGATCGTTTTTTCCATGGAATGGTGGAATCTTAATCTTGAGACCTCCAAGATTGTCACGCATACGTTCGTTGCCCTCTCTTGTACGTCTATGGTGCCTTCTATGGCTGTTTCGAGACGAATTGCTCATGCATTCATAATATTCATCAACGGCTTCATTTCTGAATTGTTCAGGTAGTTCATGGTTTCTTCTTGGACTGGTTTGTCGTGAACGGTTCCGCTCGTGGTCAGTGTTTGATTGAAACTCTTCGCGAAAGGCATCTATCTTGGTGTCTATCAACATTGTCATAACTTCAATTAGAAGCTTGTTGTTATTGAAATTACGGTTTTCTGCATCATTTGAATTAGACATCCTTTTCTACAAAACAAAACAAAAACAAATCACCAGCAACAAGTCCTTGGAAAGTTCTTCAATTTATTTAGAACCATAAAACATATCCAAATCTGTTTTCCTAAGAATAATAAGAGATAAGTTTCACAACAGCACCGAAAAACGATTTTCTACGATTTTAAATCTCAAACAACTATATTTAGGGTGAAACAGATCAGAATTTCGTGATTCAAAATGAAATCATCACACTAACACTCAAATCTTCACAAACAAACTGATAATATAAAATAGATGACGAAAAATGAATGAGAAAGAGAATACCCAACTTTCAGAATGTTGCTCTGATACCACTTGATAAACTCCTCATAGAATCGACACTCTAAAATAGGATAGAGATAACTTTGCAACCAGTAACCCAAAAGGATTCATGGATCAAAGGATGTAGATCTATAGGTCACACAAAGGTTGTGGAAAGGCCTTTATTATTCCAACTGATCTTCCTTTGGATATAACGCACCAAATGAAGACAGGTTTTCTTATGGATATTACACACCAACAAGAGAAGAGTAAAACTTAAGAAGTTTTTTTCAGAATCAAAGATAGTCTAAACATTAGAATTCTGAGTACATAGTTTTTATAGGAGAAAGAACTAGCCTTGAACACAATTAAGGTTGTTCTTGGAAACATAATGCATGCCTCTAAAACAATTAAGGCTTTTCTTGGCAACAAAATGCTTTAATATTGAAAATACAAAGTATTAATGATATAAGCTAGAAATCAGACCTTTCCCTCCTCCAAGGATGTGGCTTTTGGTGTAGATGGGCCTTGGGCTTTTATTTCAACAAATGGGCAATGGTGAAGTGAAACAATTGCCTCATTAAAAACCTTATCAAGAAAACCCATTGGGACAAAACTTGAACAAGGGAAAAAGAGTACAATCGAGATACTTTCTCATTTGTTGAAATCAATTAGCTTGAATCAAGACCAAAGTGGTTTGACGAGCTTTTCCACCATACTTGCTGTTTTGATCACGTGGATTCTCTAGTTGATTAAGCAATCCTCCAACAGCTTTGTTAAATTGTTTTGCTCTTGATCGAGTTGTTGGACCAGCCGGTAAAATAAGAATATCTTCAACTTCAAGCTCATCTTCCTTTTCAAGTTGTTCATCTGGGGCTTGCACATTTCCACGTTTCACCGAGACCATAGAAGAATCCCAGAACTTTCCTATAAATGGATTTTCTTTAAATGTTTTTTTGGAAAAACATAAGAGATTAAGGATGAAGCTTAGATTTTGGAATAAGGATGTTATTGGTAACATCTTCAATGCTCTAGCTGTAGCTGAAGATGAGGTTCTCTTCTATGAAAATAGATTTCAAAAAACTAAAAACTTAGATGATAGGGTTAATCTCTCAAAATCTATTGCTTCCCATCAGCTTCTTTTTCCAAGAGAAGAATCTTATTGAGAGTAGGAAAATAGTATTAGTTGGATTAGAAATGATGATAAAAACATTACCATATTCCATAATTTTATGAAAAAAGCATCTAAAAATAGAATATAAGGTGTTAAACTGAAGGACATTGGATTGAAGATCAAAACACTATAAGTGAACTGACTAAAAATCACTTTACAAATTTATTAACTTCCTCTAACCCTGTTAAACAATATGAGGATCCAATAAATATCATCGTTAAACTTATAAGTGATTCAGACAATCAATTTTTAACGAATAATCCCACTGGGGATGAAGTTCACAAATTTGTTTTATCCCTAACTAAAAATAATGTAGCTGGAATTGATGGTTTCAATGCTACTTTTTACCAAACATATTGGCCAATTATTCATAAAGACCTCTGGTGCTGCCGTAGAGGATTAATTTTCTGGAGATCATGGTCTTAATGGAATCTATGCAACTTCCATATATTTTATTCCAAAATCTTAAAGTCCTAAACCGTGGAACGACTTTAGACAATTCAGTTTGTGTTATGTTTTAAATATCCAAAATATTAAATGACAAGCTCTCTAAAATATTAATCAATATAGTTTTAGCGGAACAATGAAGTTTTGTTCATAGTAGAAACATCCATGAACACATACTCATATCCCAAGAGCTTATTGATGACATAAATAAGAAAACTAAATCTAGTAGTATAATTCTTAAGATAGATATGGAAAAATATTTTGACAAGCTTTCAGAGAGAATCATTTAAGAGTTATGGGAGCCTTTGGATTCCATAATAATTTTATAAACCTTATCAAAAAACGTATCAGCTTTGTTTTCTTTTCCAATTGTTATAAATGGTAAACGTCATGGTTTTTCAAAGGATTGAATAGGATTAGGCAGGATGATCTCATCTTCCCCAATCTATTCATATTAGATGAAGAGTTCCTTATAAGAGGATTTAATATGCTACTTAACTCAAACTAAGACACGAAATACAAAACTAGAAACTTAATGGACATTACTTGCTTTGCCTTTGCAAATGACTTTGTCATTTTTGCAAAAGATTCAATTAATAACATTAACAAAATAAATAAGTTCCTAAAGCTGTATCAAGAGATATATGGACAATCAGTAAACAAATAGAAATCTAATATCATCACATCAATCAAGGTTCTTAAGGTTAATTGGAAGTGAAATTGGATTCAAACATAGTTTAGTACCTTTAAAATACCTATGGTTATTAATTCACAATAGTAACAAAGCTTGTTACTATGATGAATTAGTTAACAAAATTAAAAATAGAATCCACGATTGTGACTGTAAAAATTTATCACTTAGTGGTAGATTAGTATTGATCCAATCAGTATTAATGGATATCCCTTATTATCAAATTCAATGTTGTATTCTTCCTAATACTGCTATTAATAAAATAAAAAAACTATTCAAGAAATTTTTGTGAGGATCTTAGAACTCTTCTAATATTATAATTTGGACAAAATAGTCCAATATTTTTAAAACATATGAGGAGCGTAGACTTAATATTAGAAAAAAAACAAACTTACAAGACATCATTTCTTGTAAACTTTGGTTTAAGTTTATGGAAAATATGTCTATTTGGGAAAAATACATGAATTCTATGTATTGTCCTACTTCTATTCCTCTCTGATTACAATCTAACTCTAAATGATAAAAAACTTGGAGAAAGTTAATCTCTATAAAAAAACACTACTGAACCACTGATATTTTCGAATTTAGGCAAATGTCACATAGAATTCTGGTTAGAAATTGTTTAGTAGAAACCCTTTGATTATCCTACCAAATAATAATAACAATGTATGGTTTTACAAAGGAAATATTGTAGTTTTTGGTCTTATGGAAATTGAGACGTGAATATATTTAACTATTCAATCATTCGTTCGGATGTTAGGAAGATTCAAAATCTTAAAATTCATTAGGATGAAGATGATAAAATTATTTGGTCCTCATCTAAATCGATTTCAACTCCAAAGATACTTGGAATCATATTAGGGTCAATGGTGTTGTTCCAAACCTATTTAAGAAGGTATGGAACAATATCACTCTAACTATATTTCCTACTTTAGAAACTAATTAAAGTGGATTCCAGTTGTAACTAATATTAAAAAACATATCAATTTGGGTTCCAAATATCAATTTTGTGAAAATATAAAAACAACTAATTATCTTTTCGTGAAAATATCAATATTAGTTTGAGGCAACGTGGTCTCTATAAAGTCATCTTGCTGGATTATTTTTGCATCACTATAAGTAGATATATGAATATTCAGCACCTAATAAGGCATTGGTTTTAGTCTACAAACTCTATCACTCACATTAGAACAACTATCTCATATATAACATATACTATTTGGTACTTTATTGATTGTTACAACCTTGTTATGACTTCTATCTTAGAAATAATAAACTCACTCCTTAGAAGATACTCGTAGAATGTTGAGAAAATGCTGCAAAATTAAATGAAATGATTGATCTCAAAGATACAAAAGAACAAATCAAAGATTGATTTTTAAGCGGAATTAGAGATTACAGTACTTATCTTCAATGATTGAGGCTTTGTGCCTAAGGCTTCTGGACAACCGATAGGTATGTTATCGCCATAAAATAACTGATCTATTTACATATCCCTCTCTTCAGTTTGGTTTCTTCTACGAGGCAACTTAGATTTGATTTCTCCCCTTAATTTGAGGGAGGATGTGAAGAAACGAACGAAAGAGAGATGACTGGCTGATAGACCAAGACAATCGTGCTTGAATACCTTTACAGATATCCATGGGACGAAGAAAAGGCGGTTGTTAGAGGCTACTAGCAGAACCTTTTAGAAATGATATAAAATCAAGGTTCAAAGAAACAAATCAAAGTTAAACAAATTAGTTGAAACTATAAATGACAAATACTTATCTTCAAGCCGAATTGTTGAACGAATCAAAATATAGAATCAATAAATGAGGTGAACGATCAGACCACTGATATAATGACCAAACTCCTCTTTCAAATTCGAATTCTTCTCTGGGAAAAATGTATTCACAATTTCTCCACTTAATTAAGGAAGGATATGATGAACCGAACATAAAAGAGGAGCATGGCTGATAAAGCATGGAAATCGTGCTTGAAGACCAGCTACCGGTATCCATAGGATGAGCAGAAGTCTGTTGTTGGTGTTTAGGGTTTCTAGTTACAGTCGGTGTTTGTAGAAGTATTTTTCACTAATTCATAAAGTACACCTAAGGCTTTGGGTCGATTTGTTATTTGGGGTACTTGCCCATATAAGACATGTTATGAACTATATGCATTTTTTAAGCTAATATCTTGTTTGCCACGATCAGAATAGTCCTAGTTGCGGCAAACATAACTTTTTGCGATGAGTACAGTTCTGGTCACGAAAAAACCATCTATGAAACACAAGGTTACAAAAAAATAAGATTTTTTCTAGAAACTTTTATTCTTTGGTTCCGTTTAAGCAGATAAAACTTTAAATGACTACATGATTGTTTAAACCTTAAGTTTAAATGTAGTTTTATGATATTTGAAAATATTTTTAGTATGTTTTAAGTTGTCCGAACTTAGATAAATAATTAAGAATCCAATATATCGTCAGAGTGATCCGATGGTGAACTTATTTATTTTAAAGTTTTGACAATTTTTTTGATTGACAATTATGTAAACTTTAATCAGCCCCAAATAAGCTTAAAGTTTGACACAATTAAGCTTAAACACGAGATAATTATAGGTGAATTGGTCATCAAGAATTGAACGAGAAAAATTGGCCCAATGGGAGATTTTCTTTATTAAGTCAATTAGTAAGATCAGCATTGATTATGCTCAAACTCATACATATACAGAGTAATATACTTGCCCAAAGGTATCGTATTGAAGTTGTACGAATAATTTTTATTATACTATAATTATATATTAAATACTATGTGGATTATATGTTAAGTGATGTTTTGTCATCTGTTGTTTGTTGTTTTGTCATCTGTTGTTTGTTTGTTAATGTCTCATAATTATGACTTTATATTAAGGGTCGATGCGCCTAAAACTCTGACTGATAGGAGTTTTCCTGCGGATAATAAAGAGTTAAAGGCTTGGAAAAATCAAACATGATACGTGTGGCGGTCATGAAACAAGAAATTCTATTAGCATTTTGTGGTGCAGTTCGACTTAAGATCACCAACGCAAAAATATTTCTTAAAGAATATGTTTTTATAAATGATAAAGTGGAGACTAGGATGCTTCTTATTAAACTAGCATTTATGAACTATTGTGGAAAATGAACTATATGTGAGCACATCTTGGAAATGTCAAACATCTCTTTTAAGTTGAAAGCACTTAAGATGGACGTTCCAGAAGATATTTTGGTAAGTTTTGCTTTTCACTTTTTCCCTTCTCAATATAAGAACCTCAAAAATTCCTATAACTGTTAGCGCAAGAAATAGACACTTAACGAGTCTATCTTTAAGGCAGCGCAGGTGGAGAAAAATTTGAATCAAGAACGTCCTAAAGTGCATATGGTGAAAGCTCAGGTGGATACATGAATGAAGAGAAATAAGCACGGTTCAAGTACAAAGGCATCTAATTTAGAATAAAAAAGCATAAGGGTACGTATGGTAAAGGATGTTGCTTCTATTGTAAGAAATTGGGGCACTTTAAGAAAATATGGAAAAATTAAGGGCTATGATTAAAGTCTAAGGTACTTTCACTTTTATGGTTTGTTCTCAAATTAATTTAGTTTCAGGGAAGATAAATACTTGGTTTGTTGATACAATAACAACCACTTATGTTTGTATTTCTTTGCATGGCACGATCAGAAACCGAAGCATGGGTGATGGTGAACTATCCATCTATACACTTGATAATAGTTCTTAGTTTATTCTATTTTTTATTTTTATTTATCACTTAAGATTATACATTTTTTTTATTTTAAATACATATTGTATGTACCTTCTTTTAAAAGGAATCTGATTTATTTGGGAAAAACGTTTATATTTTTTGTTGTTGGTTCTGAAACCTTAGTAGCAAATGATAACGTGTATTTATTAGATACAATAAAGGATCACAAAAATATAATGGATGTAAGTGTATATGGAACACTAAATTGCAAACTAAAAATTTCAGAAAAATTGTGACATACTATAAAGGATCACAAAAATAAAATAGATTTTTCGGACTTCAAAATTTGCGTTGGATGAACAAAAGAAGACATACCAACATGAAAAACTTAGATGCATATAAAATGAAATGGATCTTAGACTTGATACATACATATATTTGCGAACCGTTCTTTACAACATCATGGAACGAGCAACGATAATTTGTATTGTTCGTGGACACATTTTTTCGTATGACTATCCCTATCCTATTCATGAAAAGTTAGAGCCCATTTAAGAGTTCAAAACATTTAAGATTGAGATTGAAAAAACAGATTGGTAAATACATTAAGTGCGTCAGAAACGACTGTGGTTTTGAATACTATAGGAGACAAGACGGTTCTGGTGAATAACATCATCGGTCGTTTGCAAACTTCCTAGAGGAGTGCGAGATAGTCCCTCAATATAGGATTTCAGGTTCACCAAACATGATTGGAGTATTTGAGAGGTGAAACCCTAAGTTGAAGGATATGGGAAGAAATATGATTAATCATTTAACATTCCCAATATCACTCTTGAGAGAAGAAATAAAATATACAAGGTACCTTCTTAATAGAGTTCTGACAAAAGCAACTACTAAGACACCGTATAAAATTTTGGCTAGGTTTAAACCTAGTTTAAAGAATGTACATGTTTATGATGTCAAGCTGAAGCAAAGCCTTATAAACCAAATGAAATAGATTGGACTCCAAAATGTTTAGTAGTTATTTTATCGGATATCCTGAGCATAATAAAGGTTTTAAGTTTTATGATTCTTCTATTAAGAATATATTTGAGATAAGGCAACAAAATTATTTGAGGATATAGAGTTTAAGAGGAATATTTAGTAACAAATATTCATTTTGAGGAAGCATCATTAGCTATTCATGAAGGTTCTAACAATGATACTTCGGTTTTGGTGAGTTCAATTATCAAGAGAGTTAAATTTGGTGAGTTCAATTATCAAGAGAGTTGTCTTAGGAAAAAGTAATACGCAAGTTTTAGAGAGAGATATAGTTTTTAGAGAGAGAAAGTCAGAGCACAATTGAGTTAATTCAAAAAGTGTTCAACCTCTTTATTAGTTCAACCTTGACCTTTATATAGAGGCGCTAGGACTCAGCTTTAAACTGAAAAGGGTTACATAAATGAATACATTACCTTTAGTCCTCAATAGAATTACATAATCATAATTGTTCCACTAAACTTACATTATTTACACTTTAGTCCTTAAATTTTTACTTCCATATCAGGTATGAGATAATAAAATGGTATTTAGGAGGCCAATAATCATTTTATATTTGTTATAACATATAAATACTCGAGATGATTTAATCTTTCACCTGTGCATGTTTTACAGATTAAAAAATGAAGTTGTTCGAGAAAATCAAACTCTACCTCCTCAAGAAAAGGAAGCACAAAGTTAATATTTATTCCTTTGTGGAGTTACACTAGAGAAGAGAAGAGTGTTATATCTTCAGGCTATGTAGTATATCTTCAAGAACATGAGGAATTTTATGGTATGTCAGAAAACGATCATTTAAGTTTCCGTGAAGCCATGAAAATTTATGACTCTCAATTGTGGATTAATCCATGAAGAGTGTTAAATCATGGTTTGAACCGTTTCTCTTTTGGAATGCACTCGATCTGCTTCAATTGCTTACTCGAACGAGCCTAGTTCAGTCTCATAGCTCTGTCTCTTTGCTCGACTCTAAGAACGCGCTGGTCCGAGCGTAACCTGTGCGGTTTTATCGTTCACTTGGTCCTCGAGTCATTCTTACTCTTGTCGCTTGGGTCATTAAGATGCTCGTCTGTTTTGACCATTGTTGACTTTATCAATTTACCCCCACGTTCCATCTCTCCTCTTTATCACGCTCAACTGCTTCTTTGTTGGGTGTTCGGATTATTGTCTTTCTCGCGTTTGTCCTTTCACTCTTTCAATATATTCATCTGCTCGGTTCTTCCTCTCGTCTATCCGGGGAATACCCCATTATGAGGGTTGTTCTGGAAGATCTTTAGATTATATGGTTTTAAATTCTTAATAGAGAGTAGAGAGAGAATAGAGATGCTTGTATTTATTATCGAGAGAAAAAGTTCAACCTATTTAATGTTGTTGGTTAAGCTATTTATACTCTTTTTGGATCCATGGTCTTTATGGGTTGGGTCATATGTTTGGTTCAATCTCATGAGCCCTTTAACCCATAAATAAATATACTAGGCATCCAACCGAGTCACTAAGAATACATCAAATTTAATTGTTGGGTCTGAACTGCCCCTCTAAGCAAAATCCGATCCACTTTACTACTTGTTCCCTCCAACATAATTTGACCTTATCATCGAGCCCCCTTATCTCTTTCCAAAAAATTCAGGAGAGATAACATCGTAAACGATTTCTAATCCAAAAGTATATATCTTAAGATTGTTTCCAATAAAGGGTCATAACTTCAATATTAGATAATTTTTGAGGCACGTGTCAAAGGGTTATTGGACCTACCAAATGGTTTTACCCTATGTAATTGTACCTAGTACAAAAAGGGAAATCGACTATAATTAATAGCCTCCTTTAATTTATGACTGCAGGTTCCTCTTCTCTAAAAAGAATACTCAAGGGCTTCTTATCCCTCTTTATACGAGTACTTATATTTCACTATTTCTATTTCTAGAGAGACAAAAAGTTTTAGAGTTTTACAAATCTTTCAACTCAGACTTCATTTTCTTCAAAGTTTTCATGTTCACAGCTTTGAATGCATTACTTAGAGGTAGTTGGCTTAATCTGTCCAAATTAGAGGAAGAGAAAAAACAAGCTAGAATTGTTGTTGGATTGGCGACTTCACTAGACAGAGTAATAGTTGCCCAAATTCTAGATCAAGGTAACATTTCTCCATCTAAAAAATACCAAATTTACTCTAAACCTAGCCATTTTGCTCAATTGTCTACATCTTTTGTTCAATCATTTACATCCCTTAATAAATCTGTTCGGTCGCCTAAAATACCTTCAATAAAGGAAGTTAATAGTAGCAAACCTCCCTCAACTTTCATAGCTATGAGGTCTGATGCTGGTGAAAGCACTCTAGAAGGACTATGTATATTCTCACACAACTGAACTAGATAGGATTCCAAAAAATGATGTTTTCCAAAATTAATCAAAGTGAGGATTCTTAATTCTGAGGAAACTCTGATGGACTGCAAGGTAGGAGAACTAGTGGTGTATACCAAAGTACTTAATTGGACTTGAAAATAGTGAGATATTTTCAATTTTAAAGTTATGCCCAAGCCAACTAAACCCAATGCATGGTTCACACTTTTAGCCAGTATTATAGCTTCAATGATATCAAAATTTTTGATGCCCATAGAACAATTTGCTGTTGTAGTAGGTTTATGCCGAAATGGTCATATTATTTTTTATTACTTCACTATGGGGAATTACTATAAAGTAGTTGATGATTTATTGGAGGCTAACAAGCCTTGGAGGACTAAATTCCTCTTTATTAGCGGTGCTTGAGAAAACGAAAAGAAAATTATGTCTAAGGGAAATCCGATCTTGCTCACAAGATATTGGAAAAGTTTAGGTAAATTTCTTATAAATTTATTTTGTTATATTTTGATATCATTGGTTTTCTCATCAGATTTGTTTTACAGTGTTCTCAAAGTTGTTTTCACAATATCTGGAATAGGGGAAAACAACCTTTTACAAAGCTGAATCAGTTGACCACTAAAAAATTGTCAACGAGATTTCATAATTGTTTTACCTCATGAAACATGGTGAGAGACCACCTGTTAAGAACAAATCTAATTCAGGAGCTTTCATGGGAATAATTCACCACTCCTCCCCGATTTCTGCTATCTTTAAAAGGACTGAAGAAGGTGATGGTAAACTTCATTTACCTTATAGGAATAGCACTTCCAGTCATCTTGATATGATTAAGAAGAAGAAGAAGAAGAAGAAGAAGAAGAAGAATAAGAAGACGAGAGATGGTTCATCTCAAGCTTTTCCCAAACTAGGGAGTACGGGGCCTCTAGATGGGATTGATGCAACTTCGTTGGAGGTTGTGGCAGTTTCTGTTTGTGAGGCTGAGGAGCCATCAAAGTCTCCAACAGTTAAGAAAAAGAAGGGACAAAAGAGGATTAACGAAGGCAATGACAAAAGAGAAGGGAAGAAGAATAAAACTTCCACTGGTTTGGAAATCATACTCTGATCTGAAGTTCTTCATTCTATCATTTCTACAGAGGTTCCTCCTCAAGAAGAAGCAAATGTTGATCCTCCTTCTCCAGTATTTCCTACGGTTGATCAACCAACTTTCTAGGGTGATGACCAGCTGGATCACATATGGAACTTTAACTTCGAAGATTTTGACAAGGGTTTTCTTCAATCTACCACGATTGCCAATGTTATAACACATGATGAAGAGACCTTCGAATTGTCTCAGTAACACGATGTAGTGGGGTATGCGGTCGTAGGCTATGTAAGGCCAATAGTTGACTTGGAGAGGCATGCAAGATCTCAAGTCAAGGATATTGCCTCACTTACAAGTGAAAATCAAAGTTTGAAGGATTCCATCAAGGCAGAGCAAAACAAGGTTGAGAATTTGGGTAAGGAAAAGAAAACTCTTAATGACGAGCTAGTTCAAGCTAAATCCAATGATGAGAAACTGCAAACTAGCTATACTGATTTACAGTCATCTACTTCCAAGGAAATCAATTCCCTAAAAGATCAACAGAACAAGGATAAAATTACCATCCACCATTTATCCAAAGAGAAGAAAAAGTTGGAAGATATTCTTAAGAAGAAGGAAGATGAAATCGCCTCTTTTAAAGAGAAAACTGTTTATGATATAACTACCGTTATGGATGCATATGCTGATACAAAATTGGAGTCCATGTAATAGAGCAAGGAATCCATTAAATCGGATATTGTAATGTTATTTCATGAAACATTTCCCAAGCGGTCTCTTATGGATCTACGGAAGTTTGTGCCATATGAGCAAAACAAAATTCATACTATGTCTTCAGGTGATAAATTATGTATTTCTTTAGATGAATCTGACTTTAACGATGAGGCTAGAGAAGATTCGGATGATGATTATCTAGAAAAAGAAGAGGGAGAAAACAAAAGAGATGATACATGAGAGTAAAAACCCGAGGGGAACGAGCCCTCAAGTTAACAACTTTTATGTGTTTGTGTATTTAAATTGAACTCCTTGATGTGTACAAGGTGTTTTGTGGTTTGGGATCAGATTTTTATAATTCAAAGATATATTTACTTTTCAATTTTATGTTCCAATATATATTTTTTCTCCCATTAATATCTGATCCTAACTAAGTATTTTTATTCAAAGATGATAAAAAATCCTGGACCACTTAAACCAAAGCAACAAACTTTAATCTGACCAAGCCATACGAAGGTAATCCATTCAAAGATCATAACTTTAATCGAACCAAGCCATTCGAAGGTAATCCATTCGAAAGCAACAAAGTTTCATACACAAGCCATTCGAAGGTAATCCATTCGAAAGCAACAAAGTTTCATACACAAGCCATTCGAAGGTAATCCATTTGAAGACATCATAACTTTAATCCAACCAAGCCATTCGAAGGTAATCCATTCGAAGAAAACAAATTTTTAAACACAAGCCATTCGAAGATAATCCATTCGAAAGCATCATAACTTTAATCCAACCAAGACATTCAAAGGTAATCCATTCGAGGGTAATAAAATTTTAAACGCAAACATTTGAAGATAATCCATTTGAAGTTATCATAACTTTAATCCAACCAACCCATTCGAAGGTAATAAATTTGCAATCAAATCGAATAGCAAATATACTTTTAAAGGAAAAAACGATAGATTGATTAAGATTCGAACACCTCATTAAAACCTCCCCGCGCCACCAGGGTATGAAAAAGTATGCCCCCTTATATTTACATTGACCTAGAACAAAGTAAATATTTACAAAATAAGTTTTACTACAAATACAACGTTAGATACTCAATATTCAAAAGGTGGTTCAAAAGGTTGCATTCTTTGTCCAAGAGCATATGTATGTTCCTTGTTTGATATTTTCATAAACAATGTATGGTCCTTCCCAGTTCGACGCCAGCTCTCAAAACTTATTTTCCTTGGTGTGTAAGAACATTTTTCTTAAAACTTTATCTCCGAATTGAAAATTTATTCTTCTTACTTTAGATACCAACATGCCTCTCATCAAGCCTTGGTAGTGCATAATTCTTAGATGAGCTTTTGCTCTCATTTTCTCTATTAAATACCACTGAGCCCTCACTGCCATCTCGTGATTTTTTTCGAATAATTTTGAACTCTGAAAGAAAGATGAGTAACTTCTATAGGTGTAATTGCATCCATTCCATAAACTAAAGCGAATGAAGACTCATGAGTGTCTGTGTGGAGAGTAGTTTAGTATGCTCATAATACTTATTGTAAATACCTTGGCCATTTTCCAGCTGCTATCTCCAAGTTCTTTTTAAAACCCGTTAAAATTGATCGGTTTTCCACCTCAGTCTGTCAATTGGCTTAAGGATGAAAAGGAGATGATAAACAATGTTGAATTCCTTTTGATGATAAAATACTTCCATGTCTTTATTGTCAAACTAAGGACCATTATCTGTAGTGATGCGCTTGGGAATAACAAATCGACAGCATATGTTAGAGAGAATAAACTTTATCACTACTTTAGATGTTTTCACAGATTAAGGTGCAACTTCTACCCACTTAGAGAAATAATATGTTACCAAAATTATAGTGCGACATCCCCCCGAAGATATCAGAAGAGGTCCGACTAGATCAAGTCCTCATTTATCAAATGGTATTGCTTTGGATACAGACTGCATTGGGACTAGTGGAACGTGGATCACATTTACATACCTTTGGCAAGGGTCACATCTTCTCACCAAGTCTTTAACATCTGCCATAATACAAGGCCAATGATACCACGCCAAGAAAACTCTTCTAGTTAAAGCTTTATAGTCACAATGTGTTGATCCTTCTGCATCATATACATCTGATAGATAACTTTGAGATTCGTTGGATCCAAGGCAGCGCATCAAAGGCCTGTTGAAGGATAGTTTATAAAGAACCCCCATTAGAACCATAAATCAACGAGCTTCTATTTTATCTTTTTGGCACAAGCCTTGTTTTGAGGTAAAACTCCATTAGTGATAAACTCTTGGATTTCATTTCTCCAATCTTAAAAAACCACAGTAGATACATGTAGAATTTATCCTACTTCACCCTTTATATCTGAATTTGCGACAATGGAAGGGCATTCTTGCATAAAAATCCAAATATACGCTTCAGAATATGCTATAACGACTAAGGAGTCATCCATTAAATTTTCCAATCTTAGGACATACTTCTATTTAACGTGTTTAAACCCGGTTGTGATATATTTAAATACTTCTAGATACTTTATCAAATGATATTTCATGGTTTCAGATTGCCGATGTGCTTGATAAATGAGTACTTTTGAATCACTTATCAATCACACTCTTCTGGCATCATATATTTGAGCTAATCTTAACCCAGTCATTGTTGCTTTATATTCGGACTCAATATCGAATGCCCTCAAACAATAAATGTGTAGATTGGTATATAGAATCCTAAAAAGGGGAGATTATGCAGATACCAGCTTCACACCCCATTGTACTAGACCCACCATCAGTTCGGATTACATATTCCTTTTTGGGCTTACTTGTTTGAGCTTCTTCACGAGGCATTTTGGAGTGAAATTCAACTAAACAATCGACCACAACTTGAGCTTTGAATGCAGTTCGAGGTGCAAAGACAATATCATATTGTCCAAGCTGAATTGACCACTTGGTCATTCATCCCTATATATTTGCTTTCTGTAACACACTTTCAATGGAAAATAAGTTTGAATCGTGATAGAGTGTACTTGAAAAAAAGGCCTCAATTTTTTAGCTGCTATCACCAATGCCAATGCTAACTTTTCCAACTTTAAGTATCTTTTCTCAACTTCAAACAGACTCTTTCTTAAATTATAAACATGTTGGGGATAATTATCAACATCTCGCATCAATACCGCACTTACAACATACTTTGATGCTGCTAAATACATATAAATTATTTTCCCGTCCACATGTTTAAATAACATTTTAGGTAAGGACATGTCTCTCTTGATTTCAGGGAAATCTTGATCACAATTAGAGGACCAATTGAAGTCTTTGGCATTTCTTAAGACTTGGAAAAACTAAGCACAGTTTTTTGATGATCTTGAAATAAACCTGTTTAATGCTGCCAATCTTCCAGTTAATATCTAAACTTCTTTAGTATTTCGAGGTGGGTCCGTGGCCAACAAAGCATTCTACTAGTCTGGGTCAGCTTGAATCAATTTATCACTTATAATGTAACCAAGATATTTTCCAGATTGTACCCCAAATGTACATTTTTCAGGATTTAATTTCAAATTGATGGCTTCCAAGTTAGATAAAGTTTATTATAGGTCGGATATGTGATCATCCTCCTTAGGGATTTTAACCATCATATCATGGATATAAACCTCTACGTTTCTTCTGATCTGGTTAGCAAGTTCCTTATTTACTAGTCGATGATAAGTGGCTCCAGCATTCTTCAACCCAAAAGGCATTACCTTATAATAATGAAGTCGTCTACGGGTGATAAAAGTAGTATGATCTTGCTCACTCATATACATCTATATTTGATTATATATGGAAAAAGTATCCATGAAGGATAACAACTTGTTTCCTGATGTGGAATCTACTAGTTGATCTATCCGGGGTACTGGAAACGGATATTTGGGGCACGCTCTATTAAGATTTGTAAAATCAATGCACATGCACCATTTTTCATTTTTATTTTTGACAATGACCGGGTTAGCTGTCCAGAGAGGGTATTGAGATTCTTTAATGTGTCCCACATTGGTTAACCGATCTACTTCTTGAGCTATGAATTCAAAGTTTTCTCTGGAAAAATCCTTTATTCATTGCACCATTGGTCCCGCATCGGATCTAGCAGATAGTTTGTAGCTGATTCTACTTGATGGTACTAAGTTACATTGCCATTGCACCAGGAAAACACATGTAGGATCCAACCCTAACACTTTTCCCTTCTACTAATTAATGAACTACAACTTCTTCAACTGGGATCATGGCGCTAGGAGCCTAATTTCGATCATGTATCTCATTTGACGTGACAAAAGACTCCATTTATTTTTATTCTTTGTCAATGTTCATTGCTCCCAATGATTTTGGAGCAAGAGCAGTACACATAACACTCGCTTGCCACTTTTTGGCTACTTCAGAAGACACCTACTAGGCCTCCTACAACATATTTCAAACATTGGTGAATAGTGGATGCTACTACATACATCCTAGATAGCCAAGATCTACTGAATATAGTATTGTACGATGTCGGACAATCAACCAATAGAAACAAAACCCTTACCTACTTTTTGAATGGTCATTTTCCTAACAATACCTCTCCTTCAAATTCCCAATTACATCATCCAAATTTCTAGTGAATCCCACTATGGTTCTATTCGAATGCTGGATTACAGAAGGAATCTTCATTTTCTTATAAGTTGATAAAAATAAAATATTTGCCAAACTGCCAGTATCAATCAAGATTCATCGGATTTCATTGTCTTCAATATATGCATCTATAACCACAACATCTTCATGTCCACCCAAAATTTCTCTTCAGACTGTGGCTTGGGACTGAGTACTGGCTTGTGGGATAAAAATTGTTGGAGATTTCCAGAGAGGATATATAAAGACAAAAGTGATTGCCTTTAGTTATGACTTTGGCTCAATATGTGATCCTCATCAGGAGTGGCAAAAGATACCTGACTCGGACGACAACAAACTAATCACTTAAAAAATTATCAATACCGTGATCTACTAATACGTTTACTTTCCCTAGATATTTTTTATTTTTCCCTTTACCCTTTCTATACCTTTTCTTTGAATGTTTTTTAGATTACTTCTTGTTTTCCATCTGATGGCCATGGTCACTGCTTGATGAGGAAGAAGAAATAACTGAGTCAGATTCTGTGGTTGAATTTCCAGCAGAATCTGATGCATTCATTAACTGCTTAGTCTGATGTTCCTTTTTAGACTCTGTTTGAGCCTTTGGGGATTGATCACTTTCATCTTGTTTATTGTTGTTACCAGGATTATTAGTAACAATACATCCCGTATCGAACTTCCCTTTTAATTCTTTTTTATTTTGTGTTTCGGCCGTCAAAGGTTCAATCTCAACCCTAAATTGATCACGCTCCTCTTACATGATTTTTCGTTCCTCTGTATTTTGATTAACATGTGATATAGTAGCATGCTCACTATCATCTTGTATCCCCTCATTGTCTAGAATGGGAACTTCTATAATGTCGAGATCCATTCCTCAAAGAACTCCGAATTACGATTCATAAGTATGGTTTTGAATAAACCTATTCAAGAACCTCATGCTTCCACTGTGGTCGCCAATCTCACGATGATAAAATCTGATCGAGGGGCAGTTCTGGAAGATCTTTAGCTTCTATGGTCTTAAATTCTTAATATATAGTAGCGAGAGAATGGAGATGCTTGTATTTATTATCGGGAGAAAATATTCAACCCATTTAATGCTATTGGTTATGCTATTTATACTTTTTTGGATCCATAGGCTTTTCGGGTCGGGTCATAGGTTTGGTTCAATCTCATCAGCCCCCAAGCCCATAAGAAAATATACTAAGCACCTAGGTGATTCACTACACATACTGCTTATTCATTAAATTTAGCTATTAGGCTTGAAGTGCCCCTCTAACCAAAATTAGATCCACTTTACGTCTGGGGCCCTCAAACATAATTTGACCGTATCACAGGTAATAGTCAAGTTCCAGAGTATTATGATCAATATGATATTTAAAATTGAATGAATCAGTTGCTAGAAAAGGTAACCTTTTTTAAATGATGAGTATGCTCAAAGAGAACAAAAAATTCCATATAGTAATTTGAAATCTGAAGTACGTCTAGTTGGGGAGAAAGATAAATTGGGAAACCAATCTGATGAGTCTTACACAGCTCATCAAATTTGAAGTGATCGCAAAAAAGTCCATTTTCAATGAGATAGAGAACATCGTTCTTTGCGGAAAGAAAAGAATGATAAACATCGATATATCTCATCCAGTGATAGTGAATTTTCTAGCTCGAATTTCGAAGACAATTTGTTTTAACAAGGAGGTACCAAAATTCTTTAGAGGCAGAAGGAAGTCAGAATCGAAAATCACGCAAATAGTACAAATCAAAGAATGAAAGTAGACCTCAAAACATGAGGTACAACTTATGGTACAAGAGAAATACATCCAACCAGTACGTTAAAACAAAATACCAAAACTTGTGTGCAGTTGTGGGAACCAAAGGAGATGAACAGTATATGCAAGAAATAAATTTGAGGAATTCTCTTTTTTCTCCTAAAAGTAGGTCAATACCTCTTCCGAGGCGCTTTGATATCTCAAAGCTAGAAAGTTTTTATGCAACTTAAGACCCGATGATTACATTGAACAGTTCAAGAACTATATAATGAATTTTGAGGATGATGATAGGCAAGTGTGCATAATGTTTTCTCAAACGTATAAGGGCACTTGTTTAAAGTGGTACAATTGGATTCCGAGAGGATCTATATCCAATTTCAGGATATTTTACACTGCTTTATGAAGGAAACTTGTAGGAAGCAGATAAATACATGCCAAATGGCGATACAATTATATAGTGCAAACAAATAGTGAGGGAAAAGTCAAAAGACTGTACTAGACGGTTCGAATTAACAAAGACAGAGTTGCAATATTTGAAGAACATTTTACTATGGCAGATTTAGACAATGATTGCTTCCATGAGATTTGGCAAATGAGACTACTAGAAGAAGAGCTTTGACATTTGGAGCTTTAATAGCTCAGGTTGAAGAACTAATTAAAGTAGAGGAGTCAACATTCAAAGAAATTCGGGACATACATTTACTAGCCACGGAAATCATAGCAACACATAGAATTCTCAAGCACCATCTCGTCTGAGGACAAACAATAATTTGCCTCCTCGAATAGGAGGTGCTCCTATTAAAGTTGCCAACTATCAACCTCATCGACTGAGGCCCAGTCAATGGATAAGACAATAATATTTTACAGAGTTAAATGAGAATGTAGCTACCATTTTTTAGAAATATAAAAGTCATGGTAGATTTAAAAATCCAGCCCCTATAAATAGGCCTAAAGAAGAACGCAATAATAGGTTTTGCAAGTATCATAATGACATTGGACATGATACTTTAGATTATATTGAGTTAATGAAACAAATACATAGTTTGATAGAAAATGGCAAGTTAACAACTTTGGTTAAGGGCCAAAGCAATGGAAAAAAACCTTTGATCACGTTAACACAATAGATTGTTAATATAATTTTGAAGCAAGAAAATACATTGATGATCATAGGTTCAGGACTTGAGAAGTTTATTGTAACATCATAATATCTGGATTCAGACCCTGATTATTTGGTTTTATTGCAGTGGATGAACCAGTTGTTCAGGGATGAGTTTGAAGCTTGTGTGAATATTTTGAGTCTCTAGAAATTTTTGAGGGAGACAGTATGGTTGGTAATACATATAGTTCCAGGAAAAGGAATGTAGTGAGTTTGACTACCCATTTAGAAGGTAGAATGTCTACTCATTTATAAGAAAAGATAGAAACTCTTTTTATCTTGTTTGACAAAAAATATCTAAGAGGAATAGCAGGACCCTATGAAGATGCAGTAGTTATAGGAGCAAAGTTTGTTGGGGTTGAAATTTGATGTATTTTGATAGATACAGGAAGTGCAACAAATGTATTGTATAAGTGTACGTATGATAGGATGCTTAATTCGCACAAGATTCTTCGATATGGTCGTACCATAATCGGGGAAGTATGTTTGGGAAAAGGCCACTTTAAGAAAAAGTTCCAAGTCTTGTTTATGGGGATAAATGACCGACCAGTTATAATGCTATTTTTGGGAGATCTTAACTATCAAGAATGTATGTTGTTGTCTCCACTGTCCATAAGTGTTTGAAATATGTCATTGGGGATCTTATTGGGTGGTTTGAAGTGATCATCAAGTAGTAATAGAGTGTTATGCAACAAATCTTCATTCCCGAAGACCCACTTCTAATGGTTAGATGACTAAATAACAATTAAGGGGTTAACCTCGAATGATAATATGGTGGATGATCCGAAGAAAACCCCGGGTTCTTTAGCAATAAGCAAGAATGTCGAAGAATAAACATTTACCAATGAGAAATCTCTACGGATATGGACATTATTGTCACCTACTTTGCGTTATCAATTGTGCAGTTTTTGTTTGATAATTTGAATGTTCTTGCTTGGAAAATAAAGGAAGTAGTAAGGGTTCCACCTGAGTTGATATGTCATAGCTTGGAATTAAATCCGAAGGTTAGGCCTATTATTCAAAAGAGGCGAGCTTTCTCTGTGGAAAATTCTAATACCACTATGGACTGCTAATTCGGTGTTAGTTAAAAAGAAAAATGAAAAATTGCGAATGTGTGTTAACTTTACAGATTTAAACAGTGTATGTCCCAAAAATTCATTTCATGTTCCTTGAATAGGTCAATTGATTGATTCGAATTTAGGAATTTTTTTATTTATTTTATGGATGCATTCGCAGGTTATAACCAGATTCAGATAGATCTAAATGATCAGGCGAGTATTATGTTTGTAATTGATCAATAATTACATTGTTATAGAGTTATGTCATTTGGTCTGAAAATTTCAGGGGCAACATACCAAAGATTGGTGAATACGGAATTTGCTTCTCAGAACGGGAGAAACATGAAAGTTTACATTGATGATATGCTCATTAAGAGTCCAAAAGATGAGGAAACGTTTTTCAATTTAAGAGCTATTCAATTAAATTGAAGTCTAGAAAAGTGTACTTTTGGTGTAAGATCAGATAAGTTTTTGGGATATATCATAAGTGAAAAAGGAATAAATGATGATCCTGGTCAGTTAACAACTTTGGTATGATGACGTCACCCCGAACAATCAAAGAGGTGCAAATTCTAACATGGAGGTTGGCTGCTCTTAATCAATTTATCTCTCGATTTTCTGACAAGTGTGTTTCTTTTTTCCAATTTTTACGACAATCAAAAGAATTTATATGGACACCAAGAGTGTGAAATGGAATTTTTGAAGATTAAAGAACATTTGTTGTCACCCAAAATCTTATCCAAGCCTCGAATAGAAGAGCTACTGTTTTTGTATATAGTAGTGTTAGATGAGGGGACAATTAAAGAGTCACTGCCAGAAGTTTCAACATGGTTAGTTAGAACAAATGATGGTTCTAGCATATTGGGATCAAGCGCGGGACTATAATTGATTGATCAATCTGCAGAAGCTATGTATCAAGCTATTCAATTTGGATTTCATGCGTCAAATAACGAGGTTGCGTTGGCTAGTTTAAGGCTTGCAAGTATTTGTGGGGCGAAAATAGTTCGATTAGAGACAGATCCGCAACTTGTGGTAAATCATATGATAGGAATATCCGATGCTAAGAAATATGAGTTAGTTTTGTATCTTCGTGAACTTCGAGGGTTACCTCTTTTGTTTGATGAAGTAATTGTTGAGCATATCAATTGAAGAGATAATACAGTTGTTGATTCTTTAGCAACCATTGCATACACAGAAGAATATCCATGGATATTGCTACACGTTAGTCCTTCGATTTTCACAAGATCGGAACATTGTAAGTATGGCGAAGAGGTATTTGTCACTCCATAAGTAGTTCGAGGCGACTAGCAATCTGATATATAGTAGAGTTTTTTCTTATAGGAATGGTGCCTCAAGATATTAAGTCAACTAAGATATTAAGGTACAAGGCTCATGGTTACACAGTGTTAGATGGGGTGTTGTATCAGAAGTCTACAAGTAGACCGTTATTACGATGTTTAGGTAAGCAGGAATCTCAATAAATTTTATCAAAATTACATGATGGGGAAGGTTCAGCTCATTGTGGATTCAAGTTTTTGACGTGGAGGGTTTTGTTGGCAGATTATTATTGGCCTTCGATTTGTTAACGTTTTGCTAACTCTATTCATAAACCAGTAGTATCACTCACTTCCTTATCAGAAACGGTTCCTTTTGACAAATGAGGAATTGATCTAGTAGGGCCACAACCTATGGATTCGAGAGGACGTCAAATGATTATTGTGCTAGTAGACGTTTTTTCGAAGTGAGTTGAAGTTGAATTACTATCTGGTACATGAGCTAAGGATGTTATCAAGTTTATTTGGAATGATATTTGCTGTTTTAGCACTCCTCGAAATATTACTACAGATAATAGTCCTCAATTTTTAACAAAAAGAACTAGATTCTTTTTGCAATTCGAGGGGTATTATATAATGGTTTTTTACACATTTTCACCCGCAAGAAAATGGTCAAGTGGAAGTAACTAATAGGTATATTTTAGAAGGGTTAAAGAATAATTTGATAGGTGTTGCTGGGAAATGGATAATTTTTTTGCAAGAAGTGTTGTTGGCCTGTAGAAAAACTCATAGGGAAGCTACTCATGAAACTCATTTTCTGTTAGTAGAGGGAATGGATGTTGTGAGCCCTTCGGAATCAAATTTTCCTTCTTATAGAATACTTCATTACTCTGAGGAGTCAAATGAATAAGTAAGAAGGATATATCTTGTTTTGATCAAAGAGAAGAGGCTTAGAATGTATATGAATTTAACTCATCACCAAACTTTGATGAGAAGTCGTTATAATTCAAAGGTAAATATGAGAGATTTTAAGGTAGGTGATAAAGTCTTAAGGAAAATACTTCTACACACAAAGGATAAACGGCTAGGGAAGATGGCTCCGAATTAGGAAGGTCCTTATGTGGTGGTAGAACGAGTCAAGCCAGACACATACCGCCTCCACGATGGAAAGGGGCGACTTCGAAAAGACCCATGGAACCATGAGCACTTGAAATCATATTGAGAGTAATTTTTGTTTTTGTCAAACTTTTATGATAGTAGGATTTTATCGTATATATAGATAAGTGACATAATATTTCCTCTCATGTTGGTCCGAGAAGGTTTTGATGAGGTGCCACATTTACACTCTCAGATTTCAATAAAATTATTTTTCTTGGCCAATGTTTACTTTAGGTTAAAACACTTAAGTAAATTTGAGAATTACGCAAAGACTGATCACCTTTGAAGTAATTAACAAAAAACAATTTAAGTGATAATTATATTTGAAGTGTTACACCTCCATTTAAAACACTGTTTAAAGTAATAGTAATATTCGAAGTTCTACACGTTCATTGTAATCTTTGTTCGAAGTGATAGTTATATTTGAAGTGCTAAAAGTTCATTTTCAGCACTATTTGAAGTGATAGTTATATTCGAAGTGCTAAAAGTTCATTTTCAGCACTATTTGAAGTGATAGTTATATTCGAAGTGCTACACATTAATTTTAAGGACTGATTCAAAGTAATAGTAATATTTGAAGTGCTACACATCCATTTAAAGTATTGTTGAAAGTGATAGTTATATTCGAGGTGCTACACGTCTATTTAAAGCACTCTTTGAAGTGATATTTATACTCGAAGTGCTACACGTCCATTTAAAGCACTATTGCAAGTAATAATAATATTTGATATGCTAAAAATCACTATTTCAAGTAATGATAATATTTGAGGTGCAACGTCGTTAAACGCATTGTTTTAAGTGATGATAAAATTTGAGGTACAAAGGTTCATTAAAGGTATCACTCAGAGCGAAGTTATTATTTGAAGTGCTAACACCTTTTTAAAGCACGTTTGATATGATAAATCACACGACATGAAATATAAGGCGATGAGTATCTGGCAAATAAAAGAAGACATTGTTCCTCAGACAAATAAAATACATCTTTCAGATAAACAAAGGATAGTTCATGTGCTAAGCATTTAAGCACTTATACAGGATATCACACCAAAAAAACAACAAATCAAATAGCAACATAACGACATACACCACGAATACTGGTGATTGAACAACACAAAAGATATTATAATACAAATATATCTTTTTAATCCTTTTTTGTCTTCATTGGGAGAATTGTCCGGGCTTATTTATTAGGAGCTTCTTTCTTGATCTGAGGCGTCTTACTTCCTATGATTCGGTTTCTTCAGATGATTCAGTTGGAATGCGTTTGAAAGCTTCACTAGGGCGTCGTTTTACGAGAATTGATTTCCGGAAGCCTAATAAATTTTCCTTTGGAAACGTCGCATGAAATTCGGGGAGTAAAGTGATCATTGTTTGCTCTTCAGAATTTTTGAAAGCAGCAAGGCTATCCAACCCTCTTATGTCTTTGCGGCTTATCAAGGCATTTTTCTTCCTCGAACTTTGCCTTAAGTGACTCTAACTCTTCAACTAGTTTCTTCTCGTCCCCTTCACTCGTGTCAAATAACTCTTATAGAGAGGAGCACTTTGTTTGTTCTACGAATCAATTCTTTTCATGCTTTGTTTTGAGCTTATCCAGCTAAGTTTGATGTGAAGATTTTAGCTCTATTTTTTCTTTCTCATTAATTTCTTTCAAACGACGTTCATTTGGATGACTTTTTTTAGGAATTCTGATCTATTAGCTTCAGACACCTGGAATTGTTCGAGGATGTGTTGACCCGAAATATTTCTAAACTGTTTATTATAATTAGCTTCTTTCTTCCACCAGATGATACCTTTTGCCATACCCTCTAGTTTATTTTGAGAAGATTTAACTTTTCTGCATAAAGTTTTTGTTCCTTTTTCGAGGTTGGAGAACTGTTGTACCACATGTAATACTTTTGCAGAAGGCTCCCCAGCAGGGTGAGGAGGGAAATTTGCATACAGAGAAACAACAAGTGAGGAGGAAGCAAGTAAAGGATTCAAACTTATAATTTGAGGCAAATTGGTTGCGGTAATTTGATTGGAAATTTGTGCAATTTGATCTTGGATTTGTTGATCTTTATGGTTCATGTCCCTATAAAGGTCTTGAAATTCATCTTCCCCAATTGCGTCCTCGTTAATTAGGTTATCATCTATTTGGTTATTTGTTTCAACAAATTCTTGCACTTCATCTATCTTTTCGGCATCTGGGGTTGGATTTAGGTGAGTTACATCAACACTGCTCTCTATCCTTGTTGTTGAAGGCATTTTCGAAGAAATTTTCTTATTCTTCGAAGCAACAATCTTTTTTATTTTCTTAGAAGCTTCAGTCTCAGTTCATTCTTTAATAGTTGGAAGATTAGTTCGTTCACTTCCCTTTTGGGTTTCCTTTGCATTTTCTTTGGCTTCGGTATTGTTGAAGAAATGGCCTCTATTTTTTTTTTACCCTTCTTTTAAGGGTAAGCGGCTTTGTGACCTATTTCGAACAAAAAGTATGATTTGTGCGGCAGGCTCTACTAATATTTTCACAATATCATCGGGGTTTGGTGCCTCCATTAATTCCTTTTCTAGAACAATAAAATCCAGAGAGATCTTCCATATATGGTTTTTGATAAAATTCACAAAAATGAAGGTGTTATGGAATTCGTTGCCCAATGCTTTTTCCATCCATGCAGATAGTTTGGCAAAGATATTTATGGCAGTTTTTCAAAGGGATATTGCCTTTGAATTTCTACATATAAGAAAGGTACATAAAAATATTTGAAATATAATATAAGAAAAGCAAAGGAGATTGAATAACATACTGGTACTTTTCCATTCAAGATTGATATTCGACGGATTATCCTCGGGAATTTCCTTCCCGTTTTCCCAGGCTCCAAAGAAAAATAAAAATATTTATTTCCAGAACTTGTCAGGTTCAAGGAGATCATCAATTAACATGAAAGAATCTCTGAGGGTTAGATAGTAGAATGGTAGCACCAAATATTTGGAATGGTCAGTCATTGGGATGAAATCTTTGATAGAAAAGGTAATTTTGCTAAGTTTGGAAACCATAATGTTGGATAAACACGGTGAACCTTAAGTTTGGACTCACTTGTGTTGGACATAAGTCGATGATTTCAAAATATTTAACTATCATTAGGTCTACCGGGAATCAAATTCCTCAGTTAATGATCTCAGGGTAAACTACAAGTTCATTTAGGGTTTTGACCAGCTTTTATATAAAGCTTCATATACCTTAAGTTTTAAATAATTTTTTGGAATAATATATTTTTATCTCTGAAAATTTCATTCTTTGTTACCCTTAGATTAGGGTTTCATCTATCATGTTACCCTTAGATTAGGGTTTCATCTATCGTTGATTCTTCTTCTATTTCCGTCGCGTCATCAATGCTGCTTCAGAATATAAGGCTAACGTTTCGAAGACACTGGCTCCAGAGAAAGAAACAAGAAAAAAGAAAGAACCAGTCGAATTATCCAAGGACATTACTGCAACTTTGAGTGTAAACCTAAACAAGTTCCTCCCCGCATTCCTTATTGTATTGAAAAATGTGCAATATGAATACTACAGCCAATCCCATGCTGAAGTTGTGCTTCATTTACCAGAAGTAAGAGATACTCTACTCTCTTGGTGAATAAATGAACTTGTGGTTTACCCTGAGATCATCAACTGAGGTATTTAATTCATGTTAGACCCAATGATAGTTGAATATTTTGAAATCACCAACTTATGTCCAACACAAGCGAGCCCAAACTTAAGATTCACCTTGTTTATCGAACATTATGGCTTCCAGAGATAGCAGAATTCCCTTTTCTATCAAAGATTTCATCCCAATGACTAACCATTCCAAATATTTAGTGCTATCATTCTAATATCTCACCCTCAAAGACTCCTTCAAGCTAATTGATGATATCCTTGAAGCTGACAAGTTCTGGAAAGAAAGATTTTTCTTTATCTTTGGAGCCTAGGAAAACGGGAAGGAAATTTCCGAGGTGAATCCATCGAATACAATCTTGAATGGAGAAGTACCAGTAAGTTATTCAATCTCCTTTGCTTTTCTTATTTTCTATTTCAAAAATTTTATGTATTGCGCTTATTTGTAGAAATTCCAACGCAATATCCCTTTGAAAAACTTCCATAAATATCATTTCCAAACTATCTGCATGGACGGAAAAAGCATAGGGCAAAGAATTCTGTAACACCTTCTATCCCGTGAATTTTATAAAAAAAACCATCTATGTAAGATCTCTCAGGATTTTATCGTTCCATAAGAAGAATTAATAGAGCCACCGAACCCCGACGATATTGTGAAAATATTAGTAGAGCCTGACACACAAATCATATCCAACCATTAAAGAATGAACTGAGACTGAAGCTTCTAAGAAAATAAAAAAGATTGTTGCTTTGAAGAATAAGAAAATTTCTTCGAAAATGCCTTGCTTAACGTTTTTTTATATAAAATTTCATCCAAAACTATGTACCCAAAGGCTTTACCCCTCAATGTTTTGGCCAATTTAGCATCATCTGCAGTGTTCCTTGGACAAAAAAAAAATTAAAAATATATGTTTCCTAATCGCTTCAGATCAAATCTGAGGAGATGAAGAGTTCCTCTATACATTCACATTGATCAGACTGGGTCAAGATTGAATGACTTTCTTGTAACAAAATCCAAGGTTATTCCTCCTTATAAGCAATACTTGCTAAAGAATCAGCCACCATGTTACGTCCTCGACTAATACTCAACAACAACATGATCAAATAGTAAAATTAAATTCTGAAGTTCCCGAATATACAAAATTAAGCGATTATTTTTTGCATCGGAAACTCCAGATACTTGATTCGTTACCAATTGAGAATCTGTTTCCAAGCGCACTGAAGTTGCTCCACATATATTTGCCAACCTCAAACCAGCCAAAGCTTCATATTCAGCTTCGTTATTTGAGGGGTGAAAACCAAATTTGATGGATTGAAGCATCATTTCTCCATCTGTTCGAACAATCCCCCTCGAACCTACTGGTGCAACATCTTGATTTTCTTCAACATCCGATCTGCTCGAATGAAATTCAACAAAAAAAATCTACCAGCACTTGAGCTTTTATTGCAGTTCGAGGTGCGAACAAGATATCATAATCTCCTAACTCCAATAACCACTTGGTCATCCTCCCTAAAATATCAGGTCGTTGCAAAATATATTTTAAGGGTTATGAACTTCGGACTTCGATAGTATGAGCTTGGAAATAGGGGCACATTTTCCTAGATGCAATCACCAATGCTAATGTTAATTTCTCTAGCTTCAAATACCTCTTCTCTACTGCCACTAGACTTTTGTTGATATAGTATACTGGCTTTGGAGTTCTTGAATCTTCACGTATCAGCACCACACTTAGTGCAAAATCTGATACCGCAATGTACAAAAGAGCTTTTCTCCACTTCGAGGAATTAACAAAATCTCTGCTAATGATAATAAGTGTTTTATGCTTGTAAATGCTGCCTCACACTTTGATGTCCATTAAAATCTATTTGGCCCTCGTAAAACTTGAAACAAAGGAAAGCATTTGTCTAGAAAATGTAGAAATAAATCTATTAAGTGCTACTAACCTTCTTGTCAAAATTTGCACTTCTTTAACAAATCGAGGCGAATTCATTTCTGTTAGATCTTTGAACTGTTGCGAGTCAGCTTCTATTCCTCTTTCGCTGATAAATAACCCAAGAACTTCCCTGATCGAACTCCGAATGTGTACTTTTCATGATTAAGCTTTAGTCTGATTGCTCATAAATTCAAAAATGTTTCCTTTAAATCCTCCAGATGCGTATCATCCCTCAAGGTTTTTACCACCATATCATCAATATATACCTCAATGTTACTTACGATCTGAGTGGAAAAAGCTTTATTCATCAACCATTGATAAGTGGTTCTAGCGTTTTTCAATCCAAATGGCATAACCTTATAGCAATGCAACCCTTTGTTAGTTATGAATGTCGTACATTCTTGGTCCTTTGGATCCATCTGAATCTGATTGTATCCTGCAAAAGCATCCATGTAGGTTAGTATTTTATTTCCCAAGGTGGAATCAATCAGTTGATCTTTTTGAGGAACAAGAAATGGATCTTTACGACAGGCTCGATTCAAGTCTGTAAAATCAACACACATTCTCCACTTCCCATTCTTCTTTTTTACCACTACTGGATTCGCTTTCCATAAAGGATAGTGTGACTCCCTTATATGTTAGACCTTAGATAACGATCTACTTTGGAAACTATTGCTTCCGTCTTCTCCGATGAGAATACCCTTATTTTTTGAATTACTGGTTTTACCTCCGGATCAATAACTAACTTATGATAAATTACCTCGATCGACACCCCTATCACATCCTCTATTTTTCAAGCAAAAACGTCCAAGTTAATAGACAAAAATTCTAGCAGTTGTTGACGTATAATTGGGGTCAGTAAGGTTCCGATTCGCAGTACTCTTCCTTTCGAAAACATATACTCCTCTATTTATTCACTTACTGTTAAAGACCCTGGGGTTTCCCGCGGATCGTCAACTCTTTCTTCTAAATCTGAGGTTAACCTCTCTAACTGTTATTCATTCATCAAGTCTCCACTGCTGGATCCCCGGATCCGAACGACCCCGATACTTTATGGTCGCTTCGAACGACCCCGATACAATCCCCTACCACATATTGAAAACATTAGTGTACCGTCGACACAACACCATACATTCTAGAAAGCCAAGACCTTCCAAAAAATAGCATTGTAACTCGTGGGACAGTCAAGTACCATAAAAAGTACTTGGACCTTCTTTTTGAAAGGTCCATTTTCCAAGCTCACTTCCCCTTCAAATTCCCTAATCACCCGAGTTGTCACACCTGTAAATCCTATGATTGTACACGCCGATTGAGAAATTCGAGAAGGATTTCGCATCCTGTCATAAGTCGTTTTAAAGAGGACGTTTAAAGAAATGCTGGTGTTTATAAGCACACATCGAATTTCAATATCCAACCACTTCTGTACAACTACCACAATTTTATGCGACCCCGCCGTGCCTCGCAAATTATCCTCATCGAATAAGATGAAAAGAATGGTCTTTTTTCCATATTAGTGAATAGATATTTTTCCTTCAATTTGATTCCTCAAATAGCTACACATAAGTCTCGCACATGTAATTTCTTTATCGACTCTTCAACAACCATCAAAATTAACGTGTTCGGATCCTTATCCAGATATTCCGAAGAGGAATCGAATTCTTCAACCTTCGAATCTAAAATTAATAAATTCTGAGTAGGTGTAGTTGGGTTAGCCGACCGTGGAGTTGATGCTAGAGTTTTCGACCGATGTCCTTGTGACTTTACATAAGTCAAGAGCTTCCCATTTTCAATCAATATTTGAACTTCTTTTTTCTATACGATGCAATCATTACTATCATGCCCGATGTCCTCGTGATACCTGCAATATCGGAAAATTACAGCCACAATTTATGTCAAGTCCGCATAGTACTCTGGCCTAATCCACTGATTCGGCCTTGGTTTGTTGTAGTTGTAAGATGGAGCATGATTTGAATATCCACCAGTTTGAGGTGGAAAATTATTATTCCTCGAACGTGACTGCTGATTGTCATTCGAGAGTTGCCCTTGGTTATTGGCTACCTGACCTGAAGTCTTTGGAATATTAACTGGTCCTCCCTGGACCCTGGTTGATTCTTCAACCTTGATCTGGTCTTCTATACTTGAGCCATCAATGCTCCAAAGGTTAGAGCTCTCATCTTGGTCGTTTCATTAGCCAGATCCCCTAGCAGTAAACCCTGGCGAAAAGCTGTCATTGCACATCTTCTTCGCAATTATCCAAAATTACCTTAGTAAGAACAAACCTCTTTGTGTAATCTTTTAATTTTTATCCAACCACTTGTTTGCACTGGATAATCGTGTCTCCATTCGCTCTCATCTCCTTCATTCCAACTTTCTACCTTTAAAAACAGGGTAGAAATCTCTAAAATTTGAAATGGATCCTCTCGAAATCAGTTTGTACCATTTTAATGTTGTTCCTTTGAAACTTTGTGAAAAATCACAACACACCAGTCGGTCGTCATCTTCGAAATTCATCATGTAATTCTTGAACTGTTCGATGTGGTCATTTGGATCTTGCATCCTATCAAAATTTTCAACCTTAGCAATATCAAAATGCTTCAGAAGCGTTATAGATCGAATTTTACTTGTCAACGGAGTGTTCCTCCAATCGACACCTTGCACATACTGATCCTCAGTCCTCATGACTGCATACGAATTCGGATCAGTCTCAGCATATTGATTCGATGTGTTCCTCTCACACCAAGTGGATTCCCTCAAACAATGAGGAATGTTATCCCTCTTAGATTTATGTTCCTTCTTATCCTTTCTTAATTGTTCGCTTTCTGATTCCTCCTTTGAAGAACTCTTATACCTCTTAAAGACTGAAGCAGAACTTTCAACCTCTTCATCACTAGAGGCAACATATTTCTGTTTCTCTTTTTCCCCTTTGCGAGAAGAATAACACTTTTTTGGAGCTTCGAAGCGCGCTTTCTTCTGCTCATCTCCTAATGTTTCGATCCATACAAGATTGATCAGACTGATTTCCCATCTCAATTCTCTCGTTTACTTGTCTCACCTCGGATTTAAGCTCCGCCGAGTGAATTTATTGCTCCCTTTGCTCGTACTTTTCGCTCAGCGCGTTTATTTTATTGAGGAGCTAGTTCATGCGCATTTCAATATTTGATTGTGTTTGGATCAGAACAGATCTCTCTAGTTTGTTTTCAGTCCTTTGTAAATCGTCTCTTAGCATTTCTATTGCTGATTGAACTGATGGATTATTTTCAGGATTCATTGTAAGAATTCAAACGAGAAAATAAGAAGATCAATAGAATTCGAACAAGAAAGTAAGACAATGATTATTAGTTTGTCATCAGTGCAGTCGTCAATTTGGTGAGTTTAATTTTTAGAAGTTTCCTTAGAAAAGTATAATACGTGTGTTTTAGTGAGAGAAAGAGTTTAGAGAGAGAAACTCAGAGCACAAATGAGTTAGATCAAAAGTGTTCAGCCCATTTTTTAGTTCGGCCTTGGCCTTTATATAGAGGCGCTGAGACTTAGCTCAAAACTGAAAACGGTTACATAAAGGGATAAATTACCCTTAGTCCTCAATATAAATACATAACTAGAATTGTTCCATTAAAATTCTATTATTTACACTTTAGTCCCTGAACTTCTACATCCTTATCAAATATAACTTGGTTTATAAAATTTAAAATTATTTCAATAAAAACAAATGAATATGGAGGAAATAAAGTATTTATTCATTGAGATTAATACGATGACAACAAAAAGAGTTTTGTTAATGGGAATCATCTCCCATACGCAAAAACGTAAGGACACACAAATTGTTTCTCTTCAAAGCTTCCTTGAGATGAGTCTCATTGCTCTGAGGCACATTCTTCTGATTCTCCTTCTTCAGAGGAATCACTAGGGGTCAAAAGCCTCACTGGATCGATTCTTAATGGGAATCATCTCCCTGAAGTTCGAAAGGTTAGCCTTTGGAAATGAGGCATGAATTTCACGAAGCAGATTAATAGTTTTCTGCTCGTCGACATTTTTAATGGCGACGAACATGTTTTTTCCACATTTTTTCTCAACAACCACCACAAAAATCTTTTTCTCCTTCTTTAAGTTTGCTTTAGGAGCATTCATGTCCTTATATTTCATTTGAGCTCTTATATATCATTTTTATGCGAAGTGTTGAGCTATTTTATCTCATTGTTGTATACATAGCTAATGTGGTTTCTGAGATGAATGATGCATCTGAGGAATTCCGATCTAGCACCATGGAACCCATAAAATTGCCCCTCCATAGTTTTACCAAAGATTTCCCCCATCTTCTTCTCTGGTGCAGCATTTTTATTTTGCCGAACCATGCCCTTAGCCATAGTCTCTAAATGACTTCGGGCAGAATCCACTTCTTTGCACAACTTTTGTGTTGCAGTTCCAAGATCGGTAAATGGTGGCAGAGCAAGTGCGACCTTTTCGGATGTTTCTTCTGTAGATATGAATCTTGGAATGATGTAGGGAATAAGAGAAGAGGTTGATGGTGGCACATCTATTTCTGATCTAGCCAATTAAGGAAGAATATGGGCAGTCCCCTGACCAAATTGTTATAGTTGGTCTGCAATCTCTTAATCGAATGGATCACTGTATTTGTCAAGATCTTGATGTCTTTCTATTTTAATAGAATTATCAAGATCCATATGATCATCTCCATTGTCATTATCTACTGCATTTTCTCTTTACTGATCTTCTACCACACTGGCATCATCAGCCTCTGAAGGAAGCACTTCTTGAATGGTCTGTGCAATTTTCTTTTTTGCATTTCTTTGTGGTGGTGTTTTGGATGTGCACTTTTTTCTCTTCGAAGCATCAGTTTTCTTCCTTTTTTGTGAAGGTTCAACCTCCACTCCCTCTTCAATAGTAGGAAGCTTTTTTTTCTATTGCCCGAAAATGCACCTATTGTAATTTTCGAACTGGAAGATGCACTTTACCATCAGGTTCCACTAGTCTCTTCACATCTAAGATTAGATTTGGGGGCTCCATCCGATTTTGGGGAAATCAGCACCCATTGTAATTTTCCACAAGTGGTTATTCATGAACTTAATAGGAATAAAGCTGAGTGGAACCCATTGCCCCACTTTGTTTCTGCTGAAGTTGCCAACTTGGCAAAAGTATCTTTAACATCCTTTTGACGAAGTTTAAATCGCCTCAAAATTTTTGGATACATCACAAAAATAAAGAAAAGATAAAAGTAAATTACTTAAAGAAATAACAGAATGTGGAAGGGCAAGGAAGCTTACTATTACTCCTGCAGAAGAAGTTAAGTCGTGATGGGTTCTTCTTGGATATTTCCTTTGCGTTCTCCCATACCCAAAATATGAAGACAAATTTTTGTTTCCAAAACTTGTTAGTCTCGAGAAAGCCATCGATAATCTTGAGGACATCGTCAAGAGTGAGATAGTAGAAAGGCATAACATTTCCCTTCGAAATTTTGGTCAAGGCGTTGAAGTCTTGAATAGAAAGAGAAATTTTGGCAAGTATGGAGGCCATAATCACAGATAAGAGGATGAACTGATGTGATCCTAGATGACACAAGGAGCTTAGAACATGGAAATGTGCAAGAACCAGATGAACAACTTGAAAAAGAAGATGAGCTTGAAGTTGATGATATTCTTATTTTACCGACTGGTCCAACAACTCGATCAAGAGCAAAACAATTTAACAAAGCTGTTGGAGGATTGCTTAATCAACTAGAGAATCCACGTGATCAAAACAACAAGTATGGTGGAAAAGCTTGTCAAACCACTTTGGTCTTGATTCAAGCTAATTGATTTCAACAAATGAGAAAGTGTCTCGATTGTACTCTTTTTCCCTTGTTCAAGTTTTGTCCCAATGGGTTTTCTTGATAAGGTTTTTAATGAGGCAATTGTTTCACTTCACCATTGCCCATTTGTTGAAATAAAAGCCCAAGGCCCATCTACACCAAAAGCCACGTCCTTGGAGGAGGGAAGGGTCTGATTTCCAGCTTATATCATTAATACTTTGTATTTTCAATATTAAAGCATTTTATTTCCAAGAAAAGCCTTAATTGTTTTAGAGGCATGCATTATGCTTCCAAGAACACCCTTAATTGTGTTCAAGGCTAGTTCTTTCTCCTATAAAAACTATGTACTCAGAATTCTAATGGTTAGACTATCTTTGATTCTGAAAAAACTTCTTAAGTTTTACTCTTCTCTTGTTGTCAACAAATTTTAGGTTATTTCGTAACTAAATTCAACACAACTCCGATCTCCAATTTATTGACAAAACAACATAATCATTTTGAGATTCCATCGCAGAATTGATACCTCGCTACTACTACCTCTACAAATCATCTGATTCATTTAAAAAAATAACAACTAATTTTGTTGTTAGTGAAGATATGATGCTTATCTATGTTTGCCTTAATATAATTATGGATGCAATATACAAAAAAGAGTAGAAGAGTAAAAATTACTTGAAAATAATATGTGAGTATATTACACACATAAAAATTCTCAACTCGACCGTAGTGGACTATATATGGACCTAATTAAGCTTCCAACAAAAATAGTCAGATTAAGGTATAAATAAAAAAACAAAAGTTCATTTGTAAACTCACCTTCTCCTATGGGTTCATTGAATTTAGGGGAAGATAATAACTTTGATGATTCACTAAGAGAATTCAATAGAGTAATAGTTAGAAAATTTGCAAAATAACTTCTAAAGATAAAGAAAAAACAAGGAAAACATAATATACTTCAATAAAAGAGGTTTTTGGGTCGACGAGAGAGCAAAATAAACAATATGATATATGGAAAACAATTTTTTGAGAGAATGCATTTCTTCAAGAGCAAAATAAAATTACATTAGAGAAAGAAAACATGATATTAGAAAACAACAAACGAGTTGAGTGGAGGAATGAAAAACATTGATACTAGAGAGAAGTGAGGAAGAAATGATATTATCTTTTAATTTTTCTATCGTGTTTACAATTCAAGTAGAGTGTTACAGCGATCATAGACAAAAAATTATAGAAAATAATGGTTGATGAATTACAATAGAATGTGTTATTGATGGTTAAGTATTTTAGAATTGATTAATTTTATTATTTTCGTTTAAGTGTTTTAGCATTGATTTTTATTCGTTTCAAATTGTGAATTTGACTTTTAGCGATTACTATTTCTTGTGGTACATGATTTTTTTTAATGTTTATTATGGTTTAACGTTTTGCTTTTTATTTATCTTCTGAGTTGAATTTTCTTGAATTTCTTCTAAATGGGTGAAATATGATAGTGAGTTAATTTTATTGTTTATCCAATTGTGTTGTGATTCTTGAGAATTCCATGAAAGGAAGGTTGTCAATTGATGTAGTAAAGGGTATTAAAGATCTATAAGACAATGCTCATTCAGATCATTTTGATATCACCAGCTTTATGAGTGCTTTTGCTGAGTGTCTTAACCGATAGAGAGTAAGCCTAGCTCTATATGTCTTTATTTTAGATGTGCGATCAACTTATTTGTTATATAAGTCAGATAAAATTGAATATGCTCACATGTTTGGTCATGATTTTTATAACATACTTGGAATCCTCTAGGAGTAGTTGGTGTAACTACAACATTCAACTTTCTATATGCCGTTCTTGGTAAGTTTTATTTGAGTGGATTTATTTTGAAATGATGGATGTTGATGTTCTAGTCCATTGAAAACTAGATGTGAGCTTCCTCTACAAACGTTGTAATTTTATGTATTGTTTATGTTAATCTCATCTTCTGTTTCCTTGTCCCATAACTCGTGTGTTTACAAAAACATAATATGGTTGAGTATTTTGGTGAACAACTGTATGGTTTTTGCCTTCACACTACATGGATTGGTCCAATTTTATGGATCCGAATGTGTCAAGCCTCGTATCATCTATTGTGATGTGAGTCGTCCAAAGGCCATGACTGTCTTCTAGTCTTCCATTTCTTAGAGTATGACCAAGCGTCATATGAAAGTCGTTATACACATAGTTCTCAAAATCGCGATACGTATCGCATGTATCGTGATACATATCGTAATTTGTATGCCCAACGATACGTAGCTTAATATGTATAGTAGGGTATCATTATCTGCCGATACATATATTGAATCCTATGATAAATATGCATCGACGATACAGATCGAATCGAACGATAATGAAAACTCTATTTTTTTATTATTAAAAATTGACAGCTAAAGAAGATCTAAAGATAGAAAACATGCTTTGAAACTTAATCGGAAAGAATTAGAATAGTTCTAAATTCAAAAAATATTCTATAATTCTTAAAAATGTTTCGCTTTTAATAAAAACATGGTTCATTCAATTTCAATCTTTTTTATTTGAAAGATTTTCTAGGTACGAATATAGCTGTTTTTCTTGTAAATAAAACTATGTATATTCAATTTTTTATATTAAAAAAAATAGCTACTCAGTTATAAATTTAAAACAATTGTTTAGAAATTTATTTTCGAATTTTTCTAATGCATTTAGCTCACATCACAAATAGTCAAATAGTCAAAGGATAATTTATTGTCGATTTATTTTATAAAAAATATTTATTAATATTTTTTACTATTAATATAATAAATTATATTATATAATTTGAGATTAAATTAATTAATAAAATCATATTATTATGTGTACAAATTTAAATCTTTTAATGGATCGGCAAATATTAGAATACGATTCGATACGTGATTTGAAAAAACTTAAAATCGATATATGATAGTACACGACTTAAAAATTATAGGCGTGTAACAATTCTAATTGGTATTTCATGAGAAATGACCCGCTCCGGTAAAGCTAAATTTAGTTATTTAGTCTGTAATTTTTTTAATAGTTTAAGCTTTATGATTATATTCTTTATTGAGACATGCTATCGCCATTGAGGATGAAGTTGAGAACCATGAAAAGAATGGTATTAGTGTCATCCAAATTGAAGAGCCTACAATAAGGGAATGATTGCTTCTTAGGAATTCGGGGCGGTTAGAACTGATTAAATTAAGTTCGGAAGATATTAATTAATTTAATTTAATTAATATATTGATCAAAAATTAGGAGATATAATCTTAATGTACAGAATATTATCTATATTATTTTTTAGATTTGATTTTATATTTAAAAAAATATTATATTAGTCAAAAATATTATCCTATTAAAACAGAAAATATAGGAGATGTACACTGTATCAAATCCAATAACTCTTATCTTTCTTTTCATACTTTTTATTCTCTACAGACGCAAGTGTTCTATTTCGAATGGGTTGTTTACGCCTTCAGAATTAGAAATTGCATTGTCAAAGAAACTACTAATGTTATAATTAATTAATATACATACACACATTTAAATACCTGAGTCATCTGTCTGAAGTTGATGATTTACTATGCAGGAGACAGACCACAAAATCCTAAGACACTTGCTGAACATGATGTGGTCTTGACAACTTACGGTGTCTTATCTGCAGCGTATAAAAGTGTAAGGAAATATTTATGTATGATAAGGTATCTTTTCTTTAACTGCCTTTCTAGTTATTGTTTGTTAATATTGCCTTCTGTATTATTAAATATGATTTATTTTTGCATGGTTGGTTGGTTCAAGGTGATAAAGATATAGGATGTTGATAGCTTAAATGTAATGAATTGAGGTTTTATATAATCAATTGTAAACATATATAAAATATTTTATGTTTGTCAAAATGGGAGGTTAAAGTGCAATTAACCAACTTTTGTAACTAATCTCTTACCCTAAGTCTAATTGTTTATAAATAAACGTTGAGACTATTAATATGAGGGACAATATTTTCTAAAGCGGATATTATTTTGTTATCTTTACTTTCTCCTTCTAAAATTAATCTCACCTTTTACTTTCAAGAACTAGATTACACTTAACATTGACGACCACAATGGAAGATTTCAATCGATCAGTACCTTGATAATAAAATAAAAACCAGAGAAAATCGAATTGTGGATTAATTACAGTTGTTCTTGATTGATAATGGAGCCATGGAATATGAATAATCATTTTGTTCGAAAGGCAATCAAAGCGTTGACATCTGATTTGCGAAGAGAGGAAAATAAGGAAGATGATCAAAATTCAATTTCAACAGAATCATTCAGACATTGAAGCTCGAATGAATCAGTTACTAGATGAAATCAAAATTCTAAATGAGAAGTATGATCAAAGATAGAAAGATATCTAATCAGATAGGCTGAAATCTGAGGTACGAAAAATGGAGGAAAAGAACGATGTGAACAATCAATCTGATCGATCTTATAAAACTCGCTAGATTCGAAGTGAGCAGAGGAAAACACATTTTGAATCTAAGAAGATCATCGTACTTCACGAAAAGAGAAAAAAGATAATCATAGGTATGTTACATTTAGTGACGCTAAGTTTCATAGTTTGACATCTGAGCATAAAAGGTATCGGGGATCTTTAAAAGAAGAAAAAGGTCGACCTCGACATTTGCATAAAGAATATGGATCAAGAAGAGACAATAAACCATGTTGTTTAAGGGAAACAGAAGGGTGTGAAGGAAATACGTCGAATCAATATACATGAGTTGATGATCGGGATTTGTACACTGTCATCGGAATAGGATGAGCTAACCAGTAAGTGCAAGGAGTTGACTGAAGATATTCTCTTTTACCAACTGAGATAAGGTCTATTACTCTTCTGAAGCATTTTATATTTCTAAGGTCAAGAAATTTGATGGGATGCACGATCCCGATGACCACATCAAATATTTCGACAACTATATGATGAATTTTGAAGGTGCAAAATCCACCTCGAACGACGTGTTTTGATAGAAACAAGAAGCTCTGTGAATGTTCTGTCCAAGTCAACATACGAGAAGATGCGAAGTCCACCTCAAATTTGTCAGTCAGACCGCACTATAATTGGATTTACAGGTGTGACATCTTAGGTGATTGGGGAATTCGAGGGTGAAGTGTGTTTGGAAAAAGGGTCATTTGAAAAGAAAGTTTAAGTTTTATTCATGGTTGTAGATTATCCAACCATTTATAATGCAATTCTTGGAAGATCTCGGCTTTCGAGGATGTATGCAGTTGTATCCATAGTTCATCAGTGTTTGAAGTATGTCATCAGAGACTTTGTTGGGGTGGTTCGAAGAGGTCAAAAGGTAACTAGAGAATGTTATGCAACAACTCTTTGTATCCGAGGTCCTAACTGTGAAGATCGAACGGATGAATAGCAATCAGGTGGGTTGACCTCAGAAGGAGAAGAAGGAATTGACGATCCGAGGGAGACCCCGGGTTCCTTAATAGTAAGTGAAAGCATATAGGAGTATACATTTCCTAATGGAAAAACACTTCGAATAGGAACAGTGTTGTCCCCAACTTTGCATCATCAATTGTTACATTTCTGTATGCTAATTTGGATGTTTGTACTTGGACCATCTGATGTGTTATATCATATCTTGGCTATAAATCCTAGGATCAAGCTAGTTATTAAAAAAAGACGTGATTTTTCTGTTGAAAAGTCAGAGGCTATTATTGTAGAAGTGCAGCATTTGTCTAGGGTCGGACATACTAGGGAAGCACAATATCCTTTATAGAGAGTAAACCCAGTGTTGGTTAGAAATAAGAATGGAAAACGATGGATGTGTGTTGACTTCAAAGATTTGAATCGAGATTTCCATAAAGATCCATTTCATGTTCCTCGAATAGATCAGTTGGTTTATTCTACTTTAGGAAATAAAATTTTATATTTCCTGGATGCTTTTGCAGGGTATAACAAGATTTAGATGGATCAAAAAGACTAAGAAATCACTACATTTATCATTGATCGAGGCTTACATTGCTATATGGTTTTGAATTTGGGTTGAAGAATATTGGAGCAACATATCAGAGGTTGGAGAATAAAGCTTTTGCTTCTCAGATTGGAAGAAAAATATAGGTGTACATTGATGACATGTTAGTCCAAAATTCAGCTGATGATAGGAACTTAGAGGATTTATAGGAAAAAATTTCAAATTTAAAGGCTATTTAATTAAAGCTAAATCCTAAGAAATGTACTTCTGAAGTTCGATCATGAAAATTCTTGGGGTATATTATTAGTAAAAAAGGGATAGTGGCTGATCTAGATCATTTGAAGGCTTTAGTCTCAATGACATCACCTCAAACTATTAAGGAGGTGCAAATCTTAGCACGAAGGTTAGTTTCCCTTAATTGATTTATTTCGAGGTTTTCTGACAAGTGTTTTCCTTTTTTCTAAGTGTTACGAAGGCCAAAGGAGTTTGAATGGATATCGGATTGTGAAACATCATTTTCAAAGATTAAAGAACTTTTGTTGTCACCAGAGATATTGTTCAAGCCTCGAAGTTGAGCGCAAGTTGTTTTTATATATAGCAATTTTATGACTTTGTTGTGGGTGTTGTTTTGGTAAGTGAAGATGAGGAAATCTTAGTAAAAGTTTGTTAGCAGCAGAGAAAGGGTATTTAGAACTTGAAAAGTTTGCTCTATCTTTAGTGGTGGCTGCTAGGAAGACGCACCTTTATTTTCAAGCTCATACTATTGTGGTTCGAACTTCTTTTCCACTAAAAATGTGTTACAACGCCTATACAATTATGGAATGATGACCAAATGGTCAGTAGAGTAGAGAGAATTTGATATCATTTCTGCTCCTCGAACGGCCATCAAGGCTTAAGATTTGGCTGATATTCTTGTTGAATTTCATTCAAGTCGATCTGATGAGGAGATATGCAAAGATATCTTGTCAGGAATTTCAGTGTAGATAGGTCGAACAGATGGTTGCTCTAGTATACTGGGGTGCAATGTAGGAGTGCAGTTGGTTACTCCTTCTGGAGAGGCTATGTATCAAACTATTCGATTTGGATTTCGTGCATCAAATAATGAAGCTGAATATGAGGTTGCGTTGGCTAGTTTAAGACTTGCTAATGTTTGCGGAGCAACAACAGACCAGTTAGAAACAAATTCATAATTAATAGCAAATCATATGGCAGATGCTTTTGAGGGTAAGAAAGATTATATAATTTTTTATCTGCGTGAGCTTCGAAACTTGGCTCTCTTGTTTGATAAAGTGACTATAGAACATATTAATCATGGGGATAACACAGTTGTTGATTCTTTAGCAACAATTGCTTATACAGAAGAATGTCTTTGGATACTATTATAGGAGAGTCCATCCATTCGAACGCGATCAGGAAAAATGTAAATATTTTGAGGAGGTATTTGTCACTCCAGATACAATTCAAGGTGATTGGAGGTTTGATATTCTTAATTTTTTGTTAAGGGGAGTGTTGCCTCAAGATCCGCAGTTGACTAAAAATTAAGATATAAAGCTCATGGTTATGTGGTATTGGATGGAGTGTTTTACAAGAAATCTTTGAGCAGACCATTGCTACGTTGTTTAAGAAAACAAGAGTCTCAAGAGATTTTGTCTGAGCTGCATGATGGTGAGGTTTCAGCATATTGTGGTTTCAAGTCTTTAACACGTTGAGTTTTGTTGGTAGGGTAATATTAGCCTTCAATTATGAATGATGTTAAAGTTCTAGTTTGAGGTTGTGATACGTGTCAGCGTTTTGCCCATTCGATTTACAAACCAGAACTACCACTTATATCTATTTCCGAAGCTATTCCTTTTGACAGATGGGAAATATATTTGGTAGGACCATTTCCTATGGCTTCTGGGGACGTCAGATGATCATTGTAGTAGTGGATTATTTTTCGAAGTGGGCAAAAGCTAAACCATTCTCTAGAACAAAGCAAATGATGTTATTAAGTTCATTATGAACAATAGTATGAGCTCAAAAAATCACCACAGATAATGGGCCTCAATTTAACAATAGGAAAATGACTTTTTTTTGTGGTTCGAAAAGAATAACATAGTGTTTTTCTATGCCATTTCATCCACAAGCAAATAGTCAAGTATAAGTTATGAATAGATCTATTTTACATGGTTTGAAGAAGAATTTGGCAGGTGCTGCAAGAAAATGGCCTAACTATTTACAAGAGATGTCGTGGGCTTATCGTACAACTTCGAGAGAGGCTACTCAAGAAACCATTTTGTATTGGTTTATGGTATGGATACTATTAGTGATGCAGAATCTACTATACCTTCTTATAGGATACTTCAATATTCTGAAGAGATGAATGAAGAGGCAACGAGAATAGAGCTAGATTTCATAAAAGAGAAATGAGTTAGAGCTCATTTGAATATGAATCATTATCAAAAGTTGATGAAGAGTCAATACAATTCGAAGGTGAGAAGGATGGATTTCAAAGTATGAGACAAATTATTGATAAAATTATTCCTTCATACAAAGGATAAATGCCTCAGAAAGGTGGCCCCAAATTGGGAGGGTCCTTATATGGTTATGGAAAGATTGAAGTTGGGTACATATCGCCTTTGTGATGAGCAAGGTAGAATGCTTCAACATCCTTGGAATATCGAACATCTGAAGTTGTACTAGGAATAATGTTTTGTTTTGAATCTTTTTTAAATAATTGGCACACTCTTTCCTACCTTGTTGGCCCATTGGGGTTTAATGAGGTGTCGTGTAAATATTCAAAGATATTAATAAAAGTATTTTTTGGCCAACGGTTGTTTAAAACTAGTTAAAGACGGAACATCTTTGAAGTTGTTAACCAAGATTAATTATTCTGAAGTGTTAAATGTTTATTATTAACATTTTCCGAACAGACATCCATATTTGAAGTGCTACATTCTCTAAACGCACTTGACATATTTGAGGTGCTACATTCTCTAAACGCACCAGACATCTTCGAGGTGCTACATTCTCTAAACGCACTATATATATTTGAGGTGTTTACATTATTTAAATACACCATTTGTTATTTGAAATGCTACGTTCTTTCAACGCACTTTTTAAGGCATCATTAATATTATTCAAGGTGAAAATGACTTTGAGTTTTTTTTAAAGTAAAAAGTTATACGATAGAGCAGATGAGTATAGAAAAAGGAAAATTGATAATTCATGAAAGATAATTCGACCTTAAAAAAAGATATTCTGAATGTATAACAACTAAGCATTCTTTAAAAAAGTCCTCACAAAATATTGACCGATTTCGAACAAAAAAAAACAAAAAGGGATAGAGCAACATTTATTTCTCTTCGGAATTCCCTTATGAAGAAGATCCTTCATCACTTTTATTTTCTTCTGATTCCGTTTCTTCGGAGGAATCAATAGGGACATGATCAAAGGCTTCATTGGGTCGGTTGTCTAGGCGGATTAATTCCTAGAATCTAGATAGATTTATCTTAGGGAATACTACGTGAATTTCACGAAGCAAATTGATTAATTTATGTTCCTCGACATTTGTTATAGCAGCCATTGTGTCTTTCCCACACTTAGTTTTGGAAACTTCCACAACAATCTCCTTTTCTTTCCCAAGGGAAATTTTCAGATCAACAATATCACTTGTCAGCTTCTTCTTCTCTTTTTCACTCTTCTTTAAAGTGTCTTAAAGAGTAGAATACTTTTGTTGTTCCTTAGATAATTACTTGGCATACTTCTGCTTAAGTTCTTCTATCTTTGCTTCATGAGAAGTCTTGAGCTCCTCCAGCTGTTGATCATACCTAGAGTAAAGATGACGTTTAAGTTGGATGCCATCATGAATAAATTGCGACCTATCAATTTGGAATACACGAAATTGCTCCTCAATATGTTTTCCAAAACTCTCTCCATTCTTTTCTCTGCAGCATCATCATTTTTATATCTAACCATCTCATTGCCATTTTTTCTAAATGGCTTCGAGAAGAATTTACCTCTGTGTGTAATGTTTGGGCTGCTGTTTCGAGTTTGGGAAAAGGTTGCAGAGAAAGTAAGACCTCTTTGGATGTCTCCTAGAGAGGGATGAATATTTCTTTGTTCTAAGGCATAATATTAGAGGAGTAAGCCAAGTGAGCATTTGAAGAAGAAAAAAGTTCATGCAAGAGAGGAGTAGTGACTTGATGGCCAATTTTTCGAAGTCGTTCTTGGATTTCTTGAACCTTTGGATCCATGTCTTTGTATAGAGCTGGAAGCTCTTCTTTACTAGCAGGCTCATAAGGAAAGAATTAGTCATCTCCTTAGTAACGTTGGTCGCCGTTTCTCCTTCATTATCTTCCATTTCGACTACTCATCGAAGATTGTCTATTGTAGTTTCCTCAGCTTCATTTGGAGTAATATCTGAAGTAATTGATTCAGGGGTCTCTTCTACTCCTTTTGATGATTAAGATTTTGTAGCTTTCTTTTTCCTTGGAGTAGAAGTCTTCTTATTTTTTGAAGAACGTTCAACTTTGACTCCCTGCTCGATTGTGGGCAGACCAACTTTAGTTGCCTTCCTTTTGTTTTTAGCTCTTTTTTTCTTCTGATGGCTTGGATTTTGTGAAGGGCTAGCACCGGATGTACTAGCTGTTTTTTTTTCTCTTTCTTTTTTTGCGGGAAGATGGCTGTCAGATCTGTTCCTCACTGGAAGAGTCACCTTACCATCAGGTGCTACCAGTCTCTTTACATCCAAATTTGGATTTGGTAGCTCCATCATATTTTCGGGAGGGTCAGTACCGAAGGTGATCCTCCACAAGTGGCTATTAATAAAGTTGATGGGCAGAAAAGCTGAGTGGAACCTATTGCCCCACTCTTTTTCAGCCCATGTGGCTAGTTTCACAAAAATATCCTTGCGACCCTTATATCTCTTCGAAATTCCTAAGAAAAGTGGCAATATAAATGTAAAATTAAACATAACTTATACCGCGAAAGAAAAAAATGAAAACAAAATAGAACTTACTGTTACTCCTCCAGACGAGGTTGAGTTTTGAAGGGTTCTCCTCATATATCTTCTTCCCGTTCTCCAAAGCTCCAAATATGAAGACAAATATTTTTTTCCAAAGTTTGTTAGCTTCGTGCAAGTCATCGATGATTTTAAGATCATATCAAGGGTTAGGTAGTATAAGGGTAATACCGGTCCCTTTGAAAGTTTGGTTAGGGCGATAAAACTTTGATGGAGAGGGGAATTTGGCTTAGTCTGGAAGCCATGATCACTGATAAATGTGTGAGCCATTGATTGGGTGTTGTTTATATATAGAAAAGGTCCAGGAGTTCGAAGTACTCCACTGTCATCGAATCTAATGGGAACCGAAGACCCTAGTTGATGATCTGAGGGTAGACCACCAATTCATCTTTTCCACAGTCCAATGGAGTCTCCCCCTCTTTTGGCAGTCAAAGTGTAATATTATCTGCTATTCCGCATTGTTTTTTATAAGACCAGCTTGAACGTCAGTATAGTAGATATAAGGCACGTTTCTAGCACCACGATATATTCGAGGAGGAGTGGCTTTAAGTTTACACTCCCTGAGGCAATAACATATTCGGGAAGCTCAATTAGAGCGTTCTTTTTTTTATTTTATTCCCCGGTGCTCTTGTTTTCGAGGTATTTTCCTTAGTATTAGCTTTGACATCTTTTGAGCCATCTTTAGTATCAGCGTCAATGTTCGATTGAGTTGCTCCTGAATCAACTTCTTCATCAGAAGCTTCATCTATAAGCCGACGTGGGTTTGAAGTTGAGTTTTGGTTCTCTAGTTCATTGTATGAGGGATTTTGCGATGTCCTCCAGTAACTGTCTCTTGGTCATGGTAAAGTTGATTGCTTATCCTGAACCTGCGCATAATACTCCCGCCCCGGTATTTCCTCGCCCTCGGACAGCGAAATGGCTCGGGCCACCTCTCTCCCGACCCTCTCCCCAGCTGCTTTGTCATTCATTCTTTAAGATTAAATCGCGATTTTCAAAAAAAAGTTTTCTTTTTGGTATCACGTGTTCCCACAGACGGCGCCATTGATGAGAGAATAAATGACAAGAATAAGGAATCTCGGATCTTGGACCTGATGTGACTAGACCTCAAAATGTAGAGAGAATATAGAAAGAGAATATATAAAACAATTGTCCACCTACAAAGAATAAATGGGCTCCCTTTTATAGTGGGAACGGTGAGACCCATTTATGTCCTTGGTAGTCTTTTATTATTTCACAATTAGTCCTTTACAAACTACTCTATTTACACATTGTCTTCTAATAAATAATAAATACAATAACAGACATTATTCTCTTCTCATATTTACAATCGACTCCTTTTCTATTGGGATCGGCGAATTACTTCCTTATCAGGCATAACTCTATATCGGAGACGATTATGTGTGTGAATAAAATAATTTATTTCTGACGTAAATTCATGTGATACATGTAACGCTTCTTCAATCATATTATATTTATAATCCAAATTATCTTCATCTCGTTCATCCTCCAATCATATTATGCAACATTATACATGCTCTAATTGACGTTTTAGAGTTTTAATTTTTTAAAATCACGCAGGTCCACATATGATTGCAAAATGAGCTTGTAAAACACCAAAAGCTCGTTCGATATATTTTCTTGAAGATTCTTGGTCTGTCGCTAAACATTTTTTGTTACCTTAAAGAAAAGGAAATATGTTTACAAATGTTGATCACGGGGGATATATACCATTAGTGAGATGAATTAATTGTATAGTTAGCCAGAGAACACCGAACTTCAGCGAAATCACTAAAAAAATGCGCGTTCAAGCATATTTATATCATTAGGAGATCTTGGGAATCCAAAAAACTCATGCCATACCAAAAATCGGATTAACCCACAACTTCTAAATTAACTGTTGGTTCGTGAACATAACCTGCATACATTTATTTCTAACTATCTAAACAATTTTTCGATTTCCAATGCATACAAACTAGACTTCCTAACATCCCAGGAAAATCTTGATTTTCATTAATTTTAAATAATCGAGCAGCATCATCTTTGTTTGGTGACCTAAAATACTTTTCGATGTATACATTAACAATTTATTTCACATTTGTTTTAAGATTTCATGTCGTTGTACTTACCTCCATACTAACATATTTGTCAACATAATCTTCTCTAACTCTATATGCTAAAAAAATTAATGAAACCGTAATTTTTTTAAGTGAAAAAACCTAATTTTTAGCGACATTATGTGTCTAACTATTAAGGTCATGCAAGTGTTGGATGAGTTTGTCTAAATACACGAGTTTGTAATGAAGAATGACTTAAATATATAATATTTAGAGGAAATGGTGTAATAATAAATGTTTGAGTATGTTTAGTATAATAAAGGCGTTGAATAATCTAAAGTGGATAATCCATATGAGTTTGGATGCTTGGAATTTTCTCTTTCTATTTCGCGTGTTTCTCTCGCTAAACTTAGTTCCAACGTTATCTGGTAGCAGTTTTGGGTTCAAATATTTCCAGATCGATCATTTTCGACCATAGTGGGAAATAATTGATATCTTAAGCTATTTTCTCTTAAATCACTACTCTAACTGCGAACTTATTAAGACAGATGAGAACTGACTTCCAAGAGGAGCCCGTTTTCAGGATAAAAGGTGTTGCGATCAGGTATGTTTCTGAGGACAAACGATTTGAGGAGCATAAATTCGAAGAGCAACACTACACTGACCAATACGCCGATGAGGAGTTGAACATTGTGATTTAAGAGAAAATAGCTTAAGGTATCAATCTTTTCCCACTGCCCTAGTGATGATGAGAAAATAATTGTTGAAAAACATTGCGAAGCTAAATGCTAAAAAAGAGGCAGTATTAAATGATAAAATACTCAGGTCAGAAATCTGGAGGGAGTGATCTCTGGAAGAAATTAAAATAGAACACGGGCAACAAGCTCTGGATCACGATGTGGAAAGGCATCAGAGTCGTTACTCGCCAAGAAAAGAGAAAAAAATTAGGCAACGATATGATTGCACGGAGTTTAGTGATTCCTCCAATTACGAATCTGATGTGTCTTCTTCCCTGAATAGAGAGTATTGACGCAAGAGAAAGGGTAAGAAAAAGAGTTCGAAGATGGACCGACGTCTAGTTTCTTAGCGATCTAGAGACTCGAAGAAAAAGAAGAATAACTCTAACAAAAGAGACCCCGTCTCGGTGGATAAAGATAGGGCGGTAGATATTAGAAGAGAAGAGCAAGTGATTCTCAATGTTTAGTTCCTCTCGGGAAGTCATAACCTCGACTATCGAGTCTGTAGTTAGTTTATGAATCCATTTGAGGAAGGATTATATGCAGGCCCTACTGAAGTTATTCGGGGCGATATGTTTAAAACTGGACATAACTGGAGGTTATCTTCGTTGTTTGGTGAAATATAGTTGGGGCACATACCGACATGGTTTGATATTTCTAACTTCGATAAATTCGATGGGAAAAATGACTCGAACCGTCATATCAAGCTGTTAAAATATTTCATGATAAATTTTGATAAGGATGACAAACTATTATGCCGAGCATTTTCAAAGAAGTAAGGATGGAGCCTCAAAATAGTTCAACTGATTGCCACCTAGTTGCATCAAGAAATTTGATATGTTTTGTACCATGTTAAGAAACCAGTTTGTAGGAAGCAAAAAGTTCTGAGTTGGTGGGGACACTATCATTAATTGCCGACAAAGGGTCATGGAAGACCTAAGAGATTATACGAGGCGATCTATTGTGACAAAAACCGAGCTTGAAGCATGTGAAGAGACTGTGGCGTTAGCTACATTTAGGTTGGGATTATTGCCCGGTATTAAGAGGGACACCGTCGCAAAGAAACAAGTTTTCACATTTTGAGCTATGTTAGCAAATGTTGAAAAGTGGATTTTAGTGAAGGAAACTCAAGTATCGTATCAGGCTTATTTGGCCCAATAAGAGCACGACTCGCAGTGTCTTGTGATTTACCACCAGGCACCTGCGCAAATTCCTCAACCATCTACGATTCGGACTTACCAACAATCAACTCAATTGCGACCCATAGTGTAAAACCAATTACCATCTCGATCGAGTATCTAATCAGCATCTATAGTAATATCCAACAAATGGGTTTAACCTTCTCACTTTTCTAAGTTGACGGAGTGTGTGGCCATTATTTTTTATTAGTCAAAGAACCATATATAATTCCGCAAACCACTCCTGATCCAGACTCAAAGGAAAATCCAGAGTAACATATATTGTAACTTTCACGATGACATCGGGAACAATATAAAAGACTATATTACGTTAAAAAAAATGAAATTCAAGTTTAAATTGAGAATGGAAAGTTGACAACATTTATTAAGAAGTATTCCGAGCTGGATTATGATGGGGAGAGAAGTTGTGATAGCTCCAATGTAGGATAATACCCTGGTCATTTTGGAACCCATCGACTCATTCGATATAGCCTTTGATATTTGGATCCTAAGAGGGATAGGAAGGTGATCAATATACTAGAAGATCCCGAGCCTAAACGAAAGGTTAGTGATTTATGTAAATTCTTTGAGTCACTTACCATTTTTGGTGGGATACCATAGAAGGGGTCATCAATTTCTCTCGCAAGAGGCACATTGTTAGCTTGGCCACATAGTTAGAGATTGAGGCATCACCGCACCTCCACAAGAAACCTTTTATGATATTTTTCTTCGATGATGATGATATGAGAGAGGTTAGGAGGCCATATGAGGAGCAATGGTAATTATGGCAGAAATTGGCAAGTATGAGGTTCAGAAAATCTTGATCTACACGGAAAATTCTACAAATATTTTGTTCATGACCACTTATAAGTAAATGAAGAACCCTCTGATCATTCTCTGGTCCAATAGAAACATTAGGGGTTTTAACGAAGCAACCGCTAAGGTAGTGAGAAAATTTGAAAAAAATGGTAGCGTTGGGCCTCGATCCTTTTAAGAAGGAAGTATCGATGTTATTTATTGTAGTATATGCTATGACGCTGTACAATGCAATTTTTTATAGGTCCTACTTGTCCCGAATACATGCGGTAGCTTCGACGATCCATCAGTGCTTGATATATGTACTAGAGAATAACATGGGATTGTGCAGAGTAGTCAAAAGATGGTCAGGGAGTTTTATCGAATTGCTCTGGCTCCTAGGCCTAATAAAGAAATGGAATCCAAAAGATATTAGTAGTTGTCGGGGTCCAATCATATGGATGACCCGAGGGAGGCCTCAATTGTTTTATCTCCGACGAAAACTACAAGAGTTATGTTATTTATTAACGAACGGGTTCTAAAAATTAGTATTATGTTATCTCTGGACGTGCAGGAGAAGTTGATCCTTTTGTCTCTTGAAAAGACTATACATGTCTGCTTGGTTTGGGGGAGACATTATAGGAGTTCCCGAAGATATAATTTTATCACAGTCTCGTGATCTGACAATATTTTGGATTAGTTATTCAAATAAAAGTTGTGTTTCGTATAAACATTAGATTTCATCATTGCCGAGGTAGATTGGCTATCAAAAGTAAGATACATCCGCGAATCTTGGTACCTCTTATGGATAACAAACCCAGTTTTAGTAAAGAAAAAAAAAATATAAAGTGGAGGATGTGTGTGACCTTTACCTCTCTGAATAGAGCATGCACAAAATATCCATTCCAAATTCCTTATATCGACCAATTGGTGGACTCGACATCTGGAAAACAAATTATTATCATTCATGGACGCGTATGCGGGGTATAAATGAATCAAGTTAGACCCAAAGATCAGGATAGCACTTCGTTGATAACGGGGAGAGGTTTGCAATGTTACATAGTAATGTCTCTCGGGTTAAAGGCGTTCGGGCTAACTTACTAAATTTTAGTGAATAAAATGTTCGAAAGGATGACATTGATGATAGGTTAGTGAAACATTTTACGGATGACAACATTTTTCGGACTAGGAGAACACATTTATCAACTTGAAGAAAATAAATTTGAAGTTGAGTCCGAGGAGTGCATATATCGAGACCTGTTTGGAAAATTCTTGGGTTACATGATTAGTGAAAAAGGAATAGAGTTTGATCTAATCAAATTAAATGCTTTGAACATTATGGCTCCCTCTCAAACTATTAAGTAGTGCATATCTTGACTAGAAGATTGGACCCTCGTAATAGGTTCATATCCAAATCTTCAGACAAGTGTGCTCCTTTTTTCTAAGTGCTTAGACATGCAATGGATTTCAACTATACCCCATAATGCACCAAGGCCTTCCTTGTTTTATGGGAATATCTATCATCTCCCTTGATTTTGACCAAGCCAAACCCGTGAGAGAAGTTATTCATCTATATCGTGGTGTATAACTATGTGGTTAGTGCGACCCTAATTCGTGCGGCCGACAATATCCTTAGTGTTGGTAACCACATCATGAAAAAATGTGAATTTATTTCCAAGCATATTCAATATTGGTTCGTACATCGTTCCGTTTGAAGAATTTTTTGGAGCGGCATTTGAGAGCGCCAAGTACGAACATGTCCATAGAGCTGAAAACACAATAGCCGACCCTTTAGCGACGATGACGTATTCTAGTAGTTACCTATGGATACTTACGTAAGAGATCTCGTTGATAGGAAATGATTCAGAGCAAATATTCTATTTTGATGTGTCTTACCAGATATTAACAAGTGTTGAAAGAGCTTGCAGGCACGACATTAGAGAATTCTTAGTTAATAACATTTTACTTGTTGACAAGACAATGGCTAAAAAACTTTGGTTCAAAGCCCACGGCTTCACTATTCTTAGTGGAATACTCTACAATAGATATTTGAGCAGAGCTTTGATGTGTTTGCTCAACAACAATGAGTCACAAACGATCTTGTCTGAATTTCACGACGTGGAAGGGTCGGCGTACTATAAATTTAAAGCTTTAATAAAAATAATTTTAATGTCTGGATTTTATTGGCCCACGATTATAAACGCAAAGAAATTAATAAAATGATGTGACACTTCTCATAGATTTGGTAATTCGATTCGCATGCCCGATGTGTAGCTCAAGTCCATTTCCAAAGCATTGTCAATGAGGGATTGATTTAGTCGACCTTTTGCCGATGGCCTCGGGTGGAAGATAGATGATAGTAGTTGCGGTGAATTATTTTTCCATATGGATCGAAGGATAATAGTTTTCCGAGAGAATGGTGTAAGATATGATAAAATTTATCTTATCATTTTTTGGAGTTATTTTGGTGTTCTGAAGAGGGTGACCATGTCCATAGTTCGATAACAATGAAGTGAAGGCTTTCTGCTCGTCCCGAGGAATTCAGCTATATGTTTTGATACCATTTTATACATAGGCTAACGGTCAAGTCGAAGTAACAAATTGATCGATTCTTGATGGTGTCAAGAAAAAATTGGAAAGGAAAGACGAGAGTTGGCCTAGTTATTTGCAAGGGGGTTTCTGGGAATATCAAACTACTTCTTGCACCGCGTCCCGGGTATCACCTTACCTGATGTTAATGGGATGGGAATTCTTATCCCTACGGTGACAATACTCCCCTTATATTGTCTTGAACATTAATCTGTAGAGGATAATAATGAAGGCAGACGAGCTGGACTTGATTTGATCGAATAAAAGAAAGGACGAGGACATATAAATACAATACACTATCAAACTAAGGCAGACAAGCTTGACTTGATTTGATCTAATAAAAGAAAGGACGAGCACAGATAAATACAATACACTATCAAACTCTGATGCAAAAGAGGTATGTATTAAAGATCAGACGGCGAGAATTTAGAGTCGGTGATAGGTTTATGAGAAAATTGTTTTTTCAAACTAAAGAAAATTATATGGTTATGAGAAAAGTGTTTTTGCACATTAAAGAGAAAAGGCTCTCGAAATTGGCACCACACTAGGAAGGTTTGTACATCGTGACAAATCTTGGAACCCTTGGAACATCGAACATCTTAAATTGTATTTTAAGTAAATGATATTATGTTATACATCTTGTATGCTATATTGAATCAGTCGGTAACATACTATTTCCTATCCTGGTGGCGCATAAAAGTTTTAAAGAGGTACTTATTTAACTGATTCGTCAATACAAATGTCTAATGTTAGATGTGTGTTGTAGTATTCGAGGTTAACATTTAAGTTTTCTAATTTTGGATATGTAGGGTTTTTCAACTTCGATTATTCAGCACTTAATTTTTATGATTTTTTACTAGTGGGGTCTTACAACCTTAGTTGGTCAATACTTAATTTTTATGATTTTGTACTCGATGGTGATAAGGATATAAATTATGAGGGAGCTAAAGAAATTATGGAAAATGGTTAATGTAAAAGCTTTGTAAAGTAAAAAAGATAAATGTAATGTAATATATAGATATTAATAAGGACCAAGGTCTAATTTACCCAAAGGTGTAACTAATTATATTACTTACTCTTCTATCCTATAAGTAGGAGAGGAGATTATAAAACAAAGGTATTTAACATTTAACTATTAATTGTCAACTATCCACTGTTTCTCTCTAGAAATAAACAATTCATTTTATCTTTTTAAAACTACACTTTTGTGTAATCTTTACATTAAAAGTTTTAGCACTTATCATTGACGACCATAGTGGGAGAATTAACAAGGTACCTAGGTAGTAAATGTAAAACCAAAAATTACGAAATTTATGGTTTTTGTTATTGATCGAAAATCATAATAGAAACAGAAATCAGAGTTGATCCTATAGTGCACAAGGAATTTGAGGTGCTTAGATGAGATATGCATAAAGAAGAGACTCGAGGTGATAGTCAAAAGCCAAAACAGTGTGAACAGTCAGATATTAAAAACCGGATAGATCAGTTGTTGGAAAAAATAAATGTATTAAATGATGAGTTCAATCGAAAAGAGCATCAAAATTCTATTAGGAAGGATGATCATGTAAGCAAAAGAAAGGTAAACATCGATCCATTTCAACCAGTGATATTGAATTTTCCAGTTCGAATTTTGAAGGTATGTTGTTTAAGCAAGGGATACATAGGTATTCTTCGAAGGGAGAGGGAAGTTGACGTTGAAAATCGCACAAAAAACATAGATCAAAGAATGAGAGTAAGCGTCGAAATACGAGGGATAACCCATGGTACGAGGGTAATACATCCCACCAAACTGAAGTGTCTGTTTGTCGACACGTATAAGTTTTGGGGAGCGTGAAAATCTCTTCGACACGTCTTTTACCTCACAAACAGATCTATAAGACATGCTGGTATGTGTCCAGAAGCAACCGACGCATGTCTAGTAGTGATGTCATCAACCTAAACAATCTCTGACACATTAATAGATAGAAGGGTGCACGCCGACTAAAGTGAATATTGTGAGAGAATAAGATCAACAATTCCAATGGTGAAGTCATGAATCAGAAGAAATACCCATGATATATGATAATCAAAAGAAGTTTGGTAAATAGACCCACTTAGAAATACGATTGAAAAAGTTGTCTGATAAAGGTGTGAAGCAAGAATAATCCGAGAAAGGACACAAAGGTGTCATACTATGAATATTCATGAAAGTAATAACCCGAAGAAACCAGGAGAACAACTTACACCAGCGTAGAAATAATTTGACTGAAGACATCGATGGGAGAGCAATCCGAATAGGAGATCCAGAGGAAAAAAATCTGAGGGGCCTCAAGAGGAAGAAAAATCCAAGGGGGCTCAAGAGGAAGGAAAGTTTTCACTTTGTAAATCATTTCTTATTCGAGTACTTTCACAAGGACTGGGGCGCTACTGATAATGAGAGAAAAACAGGGTGAAGAATAAGCTTTAATGTAATGAATAAAAGGTTTAAATATATATGATTAAATATCAAGGACTAAGCTAAAGCAAACATAACAATAGAGTGGTCATATGTAATAACTAACAAACTTGTTTACAAATAATAAAAGATTAAGGTGAGAAGATCATTTATAAGAGGGTAAACATGTAAATTCATAGCCTACCCCATGTACAATATAAAGGACATTCCTTTTTTGGGAAAGGGGTCCAATGATTAGTTGATGATTGGTACATTTATTATTTTCTTCTCTTTCTCTCTCTATTGATTCAGTTTCTCTCTTTAGAAAATACCTCATACGAATATTTCTTTGCCAGTTACCCTCATATGAATATAGTTTTAATAGGATTAATAACTATGAAATATCTGAATACATCAACAGCGACCAGATATCTCTGGTAGAATGACTAAGTGGTCGGTTTAGTTATGGGATTTCAGTATCAATTTTTCTCCTTGAAAAACTATTAAGGCTCGGGCTCTAGCAGAATATTTGGTTGAATTTTACTTAAGCCGGTATGATAAGGAAACTATTAAAGAATTGGTGTAAGTAGATTCAATGTGGGTAGTTTGAACAAATGGTGGTTCTAGCATATTGGGATCAAATACATGGGTATAATTGATGACCCCTATTGGAGAAGCCTTGTATTAGGCTATTCGATTTGGATTTCACGCATCCAATAATGAGGCTGAGTATGAGGTTGCTTTAGCTAGTTTAAGGCTTGCAAGTATTGGTGCGAAAACAGTTTGATTAGAGACATATTCGCAATTGATGGAAAATCATATGACATGGATATTCAAGGCTAAGAAAGATTAGTTAGCTTTATATATTCAAGAGATCTGAGGGTTAACGCTTTTATTTGATAAAGTGGTTGTTGAACACATCAGTCGAGGGGATTGATAAGGAACTAGGAATTTAAGGACTACAATGTAAACAATAAAAGGTCTAGTAACAGATTGAAAGGTTAAAGGAGCGTTTTTTATTATGTGTCTCTTATAAAGGACTAAATCTAATTTATCTTTTTATGTAACTAATTACAATTATGAGCTAAGTCTTTGCACCTCTATTTAAAGGTCAGGGCTGAACTAATAAAGGGGTTGAACTTCTGATTTGACTCAGTTGTGTTCTCTCACTTTCTCTCTCTAAAATCTTTCTCTCACTAAAACACTCTTATTATCACTTATTAAAGCGACTTCCAATAGACAAACTCACCAAATTGGCGACTCCGGTGGGGACACTAGCAATCGATGTCTTATTCTCTCGTTCGAATTTTGTTAATCGTGAAAAATAACCTTAAATTTTCACGATGAATCCTGCAAACAATCCATTAGTCCGATCAACAATTGAAACGCTGAGAGAAGATTTACAAGGTAATGAAAATAGACCAGAAGGATCTGTTCCGATCCAAACTCAATCAGATATTGAAATACGTATGAACCACCTCCTGAATAAAATAAATGCGCTGAATGACAAGTACGAGAAAAGAGAGCAGGAAATTCACTCGGCGAAGCTTAAATCCAAAGTGAGACAGTTAAATAAGAGAACTGAAATTGGAAACCAGTCTGAGGGGATCCATTTCGAATTTTAGGGTTTCTATACTACTTTTCGAAGGCAGTTTGTTGGAACCAAAGAGATGAGAGCAAATGGAGATATAATTATTGATAAACTCCTCCTAGAATCGGCACTCTGAAATGGGATATGGATAACTTTACAACCATGAACCCAAAAGGATTCAATGATCAAAGGATGTGGATCGATAGGTCACACAAAGGTTGTGGAAATGCCTTTGATATTCCAACTGATCTTCCTTTGGATATGACGCACCAAATGAAGAACAGGTTTTCTTGTGGATATTACACACCAACAAGAGAAGAGTAAAACTTAAGAAGTTTTTTCAGAATCAAAGATAGTCTACCATTAGAATTCTGAGTACATAGTTTTTATAGGAGAAAGAACTAGCCTTGAACACAATTAAGGCTGTTCTTGGAAACATAAGGCATGCCTCTAAAACATTCAAGGCTTTTGTTGGAAACAAAATGCTTTAATATTGAAAATACAAAGTATTATTGATATAAGCTGGAAATCAGACCTTTCCCTCCTCCAAGGACGTGGCTTTTGGTGTAGATGGGCCTTGGGCTTTTATTTCAACAAATGGGCAATGGTGAAGTGAAACAATTGCCTCATTAAAAACCTTGTCAAGAAAACCCATTGGGACAAAACTTGTACAAGGGAAAAAGAGTACAATCGAGGCACTTTCTCATTTGTTGAAATCAATTAGCTTGAATCAAGACCAAAGTGGTTTGACAAGCTTTTCCACCATACTTGCTGTTTTGATCACGTGGATTCTCTAGTTGATTAAGCAATCCTCCAACAGCTTTGTTAAATTGTTTTGCTCTTGATCGAGTTGTTGGACCAGCCGGTAAAATAAGAATATCTTCAACTTCAAGCTCATCTTCTTTTTCAAGTTGTTCATCTGGTTCTTGCACATTTCCATGTTCTAAGCTCCTTGTGTCATCTAGGATCACATCATCCTCTCCCACTTGAAAAGGATTTGTCCTCAAATCCATTTCATTTGCGATAAAAGGAACCAAATCAGAAACATTAAAGGTAGGACTCACTTTATACTTACCTCGTAGGTCAAGTTGATACGCATTATTGTTGATCTTTTTTGTTACTTCAAATGGTCCATCAATTCTAGGCATCAATTTTGACTTCCTCTCTTCTGGAAATCTTTTCTTTCTTAAGTGCACCCATACTTGATCTCCAACCTCAAAAACTTTCTCACGTCTTCCCTTGTTTGCTTGTTTGACATATTGCTTAGTTTTTTTTTCCATGTTTTTCCTTGCATCATCATGGATTCGTTTTACAAGTTTAGCTTTCTTTTTCCCATCTATGCTAGTTCTTTCACTCAAAGGCAAAGGAATTAGATCAAAAGGAGATATTGGGTTAAATCCATAAACAATTTGAAAAGGAGAGTACTTAGAAGCAGAATGCATAGAATGATCTGAAATATAAGGGAGTCACACTATCCTTTATGGAAAGCGAATCCAGTAGTGGTAAAAAAGAAGAATGGGAAGTGGAGAATGTGTGTTGATTTTACAAACTTGAATCGAGCCTGTCGTAAAGATCCATTTCTTGTTCTTCGAAAAGATCAACTGATTGATTCCACCTTGGGAAATAAAATACTAACCTACATGGATGCTTTTGCAGGATACAATCAGATTCAGATGGATCCAAAGGACCAAGAATGTACGACATTCATAACTAACAAAGGGTTGCATTGCTATAAGGTTATGCCATTTGGATTGAAAAACGCTGGAACCACTTATCAAAGGTTGATGAATAAAGCTTTTTCCACTCAGATCGTAAGTAACATTGAGGTATATATTGATGATATGGTGGTAAAAGCCTTGAGGGATGATGCGCATCTGGAGGATTTAGAGGAAACATTTTTGAATTTATGAGCAATCAGACTAAAGCTTAATCATTAAAAGTACACCTTCGGAGTTCGATCAGGGAAGTTCTTGGGTTATTTATCAGTGAAAGAGGAATAGAAGCTGACCCGTAACAGTTCAAATCTCTAATAGAAATGAATTTTCCTCGATTTGTTAAAGAAGTGCAAATTTTGACAAGAAGGTTAGTAGCACTTAATAGATTTATTTCTACATTTTCTAGACAAATGCTTTCCTTTCTTTCAAGTTTTACGAGGGCCAAATAGATTTTAATGGACATCAAAGTGTGAGGTAGCATTTACAAGCATAAAACTCTTATTATCATTAGCAGAGATTTTGTCAAATCCTCGAAGTGGAGAAAAGCTCTTTTGTACATTGCGGTATCAGATTTTGCACTAAGTGCAGTGCTGATACGTGAAGATTCAAGAACTCCAAAGCCAGTATACTATATCAGCAAAAGTCTAGTGGCAGTAGAGAAGAGGTATTTGAAGCTGGAGAAATTAACATTAGCATTGGTGATTGCATCTAGGAAAATGCGCCCCTATTTCCAAGCTCATACTATCGAAGTCCAAACTTCATAACCTTTAAAATATATTTTGCAACGGCCTGATATTTCAGGGAGGATGACCAAGTGGTTATTGGAGTTAGGAGATTATGATATCTTGTTCGCACCTCGAACTGCAATAAAAGCTCAAGTGCTGGCAGATTTATTTTGTTGAATTTCATTCGAGCAGATCAGATGTTGAAGAAAATCAAGACGTTGCACTAGTATGTTCGAGGGGGATCGTTCGAACAAATGGAGAAATGATGCTTCAATCCATCAAATTTGGTTTTCACCCCTCAAATAACGAAGCTGAATACAAAGCTTTGGCTGGTTTGAGGTTGGCAAAAATATGTGGAGCAACTTTAGTGCGCTTGGAAACAGATTCTCAATTAGTAACGAATAAAGTATCTGGAGTTTCCGATGCAAAAAATAATCACTTAATTTTGTATATTCGGGAACTTCAGAATTTAATTTTACTATTTGATCATGTTGTTGTTGAGCATATTAGTCGAGGACGTAACATGGTGGCTGATTCTTTAGCAAGTATTGCTTATAAGGAGGAATATCCTTGGATTTTGTTACAAGAAAGTCCTTCGATCTTGACCCAGTCTGATCAATGTGAATGTATAGAGGAACTCTTCATCTCCTTAGATTTGATCTGAAGCGATTAGGAAACATATATATATTTAATTTTTTTGGTCCAAGGAACACTGCAAATGATGCTAAATTGGCCAAAACATTGAGGGGTAAAGCCTTTGGGTACATAGTTTTGGATGAAATTTTATATAAAAAAACGTTAAGCAACATATTGTTACGATGTTTAAGCAGGCAAGAATCACATGAGGTATTGCCAGAATTACATGATAGAGAAGGGTCAGCTCATTGCGGGTTCAAAGCTTTATCTCGTCGAGTTTTACGTACAGAATTTTATTGGCCTACAATTATGAACGATACCAAAAATTAGTTTGAATTTGTGATACTTGTCAAAGGTTTTCCAATTCTATACACAAGCTGGCAGTTCCGCTTATGTCAATAACCGAGGCTATACCATTCGATAGATAGGGGATTGATTTGGTGGGACCTTGGCCGATGGCATATGGAGGAAGGCAAATGATAATTGTAGTAGTGGATTATTTTACAAAATGGGCTGAGGCAGAACCACTATCTGGAACAAAAGAAAAACATGTGATCAAATTCATTGTGAATAGTATTTTTTGTCGCTTCGGAGTACCTCGGAGAATTACTATGGATAATGGCCCTCGGTTTAATATTAAAGAAATGACATCATTTTGCGCATCCAAAGGAATTCAAGAATGTTTTGCGATACCTTTTCATCCTCAAGCCAATGGAGAAGTCGAGGTAACAAACAGAAATATTTTAGATAGTTTGAAGAAATATTTGACAGGGGCGGTAAGGAAATGGCTGAAATATTTACAAGAGGTACTTTGGGCTTATCAGACAACTCCATGGAAGGTACTAAGAAACACCTCTTGCCTTAGTATATGGAATGGATGTTGTTAGCCTCATGAAGTCTACGATGTCATCTTTTAGAATAAATCAATATTCTGAAAGATTTAATGATGAAGCTAAAAGAGAAAATTTAGATTTGATTGAGGAGAAAAGAGTTTGAGCTCATTTAAACGTAATCCAGTATGAGGGACAGATACGATTCGAAGGTAAAAAGGTGAGAATTTAAAGCGGGTGATAAAGTGTTAAGGAAAGTATTTTTGCATACGAAGGATAAGAACCTCAGATTAATGTCCCCGAACTGGGAAGGACCTTATATGGTTGTTGAAAGGATAAAACTAGGGTCTTATCGCCTTCGTGATATTCAAGGGAGGATGCTTCAACACCCATGGAATATACGGAATTTGAAGTTATACTGAGAATAGATCTATTGTATTTTGAATTTGTTAGTGATGATTGAATGGCGCACTCTTTCCTACCCTATTGCCACAGGAAGGTTTTAATGATGCGCTATGTACATATTTAATATTATCAATAAAATGCATTTTTGGTTAATAGTTGTTTACAAGTGTTTATTTAAAACTATCTTGACAACTTATCAAATCATATTTGAGGTTGGTCAAGAGTAGAATGTTCCAAAGTGTTTATTACACTTTCCGAAGAAACAACCATATTTGAAGTGCTACACCTCCATTTAAAGTACACGTCCATCTAAAGCACTATTGCAAGTAATAATAATATTCGATATGCTAACTTTAATTAAAAACACTATTTCAAGTAATGATAATATTTGAGGTGCAACGTTCGTTAAACGCACTATTTCAAGTGATGATAATATTTGAGGTACAAAGGTTCACTAAAGGTATTAGTTAGAATGAAGTTATTATTTGAAGTGTTATACTCTTCCACCATATGATATATTTTGCCCACCATATGATATCTTTTGCCATACTCTCTAGCTTACTTCGAGCATATTTAACTTTTACATATAAAGTTTTTGTTGCTTCTTCGAGGTTAGAGAATTGTTGTAGTACGTGTAATACTTCTTCGGAAGGCTCCCTAGCAGGGCGAGGAGGGAAATTTGCATATAGAGCAACAACAGATGAGGAGGAAGTTTGTGAAGGATTCAAACTTATAATTTGAGGCAAATCCGTGTCCCAATAGTTGTGGTAACTTGATTCGCAATTTGTGCAATTTGGTCTGATTTATTGAACTTTATGGTCCATGTCCCAATAAAGGTCTTGAAATTCATCCTCACCAATTGTGTCCTCGTTAATTAGGTTATCATCTAATTGGTTATTTGTTTCGAAATTCTTGCACTTCCTCTATCTCTTTGGTATCTAGGGTTGGATTTAGGGGATGTTCATCAACACTGCTCTCTGCCCTTGTTGTTGAAGGCATTTTCGAAGAAATTTTCTTATTCTTCGAAGCAACAATCTTTTTTATTTTCTTAGAAGCTTCAGTCTCAGTTCATTCTTTAATGGTTGTAGTATTCATATTGCACATTTTTCAATACAATAAGGAATGCGGGAGGAACTTGTTTAGGTTTACACTCAAAGTTGCAGTAATGTCCTTGGATAATTCGACTAGTTCTTTCTTTTTTCTTGTTTCTTTCTCTAGAGCCAGTGTCTTCGAAACGTTATCCTCAGATTCTGAAGCAGCATTGATGACGCGACGGAAATAGAAGAAGAAGCAACGATAGATGAAACCCTAATCTAAGGGTAACATGATAGATGAAACCCTAATCTAAGGGTAACAAAGAATGAAATTTTCAGAGATAAAAATATATTATTCCAAAAACTTATTTAAAACTTAAGGTATATGAAGCTTTAGGCTTAAATCGTTGTCTAGTCCTTCGACTATCACGTTTTTTGTCATTTAGTCCCTCGACTAAAAAATCACTAGTAAGGGTCCCTCGACTATCTCATTTTCTTTCATTTAGTCCTTCGACTTTAAAATCACCGGTGAAGGTCCCTAGACTTTGAAAAATCTATAAATTTAGTCACTGAATCTAAGAAAAAAACCCCAAATCAGGGACTAAATTTATAGATTTTTGCAAAGTCCAGGGACCCTCACCGGCGATTTTAAAGTCGAAGGACTAAATAAAAGAAAATAGGATAGTGGAGGGACTAAATAAAAGAAAACGTGATAGTGGAGGGACTAAATAAAAGAAAACGTGATAGTGGAGGGACTATTTCCTGATTTAAGCCTGAAGCTTTATATAAAAGCTGGTCAAAACCCTAAATTAGAATACAAGGAAATAAATAAAACCAAATAAAATCAAACCTTAATACAATTAGATTTGATTTATATAATATAAGATATTTGAATAAAATAAAATAAAATAAAAAAAGTTTTTGTTTGGACTTTCTGGGCTACAGCCTCCTCCCATGGTTGACAAGAATTCGTCCTCGAATTCACAATACCATCACCACCAACAACCAAAATTATTATTTTTTATTTTTTTTCAATTTTTACATTGAGAATTATAATTGTTGAACTTATTGGACTAAGATAAATTCTTCTCGAGTGTTCCTTATTCGAAGTCACATTTAAGCCATTCGGTTAATGAAAAAAAAATTCGAAAACCTTTTCATAGCCTGAAGACAACATCCCTATGTACAGTTGATGAAAAAAATGGTTTTGAAAACTTATTCATAACCCGAGAGAGCATGTCGATAAGAAAGTTTTACCGTGATCCGATGATTGGTAGCCATTTTAAAATTCTCCAGTAATCGGTCAATACAATCGTTATAGAAACGCCCTAATGTGTCCCCTTATACCAAACGATCTTTAAGATCTTCATGACCATAAATGTTGTTCTCTCCTTTAGACCTTGAATCAGATGAAATCAGAATTCAGAAACGTACTTGCTCTGTAGCAAAAACTGAGGCTCCGATACCGAACCGATGACACGGCGGAAAAAAAAAAGAAGCAACGATAGATGAAATCCTAATCTAAGGGTAACAAAGAATGAAATTTCAGAGATAAAAATATATTATTCCAAAAACTTATTTAAAACTTAAGGTATATGAGGCTTTATATAAGAGTTTCTCAAAATCCTAAATTATAATACAAGGAAATAAATAAAATAAAATAAAATCAAACCTTAATACAATTAGATTTGATTTATATAATATAAGATATTTGAATAACATAAAATAAAATAAAATAAAATAAAATTTTGTTTGGACTTTCTGGGCTACATCAAGCCTCACTTCTTGTATTTTCAATATTAGAATGAGTTTATGTCCTTGATTCTCATTCAGTATCTTTTTCATAGTCTTTATTTCGCAGTTGAGGTGGGGATTTATAGCTAGTGATACCTCGTAAATTGGAGGGTGCAGTTGTTATGTTTTGTTGATGGGTCTCCGAATGAGTTATTTGTGACTCTTTGATGGTCGCAATCATCTACATAAGGGGATGAGAAGATGTAGGATTCTGTAAAGCATTGATGTCATCCTAATCTCTCATGACTACAAATGCATGTCTTCGAGGAGGTTGTTACTGGCTAGAGTGAGTTTCTAATAGAATTTGAGGTGTTTCTTTCCAATTTGAAATGCACAGTTTTCTCTCAATGGACATAAATGTTCAAAGCGAAAAATTAAAAGTGTGATGATTCCCTGAGATCATCAACTATGGTTTTCGATTTCTACTGGATCCAATATAGTAGAGTACTTTGAGCTCCCAAATCTTTGTCCTACACAAGCCAGACAAAACTAATAATTTACCCTCTTATCTGTGATTATGGCCTCCAGACTTGCCAAAATTTTTCTTTCTATTCAAGACTTAATCGTCTTGACCAAACTTTCTAAGGGACTTGTTATGCCTTTTTACTATCTCACTCTTGTAATGCCACTTGTGGAAAATTACGATGGGTACTGATTTCCCCAAAAATCCAATGGAGCCCTCAAATCTAATCTTAGATATGAAGAGACTAGTGGAACTTGATGGTAAGGTGCATCTTCCAGTTCGAAATAAATCAAACAGCCACCTTGCCTCGAAGAAGGAAGGGAAAAATAATAATAAAAAACAGCTAGCACATATGATGCTAGCCCCTCAGAATACCCGATGTCACACACAACGGAAAAAAGGAAGGCAATAAAAAAAACTTCCTACTATTAAAGAGGGAGTGGAGGTTGAACCTTTACAGAAGAGAAATAAAATTGATGCTTCGAAGAGAAAAAAGTGCACGTCCAAGACACCACCACCAAGAAGTGCAAAAAAGAAAATTGCACAGACCATTCAAGAAGTGATTCCTTCAGAGGATGAAGATGTCAGTGTGGTAGAAGGTCAGCAAAGAGAAAATGCAGTAGATAATGACCAAGGAGAACATCATATGGATCTTGATAATTCAATTAAAATAGAAAGGCATCAAGATCTTGACAAAGATAATGATCCATTCGTCCAAGAGACTCAAGACCAACTATAACAATTTGGTTAGGGGACTGCCCTTGTTCTTCCTTAACTGGCTAGGTCAGAAATAGATGTGCCACTGTCAATCTCTTATTTTATGCCTTACATCATTCTAAGATTCATACCTACAGAAGAAACATCCAAAAAGGTCGCACTTGCTCTGCAACCATTTACCAATCTTGGAACTTCAGCACAAAAGTTGTGCAAAGAAGTGGATTTTGCCCGAAGTTATTTGGGGACTATGGCTAAGGACATGGTTCGTCAAAAGAAAAATGATGCATAAGATAAAGAAGATGAAGGAAATTTTTGGTAAAACTATAGAGGGGCAATTGTATGGATTATGTGCTGCTAGATCGGAATTTCTTGGATGCATCACTCATCTTAGAAATCACCTTACGTCTGTATACAACAATGAGACAAAAGAGCTCAACACTTCTCATAAGAATGAAATATAAGAGCTCAAATGAAATATAAGGACATTGATGCTCTTAAAACAAACTTAGAGAATGAGGAAAAGATTGTTATGGTGGCTGTTGAGAACAAATGTGGAAAGGACATAGTGAGGCTTTTGACCCTGTTCTCAATGATTCCTCCGAAGAAGCGGAATCAGAAGAACATGCCTTAGAGCAATGAGAAAAATTATAATTATGTATTTCTATTGAGGACTAAGGGTCATTTATCCCTTTATGTAACCGTTTTCAGTTTTGAGCTAAGTCCCAGCACCTCTATATAAAGGCCAGCACTGAACTAATAAAGGGGTTGAACACTTTTGATCTAACTCATTTATGCTCTAACTTTCTCTCACTAAAACACATGTATTATACTTTTCTAAGGCAACTTCTAACAATTAAACTAACCAAATTGGCGACTTAATTGTGGACAAACTAACAGTCATTATCTTACTTTCTTGTTCGAATTCTACTGATCTTCTTATTTTCCCGTTTGAATTCTTACAATGAATCCTGAAAACAATCCATCAGTTCAACCAGCGATGGACACGCTAAAAGACGATTTACAAAGGAATGAAAACAAACCAGACAGATCTGTTCCGATCCAAACGCAATCGGATATTGAAATGCGCATGAACTAGCTCGTGGGTAAAATAAACACGTTGAACGAAAAGTACGAGCAAAGAGAGCAAGAACGTCACTCGACGAAGCTTAAATCTGAGGTGAGACAAGTAAACAAGAAAACAGATATGGGAAATCAGTATGATCAATCTTGTACTAATCGTCACATTAGCAGTGAGCAGAAGAAAGCGCATTTTGAAGCTCCGAAAGAGCGTTATGCTTCTCGAAAATGGAAAAAAAAAACAAACAGAAATATGTTACCTCTAGTGACGAAGAGGTTGAAAGTTCTGCTTCAGGCTTCAATATGTATAAGATTTCTTCAAAGGAGGAACTAGAAAGGGAACAACCAAGGAAGCATAAGAAGGAACAAAAAGCTAAGAGGGACAACATTCCTCGTTGTCTGAGGGAATCCACTTGCTGTGATAGGAACACATCGAATCAATATGGTGAGACTGGTCGGAATTTGTATCCAGTCATGGGGACTAAGGATCAGTATGTCAAGGTGTCGATTCGAGGAACTCTCCGTTGACAAGTGAAATTCGATCTATAACGCTTCTGAAGTGTTTTGATATTGATAATGTTGAAAAGTTTGTTGGGATGCAAGATCCAGATGACCACATCGAACAGTTCAAGATTACATGATGAATTTTGAAGATGACGACCGGCTGGTATGTCGTGCTTTTTTAACAAATTTTCAAAGGAACAGCCTTAAAATGGTATAACCGTATTCCGAGGGGATCCATTTCAAATTTGAGGGATTTCTACACTATTTTTCGAAGGCAGTTTGTTAGAATTAAGAAGATGAGAGCGAACATAGATACGATTATCCAGTGCAAACAAGCGGTTGGAGAAAAATTAAAAGATTACACAAAGAGGTTTGTCTAACTAAGGCAAGTTTGGATAATTGCGAAGAAGGTGGCAATGGCAGCTTTTCGCCAGGGTTTACTACTAGGGGATCTAACTAATGAAACGACGAAGAAGAGAGCTCTAACCTTTGGAGCATTGATGGCTCAGGTAGAGAAGACCATATCAAGGTTGAAGAATCAACCAGGTTCCCAGGAGGACGAGTTAATATTCCAAAGAATTTAGGTCAGGTGGCCAATAACCAAAGGCAACCCTCGAATGGCAATCAACAGTCACGTTCGAGGAATAATAATTTTCCACCTCGAACTGGTGGATATTCAAATCATGCTCCATCTTACAATTACAACCGACCAATGCACGATTAGTGGATTAAGCCAGATTACTATGCGGACTTGATAGAAATAGGCCAAAGAGAGTGGAATAACAAATATTGCAGGTATCACGAGGACATCGGGCATGATACTAATGATTGCACCGCATTGAAAAAAGAAGTTCAAATTTTGATTGAAAATGGGAAGCTCTTGACTTATGTAAAGTCACAAGGGAGTGGGTTGAAAACTCTAGTATCAACTTCACGGTCGGCTATCCCAACTACACCAGCTGAGAATTTATTGATTTTAGATTTGAAGGCTGAAGAATTCGATGCCTCTTCGGAATATTTTGATAAGGATCCGAACAGGTTAATTTTGATGGTTGTTGCAGAGCCAATAAAGAAAGTACGTGTGCGAGACTTATGTGAATTTTTTGAATCATTAACTATTTTCAGAAGTGATTCAATGGCTGGCAACACTGACAGTTCGAGGACGATGCATATTGTCAATTTGACGAATCAAATTGAAGGAAAAATGTCTATTCAGTTATATGGAAAAAGGCCATTCCTTTCACCTTATTCGATGAGGATGATTTGCGGGGCATGGCGGGGTCGCATAAAGATGCGGTAGTTATTGGTGCAGAAGTTGATGGATATTAAAAATCAAAATGTGCTTATAAATACCGGCAGTTCTGCAAACATCTTCTTCAAAATGACTTATGACAGGATGCAAAATCCTCCTCGAATTTCTCAATCGGAGAGTCTAATCATAGCATTTACATGTGTGACAACTCACGTGATTGGGAATTCGAAGGGGAAGTGAGCATGGAAAGGGACCTTTGAAGAAGAAGGTCTAAATGCTTTTAATCGTGGTGGACTGCCCCACGAGCTACAACGCTATTTTTGGAAGGTCTTGCTTTCTAGAATGTATGGGGTTGTGTCCACACTACACCAATGTGTTAAATTTTTACTAGGGGATCATATCGGGGTCGTTCAAAGCGACCAGAAAGTAGCAAGAGAGTGTTATTCCACTGCCCTTCGGATCCGGGGATCTAGTAGTGGAGACTTGATGAATGAATAGCAGTCATAGGGGTTAACGATCCGAGGGAAACCCCATGGTCTTTAACAATAAGTGAAGAAATAGAGGAGTATACTTTTTTAGAAGGAAGAGTACTTCGAATCGGAACCTTACTGACCCTAATTATACGCAACAACTGCTAGAATTTTTGTCTTTAACTTGGACGTTTTCGCTTGGAAAACGAAGGATGCAACAGGGGTGTCGATCGAGGTAATTCGTCATAGTTTAGTAAATGATCCGTAGGTAATACCAATAATTCATAAAAGAAAAGCATTCTCATCGGAGAAGGCGGAAGCATTAGTTTCTGAAGTAGATCGGTTATCCAAGGTCGGACATATAAGGTAGTCACAATATCTTTTATGGACAGTGAATCCATTAGTGGTCAGAAAGAAGAATGGGAAGTGGAGAATGTGTGTGGATTTTACAGACTTGAATCGAGCTTGTCCTAAAGATCCATTTCCTGTTCCTTAAATAGATCAACTGATTGATTCCACCTCATGAAATAAAATACTAACCTTCATGGATGCTTTTGTAGGATACATTCAGATTTAGATGGATCCAAAGGACCAAGAATGTACGACATTCATAATTGATAGAGGGTTGCATTGCTATAAGGTTATGCCCTTTGGATTAAAAAACGTTGGAGCCACTTATCAAAGGTTGATGAATAAAGCTTTTGCCACTCAGATCGGAAGAAACATTGAGGTATATATTGATGATATGGTGGTAAAACGCTTGAGGGATGATGCGCATCTGGAGGATTTAAAGGGAAACATTTTTGAATTTAAGAGCAATCAGACTAAAGTTTAATCCTGAAAAATGCACCTTTGGAGTTCAATCAAGGAAGTTCTTGGGTCATGTTATCAGTGAAATAGGAATAGAAGCTGACCCGAAGCAGTTGAAAGCTCTAATAGCAATGAATTCGCCTCGATCTATTAAAGAAGTCGAAATTTGACAGGAAGGTTAACAACACTTAATAGATTTATTTCAAGATTTTATGACAAATGCTTTCCTTTCTTTCAAGTTTTGCGAGCACCAAATAGATTTGAATGGACATCGGAGTGTGAGACAGCATTTACAAGCATAAAAAACTTGTTCTCATCACTAGAGATTTTGTCAAAACCTCGAAGTGGAGAAAAGCTCTTTGTGTACATTGCGGTATCGGATTTTGCACTAAGTGCGGTGCTGATAAGTGAAGATTCAGGAACTCTAAAGCCATTATACTATATCAGCAAAAGTCTAGTGGCAACAAAGAATAGGTATTTGAAACTGGAGAAATTAGTATTAGCATTGGTGATTGTTGTTAGGAAAATGCGCCCCTATTTCCAAGCTCATACTATCTAAGTCCGAACTTCATTCCCTTTAAAAAGTATACTGCAATGGCCTGATATTTCAGGGAGGATGACCAAGTGGTCAGTGGAGTTAGGAGATTATGATATTTTGTCCGCACCTTGAACTGCAATAAAAGCTCAAGCGTTGGCAAATTTTTTCATTGAATTTCATTTGAGGAGATTAGATGTTGAAGAAAATCAGAATGTTGCACCAGTAGGTTCGAGGTGGGCTGTTCAAACATATTGAGGGTCTAGTATTTCAGGATGCATTGCTGGAGTCTAATTAAATGCTCCATCTGGAGAAACGATGCTTTATCCATCAAATTTGGTTTTCATGCCTTCAATAACGAAGCTGAATACGAAGCGTTGGCTGGTTTAAGGTTGGCAAAAATATGTTGCACAACTTCAGTACACTTGGAAACAGATTTTCAATTTAGTAGCGAATCAAGTATATGGAGTTGCTGATGCAAAAAAGGATCACTTAATTTTTTATATTCGGGAACTTCGGAATTTAATGTTACTATTTGATCATGTTGTTGTTGAGCATATTATTTGAAGAAGTAACATGGTGGCTGATTCTTTACCAAGTATTGCTTATAAGGAGGAATATCCTTGGATTTTGTTACAAGAAAGTCCTTCGATCTTGACCCAGTCAGATCAATGTGAATGTATAGGGGTACACTTCGTCTCTTCAGATTTTATCGGAAGCAATTGGCGAACAAATATTCTTAATTTTTTGGTCCAAGGAACATTGCAAGATGATGCTAAATTGGCCAAAACATTGAGGGGTAAAACCTTTGGGTACATAATTTTGGATGGAATTTTATATAAAAAAATGGTAAACAGGCCATTGTTACGATGTTTAAGCAGGAAAGAATCACAGGAAGTATTGTCAGAATTGCACGATGGAGAAAGGTCAGCTCATTGCGGGTTCAAAGCTTTATCTCGTCGAGTTGTACTTGTAGGATTTTAATGGCCTACAATTATGAACGATGCCAAAAATTTAGTTCGAAGCTGTGATATTTGTCAAAGGTTTGCCAATTCTATACACAAGCCAATAATTCCACTTACGTCTATAACCGAGGCCATACCATTCGATAGATGGGGATTGATTTGGTAGGACCTTTATTGAGGGCATCTGGAGGAGGGAAAATGATAATTATAGTAGTGGATTATTTTACAAAATGGGCTGCGGCAAAACCATTATCTGGAACAAAATCAAAACATGTGATCAAATTCATTGTGAATAGTATGTGTTGTCGCTTCGGAGTACCTGCGACAATTACTATGGATAATGGCCATTTGTTTAATAATAAAGAAATAAGCTCATCCTGCGCATCAAAAGGAATTCAGCAATGTTTTTCGACGCCATTTCATCCTCAATCCAATGAACAAGTCGAGGTAATAAACAGAATTATTTTAGATGGTTTGAAGAAAAATTTGACATGTGCAACAGGGAAATGGCCTAAATATTTACAAGAGGTACTTTGGGCTTATCGGTCAACTCCCAGGGAAGCTACTAAAGAAACTTATTTTGCCTTAGCCCCGTGGAATCTATGATGTCATCTTTTAGAATAACTCAATATTCTAAAAGATCTAATGATGAAGCTAAAAGGGTAAATTTAGATTTGATTGAGAAGAAAAGAGTTCAAGCTCATTTCATAATCCATTAGCCTACTCTTATGAGGAACAGATACGATTCGGAGGTAAAAAGGTGAGAGTTTAAAGCGGGTGACAAAGTGTTAAGGAAACTATTTTTGCATACAAAGGAGAGGAAGCTCGGAAAAATGACCCCGAATTGGGAAGGACCTTATATGGTTGTTGAAAGGATAAAACCAGGGTCTTATCGCCTTTGTGATATTCAAGGGAGGGTGCTTCAACACCCGTGGAATATACAACATTTGAAGTTATATTGGGAATAGATCTATTGTATTTTGAATTTGTTACTGTTGATTGAATGACACACTCTTTCCTACCCTGTTGCAGAAAGGTTTTAATGAGGCACTATGTACATATTCAATATTATCAATAAAATGTATTTTTGGGCAATGGTTGTTTACAAGTGTTTATTTAAAACTATATTGACAACTTATCAAAGACCGGTCATCTTTGAGGTTGGTCAAGAGTAGAATGTTCCAAAGTGTTTATTACATTTTTCGAATAAACAACTATATTCGAAGTGTTATGTTCAATTAATGCACTGTATTTTTCGAAGTGCTACGTTCAATAAATGCACTGTATTATTCGAAGTGTAACGTTCAATAAATGCACTATAATTTTGAAGTACTGCGTATTTTGAATTCCGAAGTACATTATAATATTTAAGGAGTTATATTTTAAAAATTATTTAAAGTAATATGTTATATGTTAACTTTGAATAATTAAATCTGTTGATAAACATGGATCATAAACAAAGACATTTATCAATTAGATTAATTCGATGAAATATAGTGGACATGACACTAGTCTAACAGATACAAAAAAGGATAACATGAAATCAAAAAGACAGTAAAAATCATTCACATAACTCTTCCTCGGATGATTTTTCTTCCTCTAATAATGAGCTTGGGATAGAATTGAAGGCTTCACTAGGGCGCCTTTCGACAGGAATATCATTCCAAAAACTGGAAATGTTGATTTTTGGATAAGTCTCTAAATCTCTCGAAGGAGGGTGATGGATGTCTCTTCTTTACCATTGTCAATAGCAGCCAACATGTCCTTGGAATATTTAGTTTTTGCGACAGTAAGAGGAAGTTGTTTGTCTTTCTCGAAATTCGTCTTCAGCGTGGCTATCTCATCACTCAAGTTTTTCTTTTCTGCTTTGCTTGTAGTAAGAGAAGCTTGAAGACCCTCAGATTTAACCTTCTCAGCAGCCAAGTCCTCAACATTTTTAATTTTGAGCTTGTTTATCTCCTCTTGATGTGAGGCGATCAGTTTTTTCTTTATCAGCATGATGTTGCTCTCGTAAGTGGCCTTTGACGAAAAGTAGTCCTCGAATAAGCTCAGATCTTGCCACTTCGAAGGTGTGGAACTGATTGATTACGTGATTTTTAAATTTTTCCCTCAGTTGTTTCTCAGCATCAGCAATTCCCTTATAACGAACCATATCTTTGGCTAATCATTTCAAGTGACTGTGGGAAGCTTTGACTTGTTGAGAAAGTGAATTATCTGCATCATCGATATCAACAAATGGTTGGAGTGCAGCAAAGACAACTGGGTTGGGTGGAATAGGAGGAAAAACTGTTAGGCTAGTACGAGGAATCATGTCCAAAGATGTAGTTGGAACAGAAGGACAAATAATTTCTGGAGACGCTTCGACGATAGGCCTTCTCCCAAAATTGTGTATACGAGTCTGAATCTCTTGGATAACATGATCTTCTTCTCTAGTAAGCTCTTGTGACTCATTGAAATTAATGAAAGAATCGGGATCGAAGTAGTCCTCGCCTTAATGGTTATCATCTGAATTCTCCTCGATAATGATTATAGCATCATCATTGATTGCTTCTTTTTTGTGACGAGGACTTTGTTGGTTCCCAACAGCTATGACCTCATCGTCATCGAACAATGTGTATTTAATGGTCTTTGATTTTTTTATTCTTATTATGACTGTTGGAACTTTTATTTTTCAAAGGCGTAGAAGCTTTCTTTTTCTTTGAAAATTTTTCTTCTTCTTCCCTTTCTTCAATGGTTGAAAAAGTTTAGTCTCTTATTTTTCTTTTCAGATGTTTGGGCTTCGGTTGAAAAAGTTGAAGGGCTAGCACCAGATGTACTAATCTTTTGCAACGGTTGAACTAAACTTTTCAAAAATGGTGGGGATTGGGCTGCTCCATCAAATTTGGATGAGGCAAGGCTCCAGGTGTGATGGGAAAGATATGACTATTGAGGAAATTGATCAGTTAAAATGCTGTGCGAAAAGTGTTGTTCCATTCTGCTTCGTCCCAAGCGGCAAGCTTTTTGAATATGTCTTTGGCTTTTGCCCCACAAATAGCTTAACGCCTTGGAATTTCTGAAAGAATCATACAAATGGATTGTGAATAAGGGAAACAATAGTTAATACTATTTTATCATAAAATATATAATGTTCGGAGTACTCACGGTTGCTTCTCTAGAGGAGGTTCAGTTTTGATGGGTTGGCATGAGATATTTCTTTACCGTTTTCCCATGCTCTTGAGATAAAGATAAATTTTTGCTTCCAAAATTTGTCCGCTTCTAGGAGATCTTCGATGATTTTTAGATCATCCACTACATTAAGGTAGCAAAATGGAAGCTTTATTCCCTTCGATAATTTTGTCAAAGATATGAAATCTTTGATGTTGATCAGAATCTTGGACAAGCGAGAGGCCATGATATATACATCAAAGTGAACCATTGATTCACTGTCACTTGAGTTGGGCACAAGTTTAGAAGTTCGAAGTATTCCACGATCATATGATCTAAAGGGGAACCGAAGACCCCAATTGATGATTTTAGGGTAGACCACTAGTTCTTCATCTTTAAAATCTAACGGTGTTTCCCCCTTCTTAGGTAGTCGAACGATGATCTTGTCTCCCAGTACCCGTTGTCTCTTCAGATCCGATGCTTGATTTTCTTGATAGTATATATATAGAACTTTCTTCAGCTCAAAAATATAATCAGCATCTAGAGATCTCAAGTTTCTACTAATTTATGCTCTTTCCTCGTCGGAAATAGTAACCAGTGCCTTCTTTTTTCGTGGCTTACGAACTTTCTTCTCTGTAGCATTCTCTCAGCCTCCTTCATCGAAGTCAACCTCATTGTCAGATCGGGTAGCTTCAGAATCAATTTCATCAACTTCTGATGTCTCATCCCTTGGGTGGGGAAGATCCTTTGAGGGATTTGATTGAGATAATGGGGCTTCTTCAACAATCTCTCTCCGGGGGGAGGAGACTTAGTAGGTGGATTTGATGAAGGGGAATTTGGAGCAGCATCAGAATCATCTCACATGGCTATGAAAGTTTTTCTTTTACGAGTTTGTGAAGGACAAGTTGAAGAATTAGTTGTTTTGGTTTGTTTGGAAGAAGATTTGCTTGATTCTCCACTAATTTGAGGTGATGCTTTAATCCGGGAAGAATTTTTTTGAGGTTTTCTGGGTATTTGAACTCTAGAGGAGCGATCCTCTTCAGTAGCATGAGGAGATAAAAAACGAGAATTTTAGATGGATCAAAGTTACCACAATAAATGGTTTTGGTTGATGTTCCAAGCGGAGCGTTGCTGATTACTCCAACAGCTCTATTCTCATCTGCTCTTTCAGTTATGCAGAAATAATTGTACGCTCTGAAGACTAGGTTATCGTCAATTTTAGGAGATTAGGATTTTTTGGGTAGCCTAGCTTTAGATCTTCTGGATCTTGTATTTTTTCTCATAAACAGGATGAAGGTTGATAAAAAAGTATGACTTTTCTAGCGAAGATAATTGAGAAGTTTGAGAAAAACGTTGAAGGTAGCCAAGGTTTTGCTTCTTCTCTCTCAACAATTTTTTGTTGTTGAGTAGCCAATGAAATTACTAATGAATTTATAGGAGGAAGAGGAGGTGTGTAGAAGTGGAAAAGCCTTTGTGATGATTGGACCAAATACAAAACGGTAATAGTGTCATAAGTTTGACATCTGTCATACTAGCTGTAAGCCTAGTACTAGGTATTCATAATGAATCTCAATGGTTAGATTTTATAGATCCACTTCGAAGTAACCTCACAGATTGGTTATTTTCTTGAGAATTTTGATGTGTAGCTACATTTGGTAAAATTCGATGAAAAATGAGTTAAATTTTAGATTATCAAACTTGTGTTTGAAAAGATTCAAGGAGAAAGAAAGATGTTATTGACTTTAAACTGATAGTTTCTGGTATCGCTTCTGGTAGGATTCGAAGATAGTTAGTTCTCATTTATTTACTGACATGAGAACTAGGAGGGCTACTGATCAGGAAGTAGAAGTTCAGGGACTAAAATGTAAATAATAGAATTTTAATGGAACAATTCTGATTATATATTTATATTGAGGACTAAGGGTAATTTATCCCTTTATGTAACTATTTTCAGTTTTGAGCTAAGTCTCAGCGCCTCTATATAAAGGTTAGGGCTGAACTAATAAAGGGGTTGAACACTTTGGATCTAACTCATTTATGCTATGACTTTCTCTCTCTAAAATCTCTCTTACTAAAACATACGTATTATACTTTTCTAAGGCAACTTCTAACAATGAAACTCACCAATATTCACCTCGAAATGCAACACATGATATTCCTAAAATTAAAAATAATCATATGAAAACACATGTCATATAACATATGTAAACATAAATAGTGCGTTTAGACAATGTAGCACTTCGAATAACATAGTGCGTTTAGAAAATGTAGTACTTTGAATAATACAATGTGTTTAAAAATGTAGCACTTCGCATTTGCATTTATAGAACGTAGCACTTCGAATAATATAGTTCATTTAGAGAACGTAGCACTTTAAATATGGTTGTTTCTTCGAAAAATGTTTATAATAAACGTTTAACACTTCAGAAACGTTACTCTTGGTCAACAGTTCAAAGATGATCAGTATTCGTTTAGTGACCAAAATAATTCAAACACTTATACTTAAGCAACCATTTCCTAAAAAATACTTTTAGTAATAGCTTCAAAATATTTACATGACACCTCATTAAAACCTCTTTGGTTCAACATGGTAAGAAAAGAGTGTGTCAATTATTTAAAAACATTTCCAAAAGCCAAAGTTATTCCCACTACAATTTCAGATATTGTATATTTCAAGGAAGCATCCTCCCCTACTCATTACAAAGGCGATAAGAACACGTTTTTGTTCTTTCTACAACCATATAAAGACCTTCTCAATTCAGGGTCATCTTTCTGAAGCGCTTATCTTTTGTATGGAGAAATACTTTTCTTAAGACTTTTTCACCAATCTTGAAATCCATCCTTTTTACGTTCGAATTATATCGAATCCTCATCAGAGTTTGATAAAGAATCATATTCAAATGTGCTATAACTCTTTTTTCCTCGATCAAGTCCAAATCCCCTCTTTTTCTTTCTTCTTTCAGGTCCTCAAAATATTGAAGTACTCTATAAGAAGTTAATGTAGATTATGCAGGACTAACATCATACATACCATACACCAAAGCAAAAAGAGTTTATTGAGTGGCCTCTCTATGAGTTTCCTCCTACCGTGGTCGCCAATTTGGTGTGGATTAAATCTTGTTCTAGAGAGAGATAAAGAGTGAGATTGATTTTTAGAGAGAGAAAGTAAAACAGAAGTTGATAGTTCACAAGTGAAAAAGTCTCATCCTCATAAAGTTCAGCCTTGGCCATTATATATAGGCGTCAAAACTTAGGTGTTACTGAATTAGTTAGACAAAAAGTTTAAATTACATGCTAGTCCTTTATCTTTACATAAGACTATAAATCTGTCCCACAACTATATAAATTTTTATATAAGAGTTTATTTATTACATTATAGTCATCGATATTTTATATCTTTATCAAATACACTTAGAGAAAAGTTGTAATAAGTAGTTTATAAAGTTATTTGGGGGAAGTTGATATTAATTATAACTTTAAGGGGGCTAAAAGGAAATTTCCTCAACTGTATAACTACTTATTGTTAAGGGAATAACAAGTTTTGCCACGATTAAGTCACTGGAATTTTAGTCAAGAAATAGATAAGGCAAACAGGATTGTGTTATTCATGGACAGGTTCTTCCAATTTATAATGTTGCGAGTTAGTGGGCGGTTACACACATTTACACTTAATGTTCAACTAACTCACTAACGCCACTATCCGTATAATCTTGGAGTAAGTAATTAATACAGTTTGACTCACAAGTCAAAACATGCGTTACATAATTAATAAAGAAACGTCTTGTCTGATATGTGCTTCAAATAGAACTGGGCCATCCTTTGAGCGCAATCATATATGCTCTAGTTTGTTGAGATCGAGCTCTCTGATCTCGCGGTTGACTTATCTTCTTTTAGCTTGCATTCAATCTTGATCATATGCTCCTCGCATCCTAAACCTAGTCGATCAATTTCTCTCTTAATGTCTTCGAGCTCGATTTGCCCTCGAGCTCCATCTGAGTAATGGTTGATCTGTCTTTGTGCTCCACCTACCTCTGAGCTCGTATTGATCTGAGTAGTGGTCGATCTTCCTTTGTGCTTAACTTGCCTCCGAGCTCGCCAACGCTGTTTAACTCATCCTTTTTCTTTATTGCTTGTCCTAATCTAAGTTCGTAGTCTTCTTGCTCGTTCTCGCATTTATTTGGGACAATCCCCCCTTATCAGGGCTCCCACCTAGTTTATAGGTTTATTAAAAATGTCAGTAAACTTGTAAAATAAGAATAAAATATAATATTAAATTAATTTCCACAAATAACCGCGTGATGATTCGAAACGTTTTGCTATTTCTTCTGTTGACACGTGTTATTGATGTAAGTTGTACGGTTCTGACATCACCGTTTCTTGGAGACAGTGCCTGGCGATTCAGTTTTGGCATAGCTTTTAAACAATTAATGACGTCACACACTCCTTTGGAAAAGGTGTATACTCATTCAAACTGTTACTATGTTCATTTTCTTGAGAAAAATATCAATTCTGAAATTATATTGGCTTGCTTTTGCTGGAAAAAAAAAACTCACCATCTTCAACCAAGGCGCCTGCTATCACGTTCTTCAACAGCCTTCGGGTAAATTACTTCTTAATAGATAAATACTTCTTACTAAGCTAAGAACCCTAGATTTTAGATTTGCAACTTCTATCAGTGGGTTTTTCCCAAAAACATATCTTCCTAAGTCTAATCGATTGCCCTTGCCTGCTATAAATATTCTGATTCGTATCCTACCTCATTGCAGTTTCTATAAAAACCATGGCACCAAAAAGGGCAATGAAGGCTAAAGCTGGCAAAATTATGGAGCTCATATACGAAGATATCAATGATTTAGAAAGCTATTTCTCCCAGATAGCCCCTAAATACACTAACTTAGATGATGATGGAGTTGTCATCCTCAGAGGCAGATGTGGCATCCCTGAGGATGTGACTATTAGGGCTCCCAGTATAGCGAACACCCTTACCATACACAAGAAACGAAGACTCTCCTTTTCACTGCCGTATTTGATTGGGGGCTACGATTTCCACTTCCCGAAGTTATTCGTGACTATTTTAGTGTGCTCGTAATCTGCCCTACTCAAATGTCAGCTAATGGCTAGAGACTCTTGCTTAGCGTGGTGCTCAGCTCACGCTTGCTTAAGACAGATATATACCTGGCAAACCTGCTATTTGGCACTGACGTGACCAAAATGTCAAAAGCCCCTTTCTTTTATACCCACTTTAAAGGGGTTAAGAAAATTGTGGAGCTCCCCACCTCTGATAGGAACTTGAAGAATTCCTTTGTCTTTGTGTCGGGTAACTGGGAACATAGTACCCCCACCTTAAACCTTCAACTAGAAAGGAAGTGGAAGAAAAATTGTAAGTACTAACACGATTAGAGGAGACACAAATTTGCTCGATGCCTTGTAAATTAATAACTAATATGCTTGTCTTTGCGCAGGTGAATTGTCGAATCAAAACTGGTGGAAGGAAGGGATACCAATGGATTACGTAAATCTCTTGATCAGAGTTAGTAACTTGGCTTGTGAAGCTTGGCAACAAGATCCCAAACAACTTTTCACACGATATAACTATCTGAAGTCAGGGTTGTGTTCGATTTCAAAGCTGAGAATCACAGAAGACTGAGAGGTTAGTATGGTGGACGGTTCAGAAGCTACTATGGACCGCCTTAGGGCTCTTTTAGAGCAGAAGTAACGGCGTCTGACTAGCGGTACCACAATTAGCTCGAAAGGGTGGTGAAGCTGGGGATTCGTCCTCCGCTCATGCTCAATCTTGCGAGCAAGGAAACAACGCCGAAAGAGCAAAGGAAAAATCGACGAGCAATTTTAAAAAGAAGCACCTAAGGTGCTTGAAGCTGCTCAGCCCAGTAGGGTCCGAGCAGAGAGAGAAGAAGATGATGAAGAGACCCACTCTGGTTCACTAGAGAAGCCTTAGAACAAAAAACAAAAGGTAATTGAAGATGTTGTTCCCTTGAACACGAGGAGATTACAGTTGAGAGATGAGAAGGATGATAGCGCTGAAGCTACTTCTAGGGAAAGAACTTGTCCTCCGATCCAAAGGGCAAGAAATGTTGACAAGGAGCAACACTCACGGGCTGTAGAGGAGCCGATTGATCTGGTGGGGGATGAGGCAGAAGATGGGAATAAGCCTCTGAAAAAGAAAGTTGTGCCCCCAGCTCCTGTCAACAAGACAAAGCAACTGGTGCTTAGCTCCACCATGGAGAATCTGTCGCCTTCAGTAGAAGTCATCGAGAAAGATAAGGGTGAAGACCAAGGAGTAGGGTCTAGCCAACAGAGGGCGCCTGTAGAAGAGCGACCACAAAAGATCAACATTCTTCGCCCCTCTTCCTACATGTTCGAGCAGCTCCGCGTGATCCCTAACTTGTCATATTATGACAAGATGCCGATTCCTGAGATCTTGCAGAGGCAATAGAGATGGCGATCAAGGTAAAAATCTTGGGATCTGAAAAAAATTTAACTAGAGATTAAAGACATAATTATAAATTTCTTGCTTGTATGCAGCTGCATCACAACTCTTTCGTGTTGGGCTATCGAAACATGTCCCCTACTGAAGTGGGGACTATGGAGATATGGAAAGCAGAAGCCATGGTTTTTGGCTCAGCTAAACACAGCACTTCAGAGGTCATTCGTTTGAGACATGCTTACACCTCGATCAAGAACTTCAAGCATGAAGCCCTCGATGCCAAAGCCAAATTGGAGAAAACAGTTGCCACCTTGCAAAAAAACCGTGAAATGCAGCGACAAGAGGCTAGCAACTGTATCCAAGGAACAAGCATATCGGATTACAGCTCCAACTACTAATGTGAGCAAGTTAACCAGTCAGCTGGAGAAGGAACGCGCACAGCTCGAACGAGAGCGGCACCGGTGGCAAACGAATGTGGAAACAGCTGCTGTAGAAAGGGAAACTCAGGTTTTCACTGTTCCTGCGGAGATGATAGCTAAGGAGAACAAGAAGGCTATAGCAGAGCTAATAGCGTTGAACCTTGGGATAAAGCTAGGATCCTTGGCTTCTCTAGTTGAAGCCCCCGTACCGAAGCTAATACTTCTGTTGATCCTGCCAAGCTGCTGCCTCCCCCTAGTGCTAAGTAATAAAAACATACACTTGTTGTTTTTTTGTATAAACTTGTATGTTTTTGTGTTAAGAACTTGGAAACTTCGTTACAAGCTTCCTTTTTTTTAATATTTAAACAATGAGATGAATTTATTTGATTTACCTTATGCGAATTAATAAGCGATGTAGACGTTTGCGGAACCAATGTGGAGCATGTGTGTGCTGAGTTTTATGGAGATCCTCATAATCCTGAGCTCAGTAGGGCTCATTGCGTAGCTTAGACAACTTGTGTCATAATAACGTATTCGCGGCGATGTCTCATAGACCCTATTGCATAGTCTGTTCTAGACTTGGTCTTTGACCAGTTCGCGAATATACCCAGTACAAAGTATAGGCACAGTATGGTCGTTATGTAGCCCGTACGCGTGGCCAATTAGCCCGTTCGTGTTTATAGACTCTTAGTCTAGACTCAGTATGGTCCGTTGCGTAGCCAGACATGGTGTAGTCATTGACCTATTTGCTGATTGTAAGGATGAAACTTGCAACAAACACATAGTGGCGAAAGCATAAATTATATTGAAAAAATCAAACAGGTTTTCTTAGATGCCTCATTAAAAAATCTCCCCGCGCCATCAAGGAGGAAAAAGAGCGCATCAATACAACTTAAGCATTATGGCGATACAACTTTAGGTGATTAACATTCCAAGGATGCTTGAGTGCGTGTCCATCTTGATCTGCCAATCTGTAAGCACCATGGTGCCCTGTTGAAATAACTATGTATGAGCCTTCCCAGTTTGTCCTAGTTTGCCACCTGTTCCACTACCAGAGCCTTGAAACACCTTCTTTAAAACTAAATCCTCTTCCTTAAAAAAGTGTGGCTTCAAACTAGCATTAAAGCGTCCCCTCATTAGACTTCGATACTGTTATGCTCGCACTCTTTTCTGATCTTGTTGCTCGTGTAATAGGTCCTGGCAGGTTGACCTTGCGATAAGGTTTGCCTCCTCTTCGTAGTGCTCAATTTTATGGATCGGTACTATGATCTTTGCTGAAATAACCGCTTCTACATCGTACACCAAAGAAAATGGTGTATCTTCTGTTTTGGAGCGGGGAGTTGTTCAGTACGCCCATAGCACCTCTGCCAACTTGTCTGGCCACTTGCCTTTAGCCCCTTCCAATTTTTTCTTAAGTCCTTCAGCAGTGTCCTTTTGGTTACTTCGACCTGACTGTTTGCCTAAGGATAGTAGGGGGTGGAGAAGTGCTGGAGAATCCCATATCGCTTGCAGAAGTTTGTCAGAATTGAATTTTAGAATTGTGGGCCGTAATCTATAATTAAAATCCGTGGTATTCCATACTGGGTTAAAATTTCATTATGGATGAAATCACATACCTCCTAAGGGTGTTAGGAATAGATCTTTAGCCTCAACCCATTTGGAGAAGTAATCTACTGCGACAATAAGGAACTGCCTTTTTCCTGTGGCCATTAGCAAATGACCCACCAGATCTATTCCTCATTTATGAAAATGGACATGGGACAGTAATGTTCTGCATAGGTTCGCTGGGTCTATGCTGTGTATTTGAATACTCTTGACACTTGTGACATTGCAACACAAAATTCTCTGCGTCACTTGCTAGCTCAGGCCAATAGTACCCAGCGAGGAGAAAACGGCGAATCAGTGTTCGGTGTCCACAATGAGCCCCTGCTTCTCCTGAATGTAGATCAGCTAGTATCGAGCTAGCTTCCATGCGATCAAGTCATCGGAGCAAAGGTCGGGTTGAACTCTTCCTATACAGAACATTATCGAGGACATAGTATTTAGTTGCTTTGATCTAAAATGCCCGAGCTTTATTTTTACTTGCAGGTAGGGACCCATGATTCAACTACTATAAGTATGGAGTCCTTCAGACATCATCATTAGATATCGAATTGATGGTCGCTGCTGCTGATACGAGCTCGGTCATCGGGAGTTGTTGAAGTAACACTGTGGGATGCTCTCCCGAAACTGCGGTCTTAGCTAGTGTATCGGCTACCGAGTTATCCTTTCATGGGATCTGCTCATAGAACACGATGGTGAATTTAGACTCGTACTCCTTAAGCATCACAAGATACTCTTTGATACCCTCCTGCCTCACATCATAAATACCTTGTGCTTGATTAACCACCAGTTCAGAGTTGGATCTAACCTTGATGTTTCGAGCTCCACATATCAAAGCCAGCTTCATGCCACAAAGGGCCGCTTCATACTCTGTGGCATTATTCGTTACTGGGAAGTTAAAGCGCACAACTTGCTTGATCTCCTCACCAGCTGGCAAATGATGATACTGCTAGGTTGATAAATATGGGCTCCTCGGGGGCGGGAGCAGACAAAATCTCAGGGGAGGTGAGATATTTCTTGAGCTCAACGAAAGCTTTGTCACACTCTTCTGTCCAGGTGAACTTCTTAGCACCTCGCAACATTTCAAAAAAGTGATGGCTCTTATCTGATGCACGGGAGATAAACCTTGAGAGGGCTGCTAACCTTCATGTAAGACATTACACTTCTCTAACATTCTTTGGTGGTTCCATTATTTAAATTGCATCCAGCTGAATGGGGTCCGCCTTAATACCTCGTTGACTTACCACATAGCCCAAAAACTTGCCTTTGTGACACCAAACGAGAACTTATCCGGGTTAAGTTTAAGATTAAATCTTCGTAATAAATCAAAAACACCCTGTAATGTGTTGAAGTGCTGCGTTTATTTATGAGTTTTAACGATCATATCACAATGTACGCCTCTAAATGTTGTCCCAAGTGATACTGGAAGATGTGATTTATTAACCGTTGATATGTCAAGCCTGCATTATTCAACCCAAAAAACATAACTGTATAGCGTAGAGGCCCCTCTCAGTTTGAAAGGTCGTGTGCTCTTGGTCAGATGGGTGCATGCGGATCTGATTATACCTAGAGTAGGCATCCATAAAGGATAAGAATTTGCAACCCGAGGTTGAATCGACTAGCTGATTTATACTTAGTAATGGGAAAGCATCCTTAGGGCATGCTTGATTTAAGTCAGTGAAATCCATGCACATCCTCCATTCTCCGCTCTTCTTTTTTACCAGAACTGGGTTGGCTATCGAAACCGGGTACCTTGCCTTTTGGATGTGCCCTAACCGGCTTAGTTTGGCCACCTCAGCCAATATAGCGGCCTGCTTTTCTGCTGAAAAAGACCTGTGCTTCTGTCGCACTGGCTTGGTGCAAGGGTTGATAGCTAATTCATTGCTTATTATTGAAGGTCTTACTCCTAAGACATCAGCTGCCTCTCAAGCAAAGACATCTAATGTTTTTGCTAATAAAGCTATAAAGCGTACCTTTGAGTCCTGGGATAACTCCTTACCCAACCGAAGCACTCTACTGTTAGTTATGAACGTGTCCGCAATTGTAGTGTCTACATTTTTTGAATCCTCATTCTCTCTTGGATCATCCACTGGGTCTGGCGAGGTGAGATCTTCTAGTGTTCCTGGTGTAACATCCACATCTCTATTTAATTGCTATTGGAGAGGTTTTGATGGTGCATAACACGTTCGCGTAGTTCTTTGGCTGCCTCAAATTGTTCCTACTAGGCTACCGACCGGATATTTGATGCATTGCCGATATGTACACGGCGTCGCCTCCATCCTATGCAGCCATGGTCGTCCAATAATGGCATGGTAAGGGCTCGGTGCGTCAGAAATTATGAACAGTGTTTTTAGTTCCTTCTTCGTGGCTCTATGGCCAACTTTTACTAACAGCTCCACTTCCCTAACACATTTTGAGGTTTTTCTTTCGTAGCCGACCAACGTTCGCTGAGTAGACCAGTACGGGGGTACATTCTGCATACGATCAAAGCTACTTTTGAAAATAATATATGTCGAGCTTCCTCCATCAACCAGCACTCAGGGTACCATTACACCTCTGATATCTAGGTGAATAGTCAACGCGTCTTCATGTGGTAGACTGACACCTTTGAGATCTTCGTCATTGAATGTGAGGTCGGCTACTGGGTCCCTCATTTTTAGCTCGCTTGTGTGGAGCTGACCCTTAACATGTGACCGAGATCCCCCCTGATATGGTGAGAAGTCACTGTTGCTTGTTGGCTTCTGGCTCTTCTCCATTAGCTGGTTTCTCATTGTTTGGAGAACGAACTTCCTCACAGCGATCCGGGTGAGACCGCTTGATATATTGTATCATCTCACCATTGTCTATCAGACGTTGAATCTCCTCTCTTAATTGCCAACACTCATTCGTGGAATGTCCATGATCATGATGATATGCGTAGTAATACTGATTAGATCGTTTTAACCCTGGTGCGCTTATCATGCGCGGAGCTTGGTACTTCGTGCGCCCCTTTGTTCGATCATAAATGACCGAGATGGCCTCGATCAATGGGATGAATCGCCTATTTGGTTGCTCGAGCTGCTCTAAATGCCTCTCTAGATCGCCCGTTCTGTCATACGCTTCCATCCTGAATGGGTCGAACTTTCTCGGGAGCTGAACTTCGAGAATCTTCTCATAGAATGGTGATTCTTTAGTATGTAGGCAGACAACCACGGGCGGACCTGATTGTAACGGAGATCTTCACCTTCTTGAGCCCACTTGGTTGATGTCTGATTTGCCTCGTCCCGCGGACTCCTGCTATGATTCTTCTCCCTACTTTCACCTTCCCCTTCCCGCTTGTCATCTCGTTTGGACGATCGATCCGTTCTGTTAGCTTTGCTCGCCTCCGTTCTGGACGGTCGATTCGCCATGCTCGTGCCCTTGATCTTAGCGGTGAGAACATGAATAACGTCATTCATTCCTGCCATTGTGGCATGCATGGCTTGTTCCCTTGCGTCTCTCGTTCGAATGCTATTTTCAGCTGTTCCTCCTAGAGATTCTGGATTCTTTGTTCTAATTGGAGGACCTCCGAGTCATCTGCTTGGATGGCTTTTATAGTTTCGCGTGCCCCCGTTACACCCGCCGACTGATAGAGGTGCACTTCTTCCCGAGAAATTACCGCGGGCTGAATCAGTGGTTCATCCGTTACTACTGCTCCCTAGGGTGCCATGGGATTACCCTCTTTAGGGGCTACAGGACCGGAGGGTGGAACGCTTCACCCGATTGGTTGATACATAGCTCCTCTCTGGTTTGTTGTTGCTTCGCTAGTTTCCTGGTTGTCTCTCTCGATTCCTGACCTTGTGACTACCATGGTCGTTGGTTAAGGAGTTTCCCACAGACGGCGCCAAATATTGTTAACGGAATAACAAGTTTTTCCACGATTAAGTCACTAAGATTTTAGTCAAGAAAGAGGTAAGGAAAAAGGATCGTCTTATTCATGGACAAGTTCTTCCTATTTATAATGTTGCGAGTTAGTGGCCGGTTACACACATTTACACTTAATACTCCACTAATTTACTAACGCCACTATCCCTATAATATTGGAGTAAGTAATTAATACGGTTTGACTCACAAGTCAAAACATGTGTTACATAATTAATAAAGAAACACCTTGTCTGATATGTGCTTCAAATCGAACTGGGCTATCCATTGAGCGCAATCAGATCTATTCTGGATTGTCGAGATCGAGCTCACTGATCTCGCGGTCAACTTATCTTCTTTGAGCTCGTGTTCAATTTTGATCATATGTTCCTCACATCCTAAACACGGTCGATCAATTCGTCTCATAATGTCTTCGAGCTCGATCTGCCTTCGAGCTCGATCTGAGTAGTGGTCGATCTGTCTTTGTGCTCAACCTGCCTCCGAGCTCGTATCAATCTGAGTAGTGGTCAATCTGACTTTGTGCTCAACTTTCCTCCGAGCTCGTTAACGCTATTGAGCTCATTCTTTTTCTTTATTACTTGTCCTAATCTAAGTTCCCAATCCTCTTGCTCGTTCTCGCATTTATTTGGGGAATCCCCCCTTATCACTTAAGCTAATCGCCAAACATTCCTATAAAAAAGGGTGGGAGTTATGAATAAAGGGCTATAATATTTTATTTTTTAATTAAGTCTTGTCATTTTATGCTCGTACTACAACTTAACCACTCACTTTCTCCGTCTAAAATTACTCATACAATTTGATTCTAGCATTAGAAATATTTTCCACTTAACACTTCTGAGACCATTAATAACATTAGCTTCATTTTGGGTACTTATTTCTCTGTGGATAAATAGGTTGAGATAAAAAAAAATCTTAGGTTTTCCCGCATATACGTCTTCATAAATGCGGATACCAAAATCTACATGAAAATCGAGCTTTACTTTAAGGAGAGAGTTACATCTATCATGAGTAAATATTTTGGATACAAATCTAGCCAAGGTATAGGACCTTCGGTGGTAGGCCAATCATCGGCTATGCCTCTCATTTAGTCTAGCTTTGCATCATCTATTTAAGTTTTTTAAGAGTCACATCTGATTTAACATGGTCCTGCATCAGAGAATATTTTCCTAATGATCCCTCTATGAAGATGGTGAAAGAGGAAAGTGGTAAATATGTGGACTCCCCATTGGGCATAACTCGCCCCTTGGGTAAAGCTGCAAATTTTATTTTGGTTTTGTCCTCCGACGAAACAACTAACAGATCAATTATAAGTATTAAATATCTTAAGCTTATTTCTTCATAGAATGTTTGTGGGTTAAAATATCATGTTAGGTAAAATATGCTACAAACTTTATTATTAGTAATATGATATTTATAATGATTCTTATAAAGAATAGATTTCGTATGCATAAAGTAGACTTCATAACAAAACTACGGCTCATTTTTTTAACATTGCGTAACTAACCATACCTCGCATCTATTCGGTACAATTTGGATTATTTCAAAACCTAGTGTAGTAACTATTTCAAGGTATCATCTTCCTTATAATACATTCATTATAAAGAGAGAAGCCACAACTTCTTATATCATTTCGTTCTACTGTCATTTATGTATTTAACGACACTTCTGATCGTATCCCTCTCAGGTCTGATCTTGAAGCCGTTGTGGCCCAAGATCAGGGAATCTCATGTGTTACCCTTGAGTATTTAAACGGGCTGCGTAAGTCGGAGGAACACGTGAGCTCTCAGAAAACTAGACTACGACAATTGAAGAATTCAATAATTATTTTTACCAAAGTGAGCTTAACTATCGTTGTTTCATAAGTAACAATTTCACTTGGCTAACAAACAACCTATCAATCCAATCTATTCCAAAAGTAATTGTGTCTTAGTGAACAATAACTGAGGCAAGTCTTTTATAATGTCATCAGCCTATTATGGGTATCCTTGAACATCAGACCACACCACAGTCACTCTAAACCTTGGTAGTCCTCACCCTTCTGTCTTTTCTAACCTTTCAATTTTTTCAATAGGTGGAAATCTGACCCTTAATTTAAAGAAATTGTCTCTAATATTTTTAATCTATTTATCATCGCTCAAGGTATGTGTTCAGTTTCTTAAAAACCCATTTGTATTTAATTCAATATTTGTGGCCTCAACCAAATATATAATCTCTCGAGTATCCATCAGTTAAAACACATTTTACAAGATTATTCGTTGTTTGCTCAATACCCCACCAAACCTTCTTTTGTTCCTAAATAAATTGAGGTATCCTTTCCTTTCATCTTGCTCAACAAAGCTGGAGAATCATATATTAAGAAACAATCAAGAGAGAAGTGGCTCAAACTTAGAGATAGAAACACTAAATATTTTCACAACAATATTACATAACAAAATTGTCTAAATTCTAAATAATCAAGGCAATTTGATAACAAACTCTTCTGGTGTTGCTAATGTTCTATTGAGCTATTTTATGGATCTCATTGGTACCATGCATCATTTTGGCCTCGGGCCTTCCAAGAATATTTTTCCTCCTTATCTCTAGAGTCAATATTTTGGATAAGACATCCATGACTCACACAGTAATGTACGATCAAGTTAAGGAACTCTTGGAATATTATAACTAATAGTTTCAATTCAAGTTCTTTCAAGAACTCTTGGAATATTGAGGGTAAGAACAGTTACAATGGGGTTTTAGATGTTTTCAATTCTGGACGTTTGGAACCATCATGGAATTCCACATCTATCTTCGTCATCCCGAAAGAGAACACTTCTTCATACGTCGTTGATTTCATACCAATCGCATTATGCAACGTTGTGTATAAGATTATCTCTAAGATTCTGGCTAATAGAAACAAATGTTATTTTCCTTATTTATTTGACAAATCTCAATTGGTTTCTGTTTCCAAAAATAACATTAAAAATTGACCTTTCCTTATCTGATTTTAGACCAATTTCCTTATTTTTTAAGAACTTCTTAGGGGTTTCCACAAAAACTGCAAAGGAGAGATATTTGCACGAAAAATCGAATTTATAAAAGCTTTTGATAATAGTGGTTGAGCCTCATTCTTAACATCTTTCTCACTATGAACTTCGCGAACCTGTTGGTCTATTGGATTATCCAATGTATTGCCACCCTTTCATACAATATTAGCATTAATGGTAATATCTAAGGTAGGAATGAGCTTAGAAAAAGTGATATTTTCTTCTATTTTATTTTCTTCATCGAGATGCAAGTCTTATCCATTACTATTTAACAATAAAATGAATTTCAACTTCCACTAGAAATGTCATCGGCTCAATATAGTCAACTTCTATTTTGCTGATGACCTAATGATTTTCTGTCATAATGACCTAAACTACATCCAACTTATCAAAGGAGGTCTAGATAATATTTTGTGGCTCTCGAGTCTCCAAGTCATCCATTCCAAAAGTCATATTTTCCTCTTAGGGGTAAAACACATCCTTAGAAATGATTTCATCAACATTTTAGGGTACAATATTGGTTCCCTTCCCGTAAAATATCCATGAGTTCTCCTCCTCACAAGTCGGCTTCAAACACCAATTGTCGTCCCATGATTCATAATATCAGTTCAAGTATATGACATTGGACCTCAAAGCATAAGATCTTGAGGAGGCGAGCCCCGCATATCAATGCTAACTTCATGCCACATAGTACTGCCTCATATTCTACCACATTATTAGTTACTGCAAAGTTGAAGCAAATCGTTTGCTGAATCTCCTCTCATGTAGGAAAACACAGGAAAATCCATGCTCCTCCTCCTGACGTGCTCGATGCTCCATCCATTTCTTCAATCCAGTCGGGTAAGTCTGTTGGTAACTTAGTATTGGGTTCTTCTAGAGATTCCTTTCTAGATGAGGAAAATTTTGTCAAAAAGTCAACTACAGCCGCCTTCCTTTTGATTGTTGTACGCGGCTCGAACAGGATTTACTATTAGCCCACCTCGATGGTCTATTTGGTGAGTCTTCTTTAAGCATCCAGCTTTTGCAAAACTGAATTGAGAGGGAAAGATGTACGATGTGCAACTATATAGCCCTGGAAGTAGGGGCGTATTTTCCGAGCGGTTATTATAAATTTCAACACAAGTTTTTCCAAATTAAAATACCTTATCTACCCGTCAACTAATGTTTTTCTAGTATAATATATGGAGTGTTGAACCCCCTGTTGACTCTTTCATTAAAACTGCACATACCGAAAATGGAAAAACAGATCAATAAAGGGATAATGGCTCATCGGCAAGGGTGTAGATAAAAACTCTAGTGACGTAAGGTAATTTTTTAGCTCGGTGAATGCCCTATAACAATCCTTGGTCCACTCGAATTTCTTAGCCTTTCAAAGTATCTCAAAAAATGGGTGGCTCTTGTCTGAGGCTCTCGAAATGAAACGGGAAAGTATTGCAAGGCGTCCTGTCAGACACTGCACCTTCTTTGATATTCCGCGGTGGTTCCATCAGATAACCGCTTGCAACTGTACGGGGTCGGCCTCAAACCCTTTTTTTATTGACGATATAACCTAAAAATTTACCAAAAGAACATTTGATCGGATTGGGCTTTAAGTTGTACTAACGTAGGAGTTCCAACACTGTTTGGAGCGTTAGGAGTTGTTGGTCTGTCGTGTGAGTTTTGACTATCATGTCATCATTACATACTTCCATATGCTGACCAAGTGATCGCTAAAGATGTGATTGACCACGAGTTGATATGTAGAGCCCACATTCTTAAGTTCAAACAACATAACCATGTAGCAGTAGAGGTCACGCTCGGTCTAAAATGTGGTGTGCTCTTCATCAGAAAGGTTGAGTTGAATTTGATTATATCATGTATACGTGTCCATAAACGATAAAAACTCACATCCTGAAGCTGGGTCCACCAGCTGATCGATGCGGGGTAATGAGAATGCATCCTTCGGACAAGCTCTGTTCAAATCGTTGAAATCGACACACATGTGCCACTGACCCCCCCCCCCCCCCCCTCCCCATATTCTTTACTAATACTGGATTCGCCAACCATAATGGGTATCGATATGGTCGGATATGACAACTATATTACCTCGACCCATATGGCCTCTTGTTATTCAGCAAAAAAACATCGTGTTTTTTCCGCGTAGGTTTAACGTAGGAGTCGATGGCTAATTTATGGTAGATGACTAATGGATCAACACCTCAAACATCGCTAGCTTCGCACCCAAACACACCCAATTTTTTCACTAATAGTTCAATAAATGATTGCTTAAAAGGATAATTTAGATGATTACCCAACTGAAAAGTGCGATCCATGGTCATTGCCTATTCTACCAAGTCAAGTGAGTCATCTTCTGGCTGTTCTGTTTCCCCTTAGATCATCCACTGGCTCAAGCAAGGGTAGTGCACTACTATCTCTTACTAATACTCTCCTCTGACCAACTAATTCCTATTGCAGGGGCTTGGTTGGGTCAACTGTGACCGTATAATGTGACCTTGCAGTGCGCTAGCTTCCTTTGATGATTCCCACCGTGTTTCGTATAGGGTACTTAATACACTATCGGAACGTGCATGGTGCGGTCTCTATTCGATTCGATGCAGCCATGGCCTGCCTATTATCGCGTGATAAGAGGTAGGAGCATCTTAGATCACGAATTAGGTCTTTAGCTCACTCTTTGTGGCTCCATAACCCGCCTTAACCATCAACTCTACTTCTCGAACATATTGCGATAATTGTCCCTCATAACCGACCAATGCTCGTTGAGTGGGCTTGTAAGGAGGAACGTTTTTCATTCGGTCGTAGCTTCCCCTGAATATGATATTGGCAAAGCTTCCTCCATCAACCAGGACTCGAGTCACCATAACTCCTCTGATGTCGAGGTTTATTATCAACGCATCTTTGTGAGGTGTACTGACTCTTCGCAGGTCGTCATCATTAAACATGAGGTCAGCCAAGGGGTTGTGATAGTAACGATACGAGGGGGCCTTGACTTCGCATACCTTAAGGTTAGTCTGTACCCTTTTGTATATGTTCTGCCCTTGTCCCACCTCGGAGTTACCACCCGCAATGGTATAAAAGGTCAGCAAAAACTTAACAAAAGACATGTAAGGTGGATAGAATTTATTGAGACATTTCCATATGTCATCAAATACAAACAAGGTAAAGAAAATATTATTGCTGATGCATTGTCCCGAAGGTATACCTTAATCACTACTCTTGAAGCTAAGATTTTAGGATTTGATCACTTAAGAGTTTATATGAAAATGATTCTGATTTTGGAAAGATGTATCAAGCATGTAAAAAGTTTTCTTCACGGCGGTTCTATAGGCATGAAGGATTCTTATTCTTTGATAAACGTTTATGTGTGCCTAATTGTTCCATGAGAGATTTACTTGTTAGAGAAGCCCATGGAGGAGGCTTAATGGGACATTTTGGAATAGCTAAAACTCTCAAGGTAATGCTGGATCACTTCTATTGGCCACATATGAGGAGGGATGTTGAAAGAATCTATGACAGATGTGCTACTTGCAAACAAGCCAAATCTAAGGTTCAATCCCACGGTTTGTATACTCCTTTACCTATTCCTGCGCATCCTTGGAATGATATATCTATGGACTTTGTAGTTTGATTGCCTAGGACTAGAACTCGTAAGGATTCCATTTTTGTGGTTGTTGATCGACTCTCTAAAATGGCACACTTTGTTGTTTGTCACAAAATTGATGACACGTTGCACATTGCTAATCTGTTCTTTAAAGAGATATTTCGTTTGCACGGCATGCCTAGGACGATAGTTTCAGATAGGGACACTAAGTTTCTAAGTTACTTTTGGAAACCTTTGTGGTCTAAGTTAGGGACTAAGCTTTTATTTTCTACTACCTGCCACCCACAAACTGATGGGCAAACAGAAGTAGTAAATAGGACTTTGTCCACTCTTCTACGTGCATTGATTAAAAAGAACTTGAAAACTTGGGAAGAATGTTTGCCGCATGTTGAATTTGCATACAATCATTCTATGCATTCTGCTTCTAAGTACTCTCCTTTTCAAATTGTTTATGGATTTAACCCAATATCTCCTTTGGATCTAATTCCTTTGCCTTTGAGTGAAAGAACTAGCATAGATGGGAAAAAGAAAGCTGAACTTGTAAAACAGATCCATGATGATGCAAGGAAAAACATAGAAAAGAAAACTGAACAATATGTCAAACAAGCAAACAACGGAATACATGAGAAAGTTTTTGAGGTTAGAGATCAAGTATGGGTGCACTTAAGAAAGGAAAGATTTCCAGAAGAGAGGAAGTCAAAATTGATGCCTAGAATTGATGGACCATTTGAAGTAACAAAAAAGATCAACAATAATGCGTATCAACTTGACCTACGAGGTAAGTATAAAGTGAGTCCTATCTTTAATGTTTCTGATTTGGTTCCTTTTATCGCAGATAAAATGGATTTGAGGTCAAATCCTTTTCAAGTGGGAGAGGATGATGTGATCCTAGATGACACAAGGAGCTTAGAACATGGAAATGTGCAAGAACCGGATGAACAACTTGAAAAAGAAGATGAGCTTGAAATTGAAGATATTCTTATTCTACAGGCTGGTCCAACAACTCGATCAACAACAAAACAATTTAACAAAGCTATTGGAGGATTGCTTAACCAACTAGAGAATCCACGTGATCAAAACAGCAAGTATGGTGGAAAAGCTTGTCAAACCACTTTGGTCTTGATTCAAGCTAATTGATTTCAACAAATGAGAAAGTGTCTCGATTGTATTCTTTTTCCCTTGTTCAATTTTTGTCCCAATGGGTTTTCTTGACAAGGTTTTTAATGAGGCAATTGTTTCACTTCACCATTGCCTATTTGTTGAAATAAAAGCCCAAGGCCCATCTACACCAAAAGCCACGTCCTTGAAGGAGGGAAGGGTCTGATTTCCAGCTTATATCATTAATACTTTGTATTTTCAATATTAAAGCATTTTGTTTCCAAGAAAAGCCTTAATTGTTTTAGAGGCATGCATTATGTTTCCAAGAACAGCCTTAATTGTGTTCAAGGCTAGTTCTTTCTCCTATAAAAACTATGTACTCAGAATTCTAATGGTTAGACTATCTTTGATTCTGAAAAAACTTCTTAAGTTTTACTCTTCTCTTGTTGGTGTGTAATATCCACAAGAAAACCTGTTCTTCATATGGTGCGTCATATCCAAAGGAAGATCAGTTGGAATATCAAAGACCTTTCCACAACCTTTGTGTGACCTATCGATCCACATCCTTTGATCCTTGAATCCTTTTGGGTTTCTGGTTGCAAAGTTATCCCTATCCCATTTCAGAGTGCCGATTCTAGGAGGAGTTTATCACTACATTAATGGTTTGACTGGTTTAATGAATGTAACATTAAACCTCTATTTTGACTATCTTCTGGCGTAAAAGATGATCAGTCAGCTTTTCCCACATGATAGACTTAGCGTTTTTTCCGCATCTCTCTTCTCTGTTGGGTGAAGAACTGCGTCGGTCTCCTGTGCGATAAACCGAGCCCTTTTACTACGACTCTGCTCATCTTATTCCATGCTCGACGAGGTTTCTTGCTCATCTAATTCCTTACTTCGCCCGTCCTCGCTCTTCTCTCCTAATTTGTAACCGGCTCAGGTCGACATCCTTTCTGCTCTGCTGCTTGTTTGGCTTTTTATATGTTTATTCTTTTCGTGTGATTATTACTTTTTCATCAAAATTAGTGTTAAATTTGATATTTTTTATTTCGTCTTAGTGTGAAATACGAAACTAGAATTGAAGGAAGATGCAAAAAGCGAAACCAGTGTAAAAAATGTGAAATACGAAACTACTATTAAATTTGAGAACAAATTCGCTCAATTGCGAAATGCAAAACGAGAAACAAAAGTACGAAATGTGAAACCTCCGTTAATTGGGTTCGAAAAAATGTATAATTGTGAAATAAAAAACTATTTTTAGAATTTAAAGAAAATGTTTGAACACGAAATGTAAAATGTGGGTTAACTGGACTAGCGAAAATTTTCATTTATTGATCTAGTTTTGTTCGATTTTTAAAACAAAATCATTAATTTGTTCTATAAAAAAAATCCAAACTATATTTTAAAATATACAGATTTTTAGAATTTTATATTAAAAAATAAAAAATACATTTATTTAATTTTCTAGTAAGAAAAAATTGTTTTTGTACAAAAGACAGTCCAAGTATCTATGGGTAACTTATTTTTTATCTGTATTTAACTTTTGAAACGGATTAAAGGATAACTTACCCATAAATTCTTCAGTTATAATAGTATGATTTATGTGTTATAACGAAATACTTCATTCTAGACTAGAATCACTGGAATGAAATGACCAAAATTGTTCAAATGAAATCTTTTCAGCTTATTTACGCCCATTATAAAATACTTACATACAAACACAAACGTACATTTAGAGCTCAATCAAAACATGCTTGGCAAGTAAGGCACACCAGTCAAAGGGATCCAAGTATCACCAGAAATAAATCTCGCTGGAGTATAGCTAAAAGCTTCAGCATCACTAATCTTTTTTATCCCATTCCATGTCACTCTCTGTCCCAAAGCCGCACCAGGTCCTTTGTTCATGTACTCGGCGTAGTAAAGCGTGTCCAAACCGAAGGTCTCATTCCATTTCAACCAACCCTGAGGGTCGATGATATTGTCTATTTCTGTCTGCATGATGATGGTCTTTGAGAATTCTTTCCAAGGCCGGCCTAGATAGGCTTTGTTCACGCTTTGGACTGGAAGGTATTCAGATGAACCACTGATGTGACAGTTTTGGAGGATTATTCCAGTTTCTTCAAACCTATCTGTACGTCCCTGTGCGGTCACAATGCATTGCTGCTCTGGTAGGGGTTTACGGACGACGATGTTGCAGCTCTGGAAAACGGCTTCAGCGTCTCCAAAGATGAAGTCGATGGTGCCTGAGATGGTGCAGTCGCGGTAGAACTGACGGTTGGTGTGGATGTAGAGTGTGTCTTGGTATCCGTCTATGTGGCAGTTGAAGAAGACTGCGTAGTCAGCTGAGACACGGAGTGCTACGGCTTGATATTCGGCGGCTCCAGCTGTGTTTTCAAACCCTATGTCCTTTGCGAGGAAGAAGTCACCATCAATCGCTGTTTTTGTAATAATAACAAACATATATGAGATTCTTGTGGATTGATATAAAGTTGATATTTAAGTATCATATAAAAATAGTAAATACTGTATTATATAACACTTACCAACAGTAGCTGTATGGTAGGTTCCAACCTTTTTGAGGAAACTCAAGTTTCCAGAAATCCTGGTCTTAGTTGGACCATCTCCGATGAACATGACATGCAGCATGGTGCTGTTTACAGTAACTTGTTCACGGTATACACCCTGCTTAATGTAAATAACAAATGTCTTATTGTTATCCTTAGGGACTGCACTAAGAGCCTCGTTGATCGTCTTGAACTTTCCGCTGCCATCTTGTGCCACTATGACATCGGCTGTAATGGTCGCTGCTGTTTTTGTCATTAGCCCATGATAACCTATTACGATTGGCCGCCGCTGTTTTCTTTTCTGCTCTAGCATTTCTCTTTGGGTCCTATACACAAAAATGGTTAAGATCGAAGAATTTGATTTCTTTATTTTGAATGAAACAGATTATTATTAATGAGTTGTGGTTTTCTTACGAAAAAGATTTAGGATTTTGTTATACATACAATTTGAGGAGAGGAATGGTTTTCAAGAGATTGGAAAGATTTGAAGCGACAGCAAGACCGTTGCTGGTAAGTTGTTGTGCGGTTGTAAGAAATGATTGTAATTTATGAGCTGAGGCTGATTGAATTTCGAGGAATCCATCGATGCAGGTCTGCTGGTTGGTGAGGGCGCCACTGAGCCAAGTCTTAAGGTCGTGAACAAACAAGTTAATATCTGCCAAGGTAAAGGTACCTAATCTATCCAAGGTTTTCTTGAGATCCTTAACGGCCCTCTCCATCAACTCACCACAGGTATCCAGCGCCTGTTTGGTCATAGGATCCTTGGCGGCCTCTTGATACAACTCCTCGGTGGCTTTCTTGATTCCGTCTTTGATTGAATTTTGTGCTATTTGAAAAACTAGCTTGATGAGATCCCTTGGATCATCGGAGTCGGAATTGGCCGCTGTCAGGGTGCCGACACATGTATCTTTGTAATCGGTAGGTGCGCATATGGCCATGACGGCTTTGATGTGAGCGGCAGTTGCGGGCTTTGTGATTGTAATAGCATTCTTATTCTGAGATTTGGCTATCTTCACGGAGGCGATGATAGCACATGCGGTTAAGCTTAAGAGCAAGAGACCCGAGATGACGGCCAAGATGTACTTGTTTCTTTTGGAGCCATCAGTTCTGATGGACCCCATTTATATTTGTATGTATATGTATTGATATTTATAGGGGGGAAATAAAGCTGAGAAACAGAGCTGATAGAAGGGGCGTCAATTCTATGTATTGGGGTTGCCCCCTTCTGACTCTGATCAGGAGGGGAAGGAGGTAATGGAGATGTATATATACAACCACAACCAGAACCTGTTTAGGAACAAAGGTTGTTACTAAAGGTAAGGCAGGGAATCATCCTCATAGAATCATTGGTTTTCTTTAACATCCTATATTCAAAGACTACAGTTGTTTCTTCTTTGTGGTTCTAAATCCATCATATATCATTATATCATATAATTATCTGATCATCTAATCATCTAATCTCTACAAACAAACCACTCTTAATCATGTAATTTATATTTTCTTTTTATCCTTTATTTTCTTTATTCAACACCGAAACAGGAGGATCTCATCGTTTTCTTTCTATTAACTATACTTTTAACCTTACTTCTACAATAATCAATACAAGTAAAACAGGACATCACCATTCATGATGGTATGACAAGAAAGTCATCCCCTCCATTCCACATTAGATGGTAGATACTAAACGTACCTATCATTTATAAAAACCCCCTCAATCATTCTGAAAGTCCATCTAATATCCATCCCCCACATGCTGATGCTGCTCTTTTCCTGTCAGGTCTCAAGGCGTCAAGCAACCTTCTCCTACATGCTGCTCTTTTTCTCTTCTATTTTTTTTTTAATAAAAAAAAATTATTATTACTGAATTGAGAGAATACAAAAAGTATCGGAGCAAATTAGCTTAAAAACAAAAATTAAGGGTTAGAAAGCTGTTTTTGCTCGAAATAAACTATCCGTCAGAAGAAATCTTCCCGAACGAGATGAAACCACAATAACCACTACTTCTGACCTTCGACAGAGGGAGAGCAGCAAAAGAGCTGAATCGAAGTTCAAAGCTAAAAATGTACTTTGAACCATCCAGCTTTCCAAGAGTCAATTAACCTTAATTCCCAATTATCCAAACCCTAGATAACATCAAGAGCCTGCTCAGCTTCAACTCCAAAGAACCAACAAACTAGATAGCCAAAATCACCCATGAGAGCATCCAAATCATGAAAGCCCTCAATCGCTAGTTGTAATCCGGTTGAGAAACAAAAACCAGGAGGATCGAAGCTCATGCAAACCTATCAATGACCCACAAGAACTTCAAAAAGCCAGGAACATCTCAAATCTTTGTCTAGCTTCATTCTTCAAAGAAAAAAAACCACCAACAGCATCGACAGAATTAAGGAGTACAAACATAGCCAAAGTCAATGTTTTCCAGGAACACGATCGAGAGAAGAAGTCAATGTTTTCCAGGAACACGATCGAGAGAAGAGAATTAGGGGCATTGAAGTGAGAGAAGCTAAGCTTCTCTTTGCACTTCAATGTCCATCTCCATTGCTCGGTTTTGGTCTCTCGAAATAAAGGATAAAGACATTGAGGGCAGAATCAAGCTTCTACAAATGGAGATAAGAGATTTCACGTACCATGGATTTTTATTATTGTTCATGATATTTAAAAGAGTTAAACAATTGGTTTCAATATCAATGTTAACCCAATTTTTTTCCTTGCAGGTCAAGAGCCCCTCCAAAAGGGCTCTGGTTTCAGCTACCAGAGGAGTGAGCTTACCAAACATATTCAAAAAGGCATGAATAATTACGCCCTCATGATTCCTGATGACCATGGCACCATAGGAATCGCCATTAGCTAGACATGAGGCGTCGACGTTCATCTTCATCCTACCATTTACAGGAGGCAACCAGTTCAGATAAGTTACTTTTTTACTGTTGTTTTCCTGGGATAGACATCCTAAAGACTGTCCAGCATCACTGGCATTCAACCAGTGTTTGTTTGAAAGCACTTTAGAGATGTCTAATCCCAGTATGATGTTATTGATCATAATAATGGAAGTATAAAGGCTTATACCAGTGCCTTTATACTTCATATTGTTGTGACTTTTCCATATCACCCAGCATATTAAAGCTGGAATGCAATGGGTGATATGAGTCTTCTAATTAAAGAACCAAAGCCAGTTATAAACAATATGTTTAATAGTCATGTGTCTTTCGACTTTGACATTAAACAGGTTGCTATAATGACACCAAAGGCTCCAAGAATAATGGCAACTAACAAATAAATGATTAATATTCTCATTGTTCTTGCAAAATAAACACTTTGATGCTAAATTAAAGTGTTTATTTTGTAAAACAGAATCAACAAGAATGTAATTATGAATGATTCTCCAAAGTGAGAAAGCAAACTTCCTCGGAGTTATAGTAGACCAGACTTTCTTGTAGAAACTTAATGTGCTTTTCGGGCTTCTCACTGAATTCCAAATGCATTTGAAGTTAAAGAGATGATCATGAGATACTATACAGATCATCTCATCATCTTTATCATTAATGATTTCACACTTTATAATCTTTTCCTTTCTGATATCAGGAATGAATCCCAAAAGAGGAGGAAGGTCCCAATTATTGCCCTTCCAGAAGGTGTTGACCTTGGCCTCCAGAAACCATTTATTTGAAGACAAAAGGTGGTCCGGGATGGGGGCCATGTCATGCCAATTCTCTGTCCAGAAATCCATTTCGCCTCTGCCAAGAAGTCACTTCACATTTTTTTCAACTTCACCCTTAATACAAATTAGACGTTTCCACGTAAGAGAACAACATTTCTTATAGTTAACTTTTAAGGGATGAACATTCCTATTATAGGTATGATGCATTAGTAAAGCCCAAATAGAGTTTTTCGTCTTATAATTGAACCAAAGATTTTGAGAATATGTGGTTTGAATATCAGCTAATTTCCTCATATTCAGCCCACCCTCAGCAAAAGGAAAACAATTTTTTTGCCAAGAGGCCCAATGAAAACTCTTATCATTTATTAGTTCTCCAACCAAATTTATTAAACTATATTCCAATCTTTTAATAACAGAATTTGGCAACATAGAAATTTGCATCCAATAATAAGTAATAGGCAATAGTATAGTAGAAATAAGAGACAATCTTCCCCCATAAGAAAGCTGTTTTATGTTCCACTCCATGATTTTGCCATTAATTTTATCCACTAAAGGAGTAAAATTAACATCTTTGTCGTTGTTTTGTAGGGTAACCCCAAGGTAGCATGTAGGAAGGTAATCAGTAATGAAACCAGTTGAGCTCTCCCCACAGTTAATTCTGCAATGGTGCAGCTTCTTTGAGGTAATCACCTTAGTTTTTTCTTTATTTATACACTGACCAGAGACACTTTGGTACTTATCTAAACAAGAACTAAGAAGATCAGTAGATTTAGATAAGCTGTTAGTATAGATAATAATGTCATCAGCAAATGTTGTGCAAGGAATTTGAATACTAGTCCTAGAAGCATACTTCATAGAACAATTAGATGCAAACAAATTATGCAAACCTCTAAGGAGTACTTCCTCACCAAGGATGAAGAGGCTTGGGGACAAGGGATCTCCTTGCCTCAAGCCTCTCTTAGATTTAAAATACCTAAAAGTATTGCCATTAATGAGAACAAAGAGGTTAACATTACCAATCATATTGTGAATCAGACCAGTGAACCTTCCAGAAAAAGCCAAATAGATTTAGAACTTTCATAATAAAAGATATGGACATTCTGTCAAAAGATTTTGACATGTCCAATTGCACCATGATATTCCCCATTTTAGGTTTCCTATTCAAGTCAAAAGACAACTCTTTGGCAATGAGAATATTCTCATGAATAGATCCATTCCTGATGAAAGCACCTTGAGTGTTAGATACAATGTGAGGAAGAACTTTAGAGAGTCTATTGTTTAAAATCCTTGAAAAGATTATGTTAAACATAGTACACAGACTAATAGGTCTATAGTTTTCACAGTTAACAGGATTAGGATTCTTAGGGATTAGGCTAATACCAGTGGCAAACATACCACTATGCATATTATATCCCTCAATAAAGGAATTATATAACTACAAAGATCTTTTTTAATAATTTGCCAGCATATGTTTTATAGATAGTGATATTGTAGCCATCCAAACCTGCTGCACTATCTTTTTTCATAGTGCTAATGATTTCCCAAATTTCATCTTCCTTTGTAGGCATCATAAGACACTTATTATCCTCCTCTGATATAAGATTTGGAATAGCAGCTAAGATGGGGTCAGACAGCAGCTCAGCCTCTTCTTCATAACTGCTATAAGGACTATAGGACATATAAGTAGAAAAATATCTTACACTAGAATTACCTATCTTATTTTCATTATATATCCACTCATATTCAACTTTAATTTCTTTTATCGAATTTTTCATTCTTTTCTTATTAACATAAACATGATACACCTTAATATTGCTAGCAGCCTCCCTTAACCATAAATTATAACATTTCTACTTTCAAAAGGACTCTTCGATTCTAAGAGCTCTAAGATACAAAGCCACAACTTTTTTAAGATTAGCATTAGCCTCACTATTATTGTCATTTTGATTAAAAATTTCCAAACTATCAACCTTTTCCTCAACTTCTTTAATGTTATTGAAAATATTACCAAAATGGTTTTTATTCCAGTTTCTAAGGAAGTTCTTTAATCTTTTCATCTTGAACCAAAAAATATCATTAGGAATAGCACAAATACTTAAATTCCAATTTTGATCAACAATATTAAGGAAGAAATCATCAGAATTCCACATGTTTAAAAACTTAAAACTCTTCTTGTAATTCATAGGATTATAGTTATTAACAGAAGCACTAATAAGTAGAGGAGCATGGTCAGAACAAGTTCTGACCATGTTGATAACCTGAGAGAAAGGAAGGTGTCAGCCTAGTTAGTGTTGTACATCATCCGGCCTAAACGTTTCCATTTCATATTTTTGTTCCAGGTAAACTTTGAGCCCACAGTACCAACATCTTCCAGGTGAAAATTAGTAATAGCTTCAAAAAATTCATCAATACTACTTTGGCATAGAGTAGTGCAACCGATTTGCTCCTCAGCAGATGCCACAACGTTGAAATCTCCTATGGTAAGCCAAACCCGATTTTCAGTAGAGATTCTCTTAAGATCATTCAACAAATTTATTCTCAAAACCTTATTGCATTTAACATAAATAACAGTGATAACAAAGCTATTAGGGATACCAGGATAGCATACTTCCAAGTGAAGTAACTGATCAATATTAGCAAGGATACTAATATTGATATCATCAGACCAAAAAAAACCCATATCTTATTGGTGGAATTAGCACAGAAATTAGGATAATTAAGCCTAGCAGCCACATCTCCTCGAGCCTCAACTTTAACCAAAGGCTCCTGAATAGCCAGAATCTTCACATTTTCCTTTAGAATAATGTCTTTCAACCTTGATAAACTCCTCCTAGAATCGGCACTCTGAAATGGGGTATGGATAACTTTGCAACCAGGAACCCAAAAGGATTCAAGGATCAAAGGATGTGGATCGATAAGTCACACAAAGGTTGTGGAAATGCCTTTGATATTCCAACTGATCTTCCTTTGGATATGACGCACAAAATGAAGAACATGTTTTCTTGTGGATATTACACACCAACAAGAGAAGAGTAAAACTTAAGAAGTTTTTTCAGAATCAAAGATAGTCTAACCATTAGAATTCCGAGTACATAGTTTTTATAGGACAAAGAACTAGCCTTGAACACAATTAAGGCTGTTCTTGGAAACATAATGCATGCCTCTAAAACAATTAAGGCTTTTCTTGGAAACAAAATGCTTTAATATTGAAAATACAAAGTATTAATGATATAAGCTGGAAATTAAACCCTTCCCTCCTCCAAGGACGTGGTTTTTGGTGTAGATGGGCCTTGGGCTTTTATTTCAACAAATGGGCAATGGTGAAGTTAAACAATTGCGTCATTAAAAACCTTGTCAAGCAAACCCATTGGGACAAAACTTGAACAAGGGAAAAAGAGTACAATCGAGACACTTTCTCATTTGTTGAAATCAATTAGCTTGAATCAAGACCAAAGTGGTTTGACAAGCTTTTCCACCATACTTGTTGTTTTGATCACATGGATTCTCTAGTTGATTAAGCAATCCTCCAACAGCTTTGTTAAATTGTTTTTCTTTTGATCGAGTTGTTGGACCAGCCGGTAAAATAAGAATATCTTCAACTTCAAGCTCATTTTCTTTTTCAAGTTGTTCATCTGGTTCTTGCACATTTCTATGTTCTAAGCTCCTTGTGTCATCTAGGATCACATCATCCTCTCTCACTTGAAAAGGATTTGACCTCAAATCCATTTTATCTACGATAAAAGGAACCAAATCAGAAACATTAAAGGTAGGACTCACTTTATACTTACCTCGTAGGTCAAGTTGATACGCATTATTGTTGATCTTTTTTGTTACTTCAAATGGTCCATCAATTCTAGGCATCAATTTTGACTTCCTCTCTTCTGGAAATCTTTCCTTTCTTAAGTGCACCCATACTTGATCTCCAACCTCAAAAACTTTCTCACGTCTTCCCTTGTTTGCTTGTTTGACATATTGCTCAGTTTTCTTTTCTATGTTTTTCCTTGCATCATCATGGATCTGTTTTACAAGTTCAGCTTTCTTTTTCCCATCTATGCTAGTTCTTTCACTCAAAGGCAAAGGAATTAGATCCAAAGGAGATATTGGGTTAAATCTATAAACAATTTGAAAAGGAGAGTACTTAGAAGTAGAATGCATAGAATGATTGTATGCAAATTCAACATGCGGCAAACATTCTTCCCAAGTTTTCAAGTTCTTTTTAATTAATGCACGTAGAAGAGTGGACAAAGTCCTATTTACTACTTCTGTTTGTCCATCAGTTTGTGGGTGACAGGTAGTAGAAAATAAAAGCTTAGTCCCTAACTTAGACCACAAAGTGTTCCAAAAGTAACTTAGAAACTTAGTGTCCCTATCTGAAACTATCGTCCTAGGCATGCCATGCAAACGAACTATCTCTTTAAAGAACAGATTAGCAATGTGCAACGCGTCATGAGTTTTGTGACAAGCAACAAAGTGTGCCATTTTAGAGAATCGATCAACAACCACAAAAATGGAATCCTTACGAGTTCTAGTCCTAGGCAATCCAAATACAAAGTCCATAGATATATCATTCCAAGGATGCGTAGGAATAGGTAAAGGAGTATACAAACCGTGGGATTGAACCTTAGATTTGGCTTGTTTGCAAGTAGCACATCTGTCACAGATTCTTTCAACATCCCTCCTCATATGTGGCCAATGGAAGTGATCCAGCATTACCTTGAGAGTTTTAGCTATTCCAAAATGTCCCATTAAGCCTCCTCCATGGGCTTCTCTAACAAGTAAATCTCTTATGGAACAATTAGGCACACATAAACGTTTATCAAAGAATAAGAATCCTTCATGCCTATAAAACCGCCCTGAAGCAAACTTTTCACATGCTTGATACATCTTTCCAAAATCAGAATCATTTTCATATAAACTCTTAAGATGATCAAATCCTAAAATCTTAGCTTCAAGAGTAATGATTAAGGCATACCTTCGGGACAATGCATGAGCAATAATATTTTCTTTACCTTGTTTGTATTTGATGACATATGGAAATGTCTCAATAAATTCTATCCACCTTGCATGTCTTTTGTTAAGTTTTTGCTAACCTTTTAGGTGTTTGAGAGATTCATGGTCAGTGTGTATGACAAACTCTTTTGGCCACAAGTAATGCTGCCATGTTTGCAAAGCTCGAACTAAGGCATACAACTTCTTGTCATAAGTAGGATAGTTATGAGTAGCTCCTCCAAGCTTTTCACTGAAATAAGCTATGGGCTTTTTATCCTGCATCAAAACAGCTCCAATCCCAATTCCAGAAGCATCACATTCAATCTCAAAAGTTTTAAGAAAATCAGGTAATGTCAAGACAGGAGCATGAGTAAGCTTCTCTTTTAAGGATTGAAATGCTTCTTCTTGAGCTTGTTCCCACTTGAAGCCAACGTCCTTCTTTATTATTTCAGTGAGTGGTGCAGCTAAGGTGCTGAAATCTTTGACAAAACGCCTATAAAATCCTGCAAGGCCGTGGAAGCTTCTCACTTCTCCAACTGTTTTTGGACTTGGCCATTCGCGGATTGCCTTAACCTTTTCCTCATCCACCTTAATACCATCTGCACTTATAACAAAACCTAAAAAGACAAGATTATCGGTACAAAAAGTGCATTTCTTAAGATTAGCATAGAGATTTTCCTTCCTAAGTACACTTAAAATCAATTTCAGATGGTGAACATGTTCTTCTAAGCACTTGCTTTAAATTAAGATGTCATCGAAATATACTACAACAAAAACTCCTATATAAGCCCTTAGAACATGATTCATTAACCGCATGAAAGTACTAGGTGCATTAGTCAGCCCAAATGGCATTACTCACCATTTATATAGTCCATGCTTAGTTTTAATGCAGTTTTCCACTCATCCCCTTCTTTCATCCTAATTTGGTGATAACCACTTTTAAGATCAATCTTAGAAAAAATGCTAGAACCATGCAGTTCATCTAACATATCATCTAATCTAGGTATAGGATGGCGATACTTTACTGTTATGTTGTTGATGGCTCTGCAATCAACACACATTCTCCAGCTTCCATCTTTCTTGGGCACAAGTAGAACTGGTACTGCACAAGGACTCATGCTTTCACGGATATGTCCTTTTTTCATCAGTTCACTGATTTGCCTTTGCAATTATTTTGTCTCCACTGGATTAGTTCTATAAGTAGGTCTGTTAGGAAGGGAGGCTCCAGGTATAAAATCTATTTGGTGTTCGATGCCTCTAATTGGTGGAACCCCTTTGGATTGTCTTCAGGGAATACATCTTCAAATTCCCGACTTTCCTTGTTCTGCATATGCTTTTGATCTTGGTAAACTTCTCGTGGAGTCATGGGAACTAGAGTGGTTTTCCTTCCTTGAAACTCAAATGTATGGCGATTAGTGAATCCATCATGGATAACCTTTCGATCAGATTGACATGGCCTTCCTAACAGTATGTGACTAGCCTCTATTGGTAGAACATCACATAAAACTTCATCTTCGTACTTACCAATGGCTAAGGGAACTTCTACTTGGTGGCTAACTTTCATTTCTCCATTGTCGTTAAGCCATTGAAGCTTGTAAGGTGCTGGATGCTTTTTCGTTTTTAAACCAAGCTTCTTTACCATAGATTCACTTGCCACATTGGTACAACTGCCTCCATCGATAATAAGGCTACAAACTTACCCTTGAACAAGACACCTAGTGTGAAACAGATTCTCCCTTTGCTCTTGTTCTTCTTCTTTTTTTTGAACGCTTAAAGACCTTCTAGCTACCAATAAATCTCCTTTAGCAGGTCGCTTCAAGTGTTCTTCAGAAGAATCAGAGACAATTTCTTCTTCCTCTTAAATTATTTCTCCATTATCTAGAATTGTCATAATCTTCTTATTAGAACACTCATTAGCATAATGTCCCATCCCTTTGCACTTGAAACACTTAACATCACGAGCTCTGATTGCAACCTCTTTAGGTTTGCCCTTGTTATCAATAGACAATGGTGTTCCAGATTTTTGGTTCACCTCTACAAAGCTTCCTTTCTGATAATTGGTCTTCTCATCTTTTGAATAACTTGGCTTAATTGTTACTGCCCCTGAACCGTAACTTGATCTTGAGGAGTTCTTTCTTTTAACTTGTTGTTCAAATAGCAAAGCTTTGTGTAGCATCTCTTCTAGTTCAACATAATACTGAGTTTCCAATCTGTCTTGAATTTCTCTATTTAAACCCCCAAGAAACCTTGACATTATTTCCTGTCTATCTTCTGAAATATCAGCTTGCAACATTAAGGTCTCCATTTCTTGATAATACTCTTCAACAGATCGGCTTCCTTGTGTTAATCTCCTCAGCTTTAGATGCAGCTCACGGTGGTAATGACTAGGAACAAACCTCTTCCGCATAATGGCCTTCATTTCTGCCCATGATTCTATAGGATGTTCCCCATTACGCCTTCTTGAGGTAACTAGTTGATCCCACCAACTAAGAGCATAATCATAAAATTTAGTAGCAGCAATTCTTACTCGATTGGTCTCCGAGTGTTGAACGTTGAAAACGAGTTCAATCTTCTTTTCCCATTCCAAATAGGCATCTGGATCGTTTTTTCCATGGAATGGTGGAATCTTAATCTTGAGACCTCCAAGATTGTCACGAATACGTTCGTTGCCCTCTCTTGTACGTCTATGGTGCCTTCTATGGCTGTTTCAAGACGAATTGCTCATGCGTTCATAATATTCATCAGCGATTTCATTTCTGAATTATTCAGGTAGTTCATGGTTTCTTCTTGGATTCGTTTGTCGTGAACGGTTCCGCTCGTGGTCAGTGTTTGATTGAAGCTCTTCGCGAAAGGCATCTATCTTGGTGTCTCAACTTTGTCATAGCTTCAATTAGAAGCTTGTTGTTATCGAAATTACCGTTTTCTGCATCATTTGAATTAGACATCCTTTTCTACAAAACAAAACAAAAACAAATCACCAGCAACAAGTCCTTGGAAAGTTCTTCAATTTATTTAAAACCATAAAACATATCCAAATCTGTTTTCCTAAGAATATTAAGAGATAAGTTTCACAACAGCACCTAAAAACGATTTCTACGATTTTAAATCTCAAACAACTATAACTAGGGTGAAACAGATCAGAATTTTGTGATTCAAAATGAATTCATCACACTAAACACTCAATCATCACAAATATAGTGAGAATACAAAACAGATGATAAACAAATTAATACAACAGATCAGAATTTCGTGATTCAAAATTAAATCACACTAACACTCAAATCTTCACAAACAAACTGATAATATAAAATAGATGAAGAAAAATTAATGAGAAAGAGAATACCCAACTTTCAGAATGTTGCTCTGATACCACTTGATAAACTCCTCCTAGAATCGGCACTCTGAAATGGGATAGGGATAACTTTGCAACCAGGAACCCAAAAGGATTCAAGGATCAAAGGATGTGGATCGATAGGTCACACAAAGGTTGTGGAAAGGCCTTTGATATTCCAAATGATCTTCCTTTGGATATGACGCCCCAAATGAAGAACAGGTTTTCTTGTGGATATTACACACCAACAAGAGAAGAGTAAAACTTAAGAAGTTTTTTCAGAATCAAAGATAGTTTAACCATTAGAATTCTGAGTACATAGTTTTTATAGGAGAAAGAACTAGCCTTGAACACAATTAAGGCTGTTCTTGGAAACATAATGCATGCCTCTAAAATAATTAAGGCTTTTCTTGGAAACAAAATGTTTTAATATTGAAAATACAAAGTATTAATGATATAAGCTGGAAATCAGAACCTTCCCTCCTCCAAGGATGTGGCTTTTGGTGTAGATGGGCCTTGGGATTTTATTTCAACAAATGGGCAATGGTGAAGTGAAACAATTGCCTCATTAAAAACCTTATCAAGAAAACCCATTGGGACAAAATTTGAACAAGGGAAAAAGAGTACAATCGAGACACTTTCTCATTTGTTGAAATCAATTAGCTTGAATCAAGACCAAAGTGGTTTGACAAGCTGTTCCACCATACTTGCTGTTTTGATCACGTGGATTCTCTAGTTGATTAAGCAATCCTCCAACAGCTTTGTTAAATTGTTTTGCTCTTGATCGAGTTGTTGGACCAGCTGGTAAAATAAGAATATCTTCAACTTCAAGCTCATCTTCTTTTTCAAGTTGTTCATCTGGTTCTTGCACATTTCCATGTTCTAAGCTCATCTTCTTTTTCAAGTTGTTCATTTGGTTCTCATCTTCTTTTTCAAGTTTAAGGAATTTTGAAGATAATGAAAGGGAATGGATTCTGTTTAGGGATTTTAACACTATAGCCTATCATGATGAGAAACTCCATTTCTCTACTAGTTGGACTGCCAATATGGATGATTTCAATGACTTTATTCTGGATTGTAAGCTAATGGATGGTAGTTTTTTAGGGAACAAGTGTACTTGGTCTAATGGTAGGTAGTGGAGAAGATTGGATAGGGTCCTCTTTAATGGCAAATGGCTTAGTTATTTTGATGACACTAGTACACATCTTCCTATAACATGTTCTGATCACTCTCCTCTTCTACTCACTATCTCCTCATCCACTACTAAAAGGATATCTTCCCTTAAGTTTCTGAATATGTGGTGTTTGCACAAGGATTTCTACAGTTTGTTCGAAGGTTGTTGAGACATTGAATTACCCGGGGCTCCTATTCAAAAGTTTTGGTACAAACTAAAGCATCCAAAAGCTAACCTAAAAGTGTGGAACAGGACAGTGTTTGGAATTTTTTTGATTCTATAAAGCATACTGAGGAGGAAACCACAGCTCTTAAAGCTAATCTCTTGTTTCTAACACTACTCAAGATAGACAGCTCTTGGAAAAGGCTAAAAATAGGCACCTCTTGCTACTTTCAAGAGAGGAGGAATACTGGGTTCAAAAATCTCACACCATCTGATCTAAAGATGGTGAAAAGAATACTTATGTTTTCTATAATTTTGTGACGAGAAGGTATAAAAGGTCTCAAATTTCTCGTATATGGAATGGAACTACTTGGGATGAGGATCCTAATGTTATTGGAGAGTCTGTAGTAAATCACTTTAAAGCTCTAATCTCTTATCTACCTAATCCATTGAACTCAAATATACAGGGTGACTTCATTTTTAATCTGGATTCTGTGGAGGACAATGAAATGCTAATGAGATTTCCTTTGGAGTCTGAAATCTATGAAATCATTAAAGATTTGAGTCCTAATGTAGATGCAGGTCCTGATGGGTTTAATGGAAAATTCTTTAAGGTTTGCTGGCCTATAATTAAAAATGATTTATGTGAGGCTATAAAGGACATTTTTAGGAAAGGTCCGTTTCCTAAGGGCACCTATGCAACAGTTCTGTGTCTAATCCCTAAGGTAGTTTCTCCTAAAACGTGGAAGGATGACACGTCAATCAGTCTGACTACTTATTTTAGTAGAATAGTCTCTAAGTTGATCAACAATAGAATCTTTATAATCTTACCTAATCTAATATATGCTGAACAAGGGGCTTCTATAAGGGTAGGAGCATTCATGATATTATCATGATAGCTCAGGAGCTTACTGGTGATCTATCTAACAAAACTAGAGGGGGTAATACTCTGTTGAAGGTGGATATTGATAAGGCTTTTGATAGATTGGATCGCATTTTCCTCTTAAGTGTTTTGGTTGCATTTGGGTTCATGTCTGACTATGAAAGGAATATATACAACTGCTACTTCTCAATTCTGGTCAATGGGGTTCTGAGGGGGTTCTTTAAAGCTAACAAGGGTTTAAGATAAGGTGACCCACTGTCACCCAGTCTTTATCATAGCTGAGGAATACCTACTGAGAAGCTTAAAAGGATTATCTACTGATTTGGATTCAACTAGATATAAAAGCAGAGGAAGTTTAAACATACCTTGTTGATGCTTTGTTGATGATATATTGATTTTTTACAATGGCTCTTCTGCCTTTGTCACAAAAATTATGAAGTTAATCAGTCATTATGAAGATATCTCGGGTGAGCTTACTAATAAAGCTAAATCAAGAGTAATTATCTCTAAAAAAATCTCACCTCAGCAAATCAGAAGGTTGGAAATTCTTTTAGGCTTCAAACATTACCATCTGCCATTCAAGTATCTCGGCTCTGTGATAAGAAACACAAAGAGGTCAGTAACTTTGAAAACATTATTGTTAAAACAAGGAACAAAATATCTAAATGGGATCATAATGTTCTCTCTTTGGGGGCGAGATTGACTCTCATTTAGTCTGTTCTTAATGCCTATCCTATCTTCACAATTCAGAACACTACAATCCCTAAAGTAGTCATCAAAATACTGGAGGTTTTGTATAATAATTGTATGTGGGGAACTAAGACAAATAAAGCTACAACAAATTTGTGTAAATGGACAAAGCTATGCAAGGCTTATGAGAATGGAGGGTTTAATGTAAGAAGGATTGATGATCGGGTGGAAGTTTTCTCGCTAAAGATATGGTTCAATTTGAGAAGCCAGGATTCTGTATGGTCTAAGCTTCTCAAATCTATTTACTTCAATCATCAGCACCCTTTAATTGTCCCTTTATAATCTAAATGTTCTTATACTTGGAAAAGACTATGGAAGGTAAGGGACAGGGCTGATAAATTTATTATGTGGCAGGCTAAAGCAGATAATGTTGATCTTCAAATTGACATATGGTGTTCAACAGAAGCTTTTATCAGTTTTTGTAGTGAGGAAGACAGACTATCCTATGAGGGCTCTTTGGTGAAATACTATTGGGAAGATAGAGCGTGGTATGCCACAAAGCTGGAGATTGTTTTGGATCCAGAAAAAATCCAAAACATCCTCAAAGTTTTCCTAGATTCTTATAATGCTCACTCAATCAGTTGGACTCTCGGTGACAACAAACTTTTCAACTCTAAGTCTACATGGAATGAAATATGCAACAAGGGAAATAAGTCTAACCTTTATTGAAAGACATGTAATAAGGTAACTCCTCGAAAGTTTTCTTTCCTCCTCTGGAGAGTTCTTAAGAGCTAGTTTTCTATTAACTCTATTATGCAAAGAAGAAATATCCAATTAGCTTCCAAATGTCAAAATTGCAATAATGAAGAAACTGTAAAACATGTCTTTGTTGAATTTCAGAAGGCTTGGAAAGTGTGGGTCTATTTTGCTGCTCATTTCAACATATACATCACCAAAGACATGTCCTTCACTCACTTAGTGAGAACATGGTACTAGTCTTCTAGCAAGGAAATACACTTGCATTCTATCATGCCTCCTATAATAGTGTGGGTGATATGGTTTGCCATAAATAAAATGAAGATTGAGGGTAAGACCCTAAAATATAAGGATATGATTGAGTACATTATATATATCCTCTTTGGTCTAGATAAAGCTCACCTTTGGAAGAGAAAATATTGGGACCGTAATAGCAGAATTGGGCCATCCATAGGGTGTTTGAACCACCTTAAAATGTTGCATGCTCCAGTATCACTAAGTTGGGTCTGTCCTAAATTAGGTCATTTTTAACTCAATACAGATGGGGCTTATAGTGATACTGGAGAATGCTATGGTGTTGGTTTGGTGAGAGACAGTTCTGGCAAGATTGTTTTAGGGTTCAGTCGGGTCTATGGTAAAGGAAGCCCTATAATTGATGAAACCAGAACTATGTTAGACGGTCTCTAAATTTTTTTTGCTAAGGGTATCAATATGCTCGATATCGAACTGATTCTCGTACTCTGGCTGAGATGATACTCTCTGGAAGAGCTCCTTAGTATCTTAAAGAATCAATAAACTATTATTACAAATTGATCTCATCAAATATGAAAATAATCCATATTTTCAGACAACAGAATGATGCAACAGATTGGTTGGCTAATTCTTCTCTCGAATCTAACAGAAACTCGAATTTTGAAGAAAATAGATCTCCTATTAGACTGAGAGCCATAGTTTTTCTCGAAGGGTTGGGGTTGTGTCATTTGAGAAACAACCTCAATTCTTAGAGATTGAAGCAATCTGAGGAGGAGGAAATTATATCTTACATATATTGAAGACTCCTGTGCATCCCTGTTTCCATTCCTGGTCTTGATTTTCATTTGAAGCTGAGTTTCGATTTCTAGGGTTATTTTGGTATGGCTTTTGATATTTCGAAGAGGTATTTGTAGAAATCGGTTGGAAATTTTGGTTGAGATCAAGGTGTTCTGAGGATTAGGCTGATGTTTGATTTGGGTTTCACTGGATAAGGACGATTGAAAGGTTGAAGAGAGAAACTAGGGTTTTCAATTTTGGGGATTTTCCCTTTTATGAGTTTGATATGTTTGACAACGTGTATTCATTTTAAAAGAGTAATAAAATTTCTCAAGTTGTTGAAAACAAAACCTTCTTCAAAAACATTTAAACTTTCTTCACAAAAAATTCCAACTTCTTTTAACAAACCACAGGATTAGACATGACTCCACCAAAATAAGGGTATAGTGTTGGAGGTGAAGGAGGAACTTTGTTCGCCGGACAAGGAGGTCAAGTAGCCGGAAAAAGTAACACCGATGTATTTTTTTAAGAAAAATAAATTCGGTGTTGGTGCGATGGTGCACCACTACCGGTTCTAACCACTACGCGCCACCAGTGCAGTGGTACCTGAACCGGTGGTGCATGGGTGTATGGCCACCGGTTTTGTGTCAAGCACCATCAATTTAGAGTCCTTGAATCGATGGTGCATGCCCAAAAAATAGGTCTTCTTAGGTTATTTCAGTGGTTCGAACCCCTATTTCTACCGGTTTTAGTGATTTATGTTTATTTACTAATTTTGACTTGTATTTTGAATTTTTGTCATTAGGAAGCGGTTGTTACGGATAGATCGGCGCAAGCTTTTAATACTTACTACACTAATGTTTTTTTCACGACTGAGTATTATACGCAAGAAGGATTGGTTAAGTGGGTCAAGAAGACCGGAATAGATAGTGGTTTGGTAAACAATATAAAACATCACGATAAAATTGGATAGTAGAAAGAATCATCGAATATACTTTGAGTGCGAGAGATCGGAAAAGTATAATCGGGCAATGCCCGAAAAAGATCGTAAATAAAAGTCGATGGGAACAAAAAAAATCGGTTGTTCCTTTCAGCTTAAAGCCACCATGATTACTCTAAATCAATGGTCTTTAAAGGTTATTGTTGGGATTCACAACCATGAAAATTCGAAACATTTAGACGGTCATTCATACGTAGAACCTTTGAATGATGAAGATATTGAATTTCTAGAATGTTTGACCTTTATGAGGGCATGTCCTAGAAAAATATTGAACGGTGTTAAAAAGTTGAATGAAGATAATGTTTCTTCCATGTGCACAATCTACAACGCTAGGCAGAAAAATAAGATGTAGAAGAAAGCCGACAGGTCACGGTTGCAATTCTTGTTTGGAGAGATCAAAAGACATAATTATTACGAATGTCATAAATCTGGCGAAGAAAATGGTTGTATCATTCCTGATATATTTTTTGCGCATGCAGTTAGTGTTGATTTGTTACAGACATTTCCAATAGTTTTGATCATGGATAGTACTTACAAGACCATTAGATATGGTATTCCATTATTTGAGATATTATGTGTGACATCTACTGGTTTGACTTAGTCTGTTACTTTTGCATTTATGTACGGGGAGAAATTTAAACAATTCAAATGGGTATAAGAATGTTTACAATCATTGATTGTAGCTCACGATATTGAAGAACCGTCTATGATTTTGACGGATAGAGACTTGCGTTGATCAATGCTCTAGAACTATTGTTCCTAAAGACAATGCACATGTTATGTCAATGGCACATTAACCAACACGTTCAAACGAATACTAGACAATATTTTAATGAGAAAAGTGATCATGCATTGTTTATGTCTACATGGAAAAGGATAGCGTATAAAGCATCATCAATTGAATTCGATCACGCTAGGATTGAGACGCAGCTAGGATTGAGACGCAACATGACTACAAATCCTCTTGCAATCAAGTACACTGAAAATCTTAGCTTGACAAATACACTAACAAATGTTTGGTATAGAAAACAAACAAGTTCATGCATTTCGTACATGCCACAACTAATCGGGTCGAGACCACACATTCTAACCTGAAGTGTTATCAATGTACGAGCAAGCTTAACTTTGATGTATTTTAGGACAAGGTGCATTCACTTGTTGAACTCCGACATTCTACCATTAGATCTGGTGAGTTTTATTTATTTAGCATTGCCTTAGTAAACAAGAGAATAAGTTTTTTAGAGAGAGAAATGCATTTTAGAGTGAGAAAATGAAAGTACGCTAGTGATCTAATCTCAGAAATCCAACTCCTTTATTAGTTAAGGTTTGACCTTTATATAGAGGCGCAAAGACTTACTTACAACTGAAATCAGTTACACAAAAAAGGTAAATTGCACTCTTAGTCCTTAACTAAGATACATATTCTAAATTCTTCCTCTAACTTTACCAACTGTTACATAAAGTTTTATTGCTTACACTTTTAGTCCCTGAATTTATGTTTCCTTATCAATAGCCCCCTTAGTTCTCATGTCAGTAAATGAATGAGAACTAATTAACTTCGAATCTTGTCAAAAGCAATGATAATTTTCTCTTCCACAATTAGACGCAACCCGATCATTCTGATGCATCAAAATTTGTCCTTAGACAACCATACCGAATTAAATTTGAAGCGAAACCAATAAAGTAAGTCATACCTGGAGTTAAATTCGAAGTGAAACCAAAACATTTAAACGTCAAATATGTTTCAAAATACATCATAACTCCCTTGGGGCTAGTCTTACACCTAAGCTCCTAGTATAACAGATATCGACCTCATAACCAAGCAGCCGCTTCAAATTCTTCCCAATCAACACAAACCTTTTCCACTTCTGCACGTGTCTTTCTTTTTCCTATAAATTCCTTAGCAACTCACTTTTTGTTTCACAAACAAAACTCCTTGAGAGAGAAGGATAGAAAACCTCCCAGCTTTTGCTACCTTCAACGATTTCTTCAAACTTTCTGGTTATTTCCACCAGAAAATTCATATTTTCCGATCAACCTTTAGTCTGTTTATGAGAAAACACCCAAGATCCAGAAGATCGAAGGCCAGAATTCCCCAAAACCCAAATCTCCAGCACCTGACAACAATTTCCTCTTCGGAGCTTACGATTACTTTTGCATGGGCGAAAGAGCAGAAAAATATAGAGTTGTTGGGTCGATAAGCAACGCTCCCCTCGGAACATCCACAGAGACCATTTATTACGGTAACTTTGATCCATCCAAAGTTCTTGCTTTTTCACCTTCACCTATTACAGAAGAAAGTCAATCTTCGAAAACTCAAACACTGAAAACTCCTCGAACTTCAACTTCTCTTACCAAATCGTCACCTCGAACTAGTTGTGAAGTAAGTCAATCTTCTTTAAAACAATCTGAAGCGACCCCTTCCTCTACTTATCTTCCAAGAGCTCCTAGAAAAAGAACTTTCATAGCTACGGGATATTATGTCGATGTTATACCAAACCCATTTACCAAATCTACTCCCCCGAGGGAGATTGTTGATACAACCACATTATCTCAAAAAATTCCCTCAAAGAACCCTCCACAACTTAGAGACGAATCAGTAGAGGCAGAGGTTGAATCTGATGCTACCCAATCAAACAATAAGGTTGATACACATCAGGAAACCTTGAAAGAATCAGGGAATGCTCCTTAGAAAATGATACGCAGACCAAGCAAAAATAAGGCTCTAGTTATTATATCTGCAGAAGAAAGAGTAGTAATCGTTGAGAATTTAAGGTCTCTTGATGCATACTACATCGTTGCTTTGAAAAACGTAAAATTATGAACTGGTAGTCTATCCGGAAATCATCAATTGGGGGCTTTGGTTCCCATTAGATCCGATGATAGTTGACTACTCCGAACTCCTAGATTTGTGCCCAACTCAACTCACACCCAACCAATGGTTCACCCTTCTCTCTGTAATCATGGCCTCCTGCTTGTCCAAGCTTCCGATCAACATCAAATATTTCATATTTTTTACCAAATTATCCAAGGGACCAAAGCTTCCATTTTACTATCTTACATTAGATGATGACCTAAAAATCATCGATGATCTTCTGGAAGCGGACAAGTTTTGGAAAAAAAATCATCTTTATGTCGGGAGCATGGGAAAATAGCAAGGAAATATCTGAAGCCAATCCATCAAGATTGAATCTTGTTTGGAAATGTGGTCGTAAGTATTATAATACTATTCTTCTTAAATTCAATTTTATAACTGTTGCAACTCTTATTCATTATCAACATATAGGTTCTTATCATAAATTCTGAGGCGTTACGCCATTCGTCGAGCAAGTGCCAATGAAACATTCATTAAACTTGCCGTATGGGCTGAAGCACAATGGAACAACGCTTTTCACACAACCTTCGAACCAATCAATTTCCTCAGTAGTCACTTATTTCCAAACACACCTGGCGCCTCTCCTCTTGAAAATACGATGGAACAGCCCAACCCTCGACTAGCTATTAAAAGATGGGTCCATCCCGATTGCAAGGTATTCTTACCCATACACAACAAATTAGACAGTCCCCTTCCTTAAAAGAAGAAAGCATAAAAGGATAAAAAGGAAGCTAGTACGGTGCTAGCCCTTAAACAATCTGAAGCCTAAACGTTTAAAAACAAAAACAAAGAAAAACACACTTTCGACCATTGAAGAAGAAGTATAAGAAGAGCCTTCTTCGAAATTGAAGAAAATTGGTACACCTTTGAACAATAAAAGTTCCACCAGTCCTCGGAAGAAAATGAAGGAAAAGACAGTTGCAACCATCGACGATATAGTGTATGATGACGATGAGGTCATACTTGCTGGGAATCAACAAGGTCTTCAAAAGGAAAATGAAACAACTAGTAAGATGCTGCAATTGTTGTAGAAGAGAATCAAAGTGATGATCACTTCGATCCTGACAATATCATTAATTTCAACTAATCACCAGAGCTTATTAGAGAAGATGATCCTGTTCTTCAAGAGGTTCAAACTCTTCTATACAACTTTGGTAGAAGATCCGCACCGTCTACCTCCGAAGCAGCATATCGTACTACTCCTACTACGTCTTTAGAATCTCATCCCTCGGTATAGCCCAGCGGTTTTTCCTCCTATTCCACCAAACCCAAATGTTCTTGCTCCACTTCAACAATTTTCCGATCTAAAAAATACAGCAGAAACGCTTAATGAAGAAATCGAGGCTTCTCAGGGTCATCTTAAAGGACTGGAAAAATATATGGTTCGCTACAAAGGAATTGCTGAAGCTGAAAAAAATTGAGGAAAAATTTCAAAACCATATAACAGATCAATTTCATGGCTTCGAAATGGCAAGGTTTGAGCTTATCAGAGGACTCATATTTGTCAAAGGCATTTACGAGAACAACACCAAATCGAGAAAGAGAATCTGAATACTTCGCATTAAGAAGAGATAGATCGACTTAAGGCTAAACACCTTGAAGACTTAACTGCTGAGAAGGAGAAGTTCAGTAATCTTCAGACTTCTCTTACCAAAAGCGAAGTAGAAAATAAAAACTTGACAGATGAGATAACTGCACTTAAGATTGGTTTTGAGAAGGAAAAACAACTTTCCATCACTGCTGCAGCAGAAGATGAATGTTCCAAGGACATGTTGGCAACTATCAACAATGGTAAAGAGGAGAAGCCCATCACACTTCTTCGATAAATTCACGCAACATATCCTAAGATAAACCTTTCTAGCTTCTAGAATGAAATTCACGTCGAGCAGCGCCCCAGTGAAGCCTTCGATCATAACCCAAGTTCATCATCTGAAGAAGAATCAACCTAAGAGGAGTCATCTGAATGATTATACTACCCTTTTAACTTATGTTATCTTTTTTGTATTTATCATATTAGTACCATATCCCTTGTACTCATTGAATTATTCTAAATGACAAAGGTTTTTGCTTATATTTCATATTTTCCATCAAGTTATGTTATCCTTTATTTATGTTAACTATTCGAAGGTAAGACATAATAGGATACTTCAAATTATTTTTACAAAATATAATCCCTCGAATATTATAGTGAATTAAACGAACATAGCACATCAAAAATCACAGTGCGTTTACTGAACTTAGAACTTCGAATATCACAGTGCGTTTATTGGACGTACCACTTCGAACATCACATTGCGTTTATTTGATGTAGCACTTTGAACATAGTTGTTTCTTTGAAAAGTGTAATAAACACTTCGGGACATTCTACTCTTGATCAACATCAAAGATGATCAGTCTTTGATCACTTATCAAGATAGTTTAAATAAACACTTGTAAACAACCATTGGCCAAAAATGCATTTTATTGATAATGTTGAATATGTAGATAGCACCTCGTTAAAACCTTCTTGGGCCAACAGGGTAGGAAAGAGTGCGCTTTTCAACCAAAAGAAACAAATTCAAAATACAACATAGCTATTCCCAATATCATTTCAGATGTTGTATATTCCATGGGTGTTGAAGCATCCTCCCCTGTCTATCACAAAGGCGATAAGACTCTGGCTTTATCCTTTCAATAACTACATAAGATCCTTCCCAATTCGGGGCCATTTTTTTGATTCTCTACTCCTTAGTATGCAGAAATACTTTTCTCAAGACTTTATCACCTATTTTAAACTCCCTCCTTTTTAACCTCGAATTGTACCGATTCCTCATAAGAGTTTGATAATGGATTACGTTTAAATGAGCTTGAACTCTTTTCTCATCAATCAGATCTAAATTTGCTCTTTTAGCTTCGTCATTGGAATTTTCAGAGTATTGGATTATTCTAACAGATGACATTGTAGATTCCACAGGGCTGACAGTATCCATTCCATATTCTAAAGCAAAAGGATTTTCCTTAGAACTTCCCTAGGAGTTGTTTAATAAGCCCAAAGCACTTCTTGCAAATAATTTGGCAATTTCCCTGCTACCCTATCAAATTCTTCTTCAAACCATCTAAACTAGATATGTTCGTCACCTCAACTTGTCCATTTGCTTGGGGATGAAAAGGTGTTGAGAAACATTGTTGAATTCCTTTCAAAGAGCAGAATGAAGTAATTTCTTTATTATTAGATTGATGGCCATTATTTGTAGTAATTCCTTGAGGCACTCCAAAACGACACCAAATACTGTTTACAATGAATTTAATTACATATTTTGCTTTCGTTCCACATAACGGTTCTGCTTCAGCCCACTTTGTAAAATAGTCTACCGCTACAATTATCATTTGCCGCCACCCAGATGCCATCGGCAAAGGCCCCACTAAATCAATTCTCCATCTATCAAATGGTATGGCCTCGGTAATAGACATAATTGGAACTGCCGACTTATGAATAGAATTAGCAAACCTTTGATAAGTATCACAACTTCGAACCAAATTTTTGGCATCGTTCATCATTGAAGGTCAATAAAACCCTTCAAGGAAAACTTGACGAGATGGAGATTTAAACCTACAATAAACTGATCCTTCTCCATCATGCAACTCTGATAAAACTTCATTTGATTCTTGCTTATTCAAACATCGTAATAATGGCCTACTCAATGCTTCCTTATACATAATTTCATCAAAAACTATGTATCCAAAAGCTTTTCCTCGCAATGTTTTGGACAATTTCGCATCGTCAGGCAATGCTCCTCGAATCAAAAATATTAAAATATCAGTTCTCTAATCTCTTTGGGCTACATCTGTAGTGACAAACAGTTCTTCCATATAATCACACTGGTCTGACTAGGTTAAAATCGAAGGATTCTCTTGTAATAACATCCAAGGATCTCTTCCTTGTTAATGATATTTGCTAACGAATCAGGTACCGTGTTACTTCCTTGACCCAATCTGTTCTACAACAACATGATCAAATAATAACATCAAGTTTCGAAGGTCTCAAAGATACAGAATTAAGCGATCATTTTTTGCTTTGGAGTTTCCATATACTTAATTTGCTATTAATTGAGAATTTGTCTCTAACCGTACTGAAGTTGCTCCATATATTTTTGCAAGTCTCAAACTAGCCAAATCAGCTTCATATTCAGCTTCGTTATTCGAGGCGTGAAAACCAAATTTGATAGACTGAAGCATCATTTCTCCAGATGGAGCAATTAACTGAACTCTAGCACTGCATTCCAAAATACTTGATCCGTCATCTGTTTGAATAACCCTCATCGAATTCGCTGGTAAAACCTCCTTACTTTCTTCAATATCCGATCTACTTGAATGAAATTCAACAAGAAAATTTGCCAAAGCTTGAGCTTTAATTGCAGTTCGAGGTCTGAATAAGATATCATAATCTCCCAACTCTCCTCACCATTTGGTCATTCTCTCTGAAATATCAGGATGTTGCAAAACATTTTTTAAGGGAAATAAAGTTCAAACTTTAATGGTATGAGTTTGGAAATAAGGGTGCATCTTTCTAGCAGCCACCACCAACGCTAATGTTAATTTCTCAAGCTTCAAATATCTCTTTTCTGTTGTCACCAAACTTTTGCTGACATAGTACACCGGCTTCAGAATTCCTAAATCTTCACTTCTCAATAGTGCACTTCCTGTAAAATCTGAAACCACAATGTACAAAAAGAGCTTTTCTCCACTTCGACGCTTTGATAAAATTTATGGTGATGATAATAAGTTTTTTATGCTTGTGAATGCTTCTTCACAATCTGAAGTCCACTGAAACCTTTTTGGCCCTCTCAGCACTTGAAAGAAAGGAAAATATTTTTCAGAAAATCTACAAATATATATATATTAAGTGTTGCTAACCTTCCTTTCAAAATTTGCACTTCTTTAACCGTTCGAAGTGAATGCATTGTTATTACAGCTTTCAACTATTTTGGATTAGCTTCTATTCCTCTTGCCCTGATAACATAACCCAAGAACTTCCTTGATCGAACTCTGAAACTACATTTTTCATGATTAAGGTTTAGCTTGATTGCCTTTAGATTCAAGAATGTCTCCTCTAAATCCTCCAGATGTGCATCATCCACCGATTTTTTACAACCATATCATCGATATAAACCTTCATGTTTATTCTGATCTGAGTGGCAAATACTTTATTCATTAACCTTTGATAAGTAGCTCCAACGTTTTTTTAATCCAAAACGCATAACTTTGTAACAATGCAAACCCCTGTTAGTTATAAAGGTCGTACATTATTGGTCCTTCGGATCCATCTGGTTCTGATTATATCGCGCAAAAGTATCCATGAAAGTTAATATTTTATTTTCCGAAGTAGAATCAATCAGCTGGTCTATCCAAGGAACGATAAATGGGTATTTAGGACAGGCTCGATTTAAGTCTGTAAAACCCACACACATTCTCCATTTTCCGTTCTTCTTCTTGACCACTACTAGATCGCCGTCCATAGGGGATACTGTGACTCCCTTATATGTCCGACCTTGGATAAACAATCTACTTCGGAAACAATTGCTTCTACTGTTTCAGATGAAAATGCTCTTCTTTTTTAATTACCTGCTTCACCTTTGAATCAACACCTAAACTATGGTAGATTACTTCAATCTGCACACCTATCACATCCTCCGTTTTCAAAGCAAAAACGTCCAAATTATAAGATAAAAATTCTAAGAATCGTTGACGTAAAACTGCTGTCAGTAAGGTTCCTATTCGAAGTGTTTTTCCATCAGAAAGGGTATACTCCTCAATTTTTTCACTTACTGGTTAATGACCTCGGGGTTTCCCTCGAATTGTCAACCCTTTCATTAAAATCCGAGGTCAACCTCTTGACTGCTATTCATTCATTATATCTCCACTGCTGGATCCTCGAATCCAAAGTGCAATGGCATAGAATTCTCTTGAAACTTTCTGGTCCCTCTGAACGACTCTCACAAAATCTCTGACCACGTATTTAAAACACTGATGCACTATCGACACAACCCCATACATTCTGGACATCGAAGACCTTTCAAAAATAGCGTTATAACTTGTGGGACAATCCATCGCCATAAAGAACACTTGAACTTTCTTCTTGAAGGTTCTCTTTCCTAAACTCACCTCCCCCTCGAATTATCCTATCACATGTGTTGTCACACCAGTGAAACCAATCATTGTATGCTCTGGCTGAGAAATTCGAGGAGTATTTCGCATCCTATCATATGTTGCGTTGAAAAGGACATTCGGAGAACTCCTGGTATCTATAAGCACGCGTCTAATTTCGACACCAGCAACTTCTGCCCCAATCACCACTGCATCCTCATGCGGCCCCGCAGTAGCTCTCAAGTCGTCCTCATCGAACAAAATAAAAGGAATGTCCTTCTTGCCATATAAATGAGTGGATATTCTCATTTCAATCTGAGTTGTCAAATTGACAACATGTCTCTTCCTTGAACTATCAATATTACCAGCCATTGAATCACCTCTAAAAATGGCCAACAACTCGAAATACTCAAACATACTTCGAACATGTCCTTTCTTTATTGGATATTTGACAGCCATCAAAATTAACCTATCTTGATCCTTATCCAAGTAGTCGGGAGCAGCATCAAACTCAGCCATTAAATCTGGAATCATCAAATTTTCAGCTTGCGCATTTGGATTGGCCGGCTGTAAATTCGAAGCTGGAGTTTTCGATGTGTTCCCCTGTAACTTCACATAAGTCAAAACCATTCCATTCTCAATCAGAATTTGGACTTCTTTTTTCAAAGCAATGCAATCATTGGTATCATATCCAATATCATTTTGATATCTACAAAATTTATTATTTTGTTCCCCCCTTGGCCTGTTAATTGGTGCGGGCTTCCTGAAATTTAAAAAACTCTTGGTTTTATCAAAAATTGTTTCCACACTTTCAATTAAATCCATATTATACTCTGGCCTTATCTACTGATTCGGCCTCGGCCTGTTGTAGTTGTAGGATGGGGCTTGATTTGAATATCCCCCGGTTCGAGGAGGAAAATTATAATTCCTCGGACGCACCTACTGATTAGCATTTGAATATTTCCCTTCGTTATAGGCCACCTAACCTGAATTCTTTGAAACATTAACCGTTCCTCCTCGAACCCTAGTTGATTCTTTAACTTTAATCTGATCTTCAAACTGAGCCATTAATGCTCCAAAAGTTAAAGCCCTCATTTTCGTTGTCTCATTAGCCAGATCCCCGGCAGTAACCCTTGGCGAAAAGTTGCCATCGCCACTCTTTTTTCACGGTTATCCAAACTTGCCTTTGTTACTCATTTTGTATAGTCTTTCAATTTTTCTCCAGCTTCCTGCTTGCATTGGATAATAGTATCACCATTTTCCATCATCTCTTTGCCACCAACGAACTGCCTTTGAAAAGCAGTATAAAAATCCCTTAAATTTGAAATAGATCCCCTTGGAATCTGGTTGTACTTGTTCCTTTAAAAGTCTGTGAAAAAGCACGACACACCAGCTTATCATCATCTTCGAATTTCATCATGTAATTTTTGAATTGTTCGATGTGATCGTTTTGATCCTGCATCCCATCGAACTTTTCAATCTTGGCAATATCAAAACGCTTTAGAAGCGTAATAAATCTGATTTCACTTGTCAACGGAGAGTTCCTCCAATTGACACCCTGAACGTACTGATCTTCCGTTCCCACGACAACGTACAAATTATGATCGGTCTCAGCGTACCAATTCGATGTGTTCCCCTCACATCAATTAGATTCCCTCAAACAACGAGGAACGCTGTCCCTCCTAGATCTGTGTTCCTTCTTATATTTTCGAAGATGTTCATTCTCTTCTTTCGAAGAACCCCTATACCTCTGAAAACTTGAGCCACAACTCTCAACTTCCTTGTCACTAGATGTGACACACTTTTGCTTATATATCTTTCCTTTTCAAGAAGAAGAACGCTTTTTTGGAGCTTCAAAGCGCGCCTTCTTCTGTTCATTCTTGATCTGTCGATCAGTGCAAGATCGATCAGATTGGTTTACAATTTCAGTTTGTTCATTCATTTGTCTCACTTCGTACTTCAGCTTTGCCGAGTGAATTCCCTGCTCTCTTTGCTCGTATTTCTCATTTAGCGCATTTATCTTATCCAAGAGTTGGTTCATATGCATTTATATATCAGATTGAGTTTGGATCGGAACAGATCCTTCTGGTCTCCTCTATCCTCTGCAAGTCTTCCCTCAATGTTTAAATAGTTGATCAAACCAAAGGATTGTTTTCTGGATTCATCCACAATTTTAAATATTATTTTGTCTCAATTGATAAAATTCGAACTAAAATAGAAGACACTGATTGCTAATGGTCCCCAGTGAAATCACCAATTTGATGAGTTTGATTTATTTAGGATTGCCTTAATAAACAAGAGAAGAACTGTTTTAGAGAGAGAAATAGATTTTAGAGAGAGAAAATGAAAGTATGCAAGTGATCAAATCTCATAAATCCAACCCCTTTATTACTTAAGTTTTGGCCTTAATATAGAGGCGCAAAGACTTAACTTACAACTGAAATCAATTACATAAAAAATGTAAATTGCACTCTAAGTCCTTAACTAAGATATATATTCTAAATTTCTCCTCTAACATTACATAACGTTTTATTGTTTACATTTTCAATCCCTAAATTTCTATTTTCTTATCAAGATCATCATTTTAAAAGATACGTTATAAAGCACATGATAAATTTGGAGATAAAGTGTTCAACCAAATCTGATGTAAGGTTTCCAACCAGCTTCAGAAGTCTTTTTTACCGAATTAAAAAGTGCCACGGATATTGAGAAAACCGACGCGCTTTGAGTGGATGTGAAACACGATATAACCGATGAAGTTTTCACTTGTGCGATAAGATTTACGCACGGTATACTGTGTTAGTACCAGATTCTGGAGTAACTATATAATGGAAATTTTGCTCCTTTAGAAGCTTTCCACAATCGTTGGAAGAGGTTAGGAATATTGGCATGTACGAACCGAACAACAAGGGAGATTCTAAGAAAATGGATAAAGTTATAAGTGATGTACGGAAACGAATGATGAAAGTTGTATAAAATAAATTTACAAGAAATGGTTTGAAGTTGTTTATCCAGAGACATCCTCGCTGTAAGAACCATTAGAGAAACAGAAACACCATAGTCGTCCACAAGTCAAATGGAAGTTAGTTATTAATGCATTATCCACTAAACAAGATAAAAGTCATTAGGAACATGTTAGCAAAACTTCGGTGCCAAGCCCTTTTAAAACTCCAAAGTTTACCGTCTGTAAAGCAGTTCCTAGTGGTAATACTATTTGTGCAGATGTACCTATTGTACTTCAAACTTCTTCAACTGCATCACTTTCTAGTAATTGCGTACCAAACTCCATTATTGGTTCGAAACAAATAATTAACAATCCAAAAGGATACTTGCGGTGGTTTCCCCTTATTTTATAACATGTATAAACGGAATTAGATCTGATGGCCATTGTGGGTATCGTGCAGTGGGTTATATGGACAACAAGAGGGTTGGGGTGATTATGAAGGGCCTTTACGACAAACTTATAAGTAAATTTGATGTTTATAGCAAGATATACAATGGTAAAGAATATTATTTGAAGGTGACTGAAATTACACACCATTACAGAGCACCAGTGGCCATTCGTTATTATATGACTATGCTGGAGATGGGTATAGCAATCGCAACAAGGTTTCAGTGCATTGTACATTTTGTATCAAAATCGATATTCATGAATTGCAATTACACTTTCCTACCACTTTGAAAAATGGTGAATCTCTCTAATGTCTAAATGATTGAAAATTGGATTTGCTTCCGTTGAAAATAACCATTTTATCCATGTAAGTTATTTATATTAATTTCATATTTTTTTAGTATACTAAATATCCATATCCTAAATATTTTTATCTGTTTTTACAGCTTCCCATTGTCGTTGACTGTCCATATTCACCAATACATCCTACATTGACAGCATTGCATACAGCTGACTCATCAATTTGGGAATTAGCATTACTTAGTCGTTGCTAGATATATGAAGATCTTCAAGGTCGAAGGCCAATCAGTTTATTCCTAGAAGTAACATATTTAAATGAATTTTTTTGGTTGGTTAATGTTATTTTTTACTTGATCTATGTATTATATTTAACTTATCGTACTTAATATGAAATGAAAACTAATTATTTTAATATATTCTCGTTATGGCGTTCACAATCTGCGAAATACACTGGGAAATAAACAACGACAACTTAAAACTTCATTAGATTTGCTCATTCGTTACAGAAATAAGGATAACGTAAAGTTACATAACATTTCCGACATAATATATAAAATTATTTGATAGCATAGCCTTCGTTATAATAACCTTCATAAGTTCTTTCTTCCTCTCGGTGATTTGATCCTTCACATATTGTAACATCTCTTTGGACAAATAATCAGTGACTTTTGAATGGAAAAGTTAGATGCTTTATTCATAATCTTCCACGCTAGTCAAACACAAGATACATTGATCCGGTTGTAAAAAATTGTACCTTCTTCTCAGCTACGTAAGGGCAGCATTGGTTTTTCCCGATTCATGGATTCATACATGAAGTACATCTTACATAACATTTTGTCGAAAAACCCTTCGGTATTTTCATCAGACCGGAAAACTTCACATGTTTGGTGGTTTTGAGTAGATGAGCATCTTCAAACACATTGCATTCTATATTGGTGCAAGTTATAAGTAAATAGTTGAAGTTTTATGTTTAGAATCAGGATAGTTAATAACTTTTTGTAGAGGATTGAATTTTAAAATTGGCGTTCTTATTTAAGCGGACTTGTTTTAGCGACAATTTTTAGGTGGGAGAAATTTTCTAGTGAAACGTTTGCACCATAGGTGCCACCTCTGGTGCCTAGTCGTTGGCACCAATGGTGCACCACACTGTGCACCCATGGTGCCAATTCAGTGCACAATCGGTGAATACGGTGGTGCACCATGGGTGCACAAAATTAAGCATCAATGGTGCACCAGCACCGACCGTGAAGTGGGTACAATAATGCCAAACCATCGGTGCATTATCCCATCGGTCTGAGGCATGCTACATCGATGGTGCTAGGGTGTTGAGTAGTGTGCACCATAGGCGTTCACGACATAGCACCTATGGCGGACACAGGGTCTGTATGCCATGTATTATTCTTGTTATTTTTTTCGAATATATTTTTTTCAAAATTAATTTTTATAAATTTGTATGTTTTAGGCCTAGTTTTATTCTTGGTTTTACTATAAGTTTTACGGTTAACTTCTTATAGGTTTTAGTATAAGTTATAATCTTATTTTTAGTTCAATGTTTAACCAATTTTTATATGTAATTTTTTATGTAAGTTCCTAAAGTTGTGCAATGAATAACATAATAAACATAAGCGTCTAAATAAATTATAACTAAGCATAATAAGATATTACATATATAAATCATTCTTCTTCTGGTACGATACAAAACATAAAAATAAAGGAAAACATGAGTCAACCTAATATAACCAAAAAAAAGTGTGATAAGTAAAAGAACGAGCCAATGAGAGAAAAAACTACAACACTTGTCCTCTATGTTAAAGAAAATCTAACAACTATTTTCCAAGGAAGTAACCTTTTATTGATTCGAGAATATAGATCCTTTTTATATATTTTGGTCTCCATTTATACTCGTACATAACATTTATAATCTAGTCATTTATTATGTGGATTTATTATTTTCGCACGAAGACTATTATCAATGTTAATGGTCCTAAAATTACTGTCACTACTGTGACAGCAATATGTTAAGTGAGTTGACCAATAAATATCTATGACTTCATTGATGACGCTCATTTCCAGTTATTTATCATGCGTGGTTGACCTTGTTGCTTTGCTCTAGTTCGGAATACCTTCTGTTTGGTAATTATCTCTGCTCGGTTTAACTCACGTTCGGATCTTCCTACTTCTGCTCAGTCTTGCTCGGGTTGACCTCAATATTTATCAGTGTGAGCTCTTAGATACACGCGGCCCTATGCTTGGCTTGTTTTAGCTTGAGCCCAAGCCTCGGTCGGGCTCTTTTAGTTACTTTGTTTGACGACGATTCAGTTTATCCTTCGCGAGGTGATCGAGAGTGCTCTTATTTGAGCTTCTGCTCAGTTGCTATAACCGCTTTATTGGATAAGAGATATATTGGCTTTGGGAAGATCTGGTGGACCTTGGTTTTGCATCGATCTTTTATTCACATCTTTCTAGTGATATCGATCTAGATGTCATTGACCTCATCAGTTTGAATAGTCGTAAACACTCAAAATCGTCTCTGCATGCATAACGTTCAATGATCGAACGACCTCAAGGATCTATCATAACTAGACCACTTAGGTGGGGTAATAACGTACCAGTCATACTGAGCAATGTAATCATGCTACCTAGTCGCCATCGATCTCCCATATGCCGCGATAGTAATGGTTAAGAGATCCTCAGGAAATAAGTGTTCACAATCTAGTCAGGCACTCTCACCCAGGTGTATGGAGAAATATTTTCCTTCTTATAATTAGCCTTTAGTACAAAGGTGTTGGTTCATCTTGAATCTGTCAGAACTGGTGCATCAGTCTATCAAGCATATATCCGTCTACCGTGCTCAACATCCAGATTAAATAAGTTAGTAGACGGATATCTTGGATGGAGAATCGAACTTGCATGTGCTCGTACAATTTCGAACACGGCTTGTATAACAAAAAAAATATTTAATTAGAAAAAATAAGATAATTAAAACAAAAATTAAGTATAAAATCGTTTTCTTACATCTTTGTCTTTCTGATCTAAGAGAAGTAAGCGTATTGTGGATTTGGGACGGACGTTCTCTCCAACAATTATCTTCAGTAACGAGCTAACATTCCTCAGACTCCTCATGATATGATTTGGGTTTTGGTGGAGCTTTCAAAGCTCGGAAATGATCGTATATCCAGCAGTCTAACATGGAGAAAAAACTCGTATAGGTTGTGCTTCAAAGAGAAGCATCCCCAAAACACGGCAAAGGAACACTAGTCCTATATTAATATCTCACAACTCAGAGTCCATGTTCTCCAATCCATATAGGTATTCAGCTTTCACGCTCTTCTGACTGGTGTCCATAAATATAGTGCACCCAAATAATTACATAAGGTACGCCAGTGATACATGGTGGATAGTCTCCTGGTCGGTCTGGTGAAGGTAATGGTCCTTAGTAAATGTCTCATGGAGCCATTTGAGTTTAAGCCCCACTCCTATTAATGACTCAAGCTCTGTACAGAACTCATGAACAGTGAGTCCCAACAAAACAGCATAAAACTTGTAAGTCTCCTCGCGTGGGACTGTAACAACATCCAGTATCCCGCTAACTACAGGGAGGCATGTAATGCAACTAACGACAACCAATATTATGGTCATCTCCCCAAAGCTGAACTGAAAAGTTTTGGTCTTCTAGTGAGCTATAAGTGGTCCCAACAGAGTACGATATAGATGATTCACTACCTATGGTTTTGTAGTCAAGTCTCACATACATAGAACATTCTAATGTTCATGTATGCCAAGAGAACTGTGTAGTTGTAAATAAAATAGTAAGTAACAATACCCCTCTAAATAAAGAAAAACATACATTAGCTAAACTTTAATTTTGTTAACTATATTAACTTAATGCTTACATGGCCGACGAAGATGTTGAACGCCTCGTGCTCCTTGTAGTCATGGAATAGTGGTATTTTCTTGCATGCTAAAAATGCAAACAACTTTGTTTGCTCCTCCGTATGAATCGCATCAATAACCTCCTCATCTAGAACATCCTGATCAGGGTCACCTGTTATATTCGCCCTAACGCTAGTCACATCTGCGTGTGCTGGTAAACGGTGACCTAAATATGATAATGGTGGTGATCCATGCACTCCTGGGTGAACAGTGTTCTAAAAGTTGTGTTGGATGTGGTGCAGCACGGCTAGATGATCCACCACCAACGGGATCAACATATTTGTTTACTGGATCAGTATGACGTAAGGAGCTCTCGATGTGGTCCTCAACCTCCTCATCCGTGTATGTTCGCCCACGTTTATCTCGGGCCTTTTTAGCTTCGACGGACTTAACAATGATAATATTTTTTCATGATGAATCACCCTCGATCATAGGACACCGTCCTTTTTTATGTCGTTAGTCTGCGTACTAAAATAAACAAAGAAAAATTAGTTAGTAACAAAAATACATAAAAAAATATTATTAACTATATAAAAAACAGTTATTAAGTAAATAAAATTTTAAAAAAATGTAATTTTTTGGAACAAATATTTTCTACAAAATAAAAGATTTAAAAAAAAGTCAACACCTAAGGTGCTATGTGCACCATAAGTGCACCGAGGACGTGAGGCCTGACACCCATCGGTGCATGCCTTACGCACCAATAGGTCGAGGCATGTCAGCCTATTGGTGTGTAACTGGCAGACCAATAGTGCGGCCGTCCAACCGATTCGGCAGAGGAAAATGACCAAAAACCGCCATCAATCTACTTATAACCCTAGCCTAAACTCTAAAATTCGAATTTCTAAATCTAACCCATTAACTTCACACATCAATCAATCCAAATAAAAAAACTAACATAAAATCAATCAACAATCTAAAATATAAATTGAGAAAAAAATCACTTCGATGGTGGAGGAAGAAAGAGAGGTGGAAGATGGATGTGGTTTAGAAAAAAAAATACCTTAAATACTAAAAAAACTATTTTGGTCTAGAAAATGGTGGATTATATATATATATATATATATATATATATATATATATATATAGGTGACAAAAAAAAAGAACCGACCATCCAAACTAAACCGAAACTGGTCGATTTACAAAAATTAAAATTTAGTTTTGGTTTTTTTTAATCGAATTAAATTCGGTCGGTTTTCGATTATTTCGATTTCGAAACCAAACATAAAATGTATGTTATATATTTTTCATATTTAACCTAACGTTTCCATATGGTCATGAGTTCGAACCCAACATAAACCACCTATCTATTTTTTTTTACTTTTTTAAGTATAATAAAAAGGTACAGAAAAGTACAGAGTATAAAATTATTATAAGATTTTATTATATTAAAATTAGAGAGACATTTGAGACCCTTCCAACAAACTTATTACGGATAAAGGTTTAAATTTTTTAAGATATTTTATACCTTAAATATCTTAAATATCTTTTTATATAAAATCCAGTAACCAACTTCTCTTTCTTTTTTCTTTTTTTAATTTTAATTTTAAAGATTCGTATCTTTTAAACCTTAACTCGGAAAAAAATATATCTGAAAATACCATTCATTTTGTTTTTTAAAGACGAACAAAACTAGTACCACTCATGATATGTTTTGATTTTTTTTTAAAAAGAAATATATTTTACACATGTTTCAGAGTTATATGGTTTCGCATCTAGTCACTAGGTTCGCATCTACCAAAATAAAAAAAGTTTCGCATCTATCAAAATTTAAGAAGGTTTCGTATATACCAAATAAATAAGGTTTAGCATCCATCAAAATAAAGAAGATTTGGCATCCATCAAAATAAATAAGGTTTCGCATCTTCTTCGTTTACCCTTTAAATTTAAAAAAAAATAGAAGTCTATATCTTTTAAACCATAACTCGAAAAAAAAAACCAAAAATACCGTTGATTTTGTTTTTTTTAAACGAACAAAACTAGTACCACTCATGATATGTTTTGAATTTTTTTTGTTTAGAGGTGGATTAGTGAAGAATTGTCTATAATTTGTTGGAGAGTCTTCCGTTTAAATCAGCAAAATAGAAAGAAAAAATCTTCGATCGATTCTGCTAATGAAGAACAAAAAGATCCGAAAATGAAGCTTGAATAGCGGAGGATATGGTTTTGTTGTTATTATTGATGTGTTTGTTTATGTCTTGGTTTGAAGACTATCTTTGGTGATAATAATAAAAATATGTGAGTGAAGACTGAGGTCGACATTGATATACTTGTGTTTTGGGAAGAGCTCTGCTATAAAAAAAATGAAGCGAAAAAAATATGTTAATTGCTTTTATATAATTGAGTAGGAGTATTCAAAATAATGGTGAGTTTTAGATGGTATATATTAACTAAAATAGATCGTTTTTGGAGAACCGTAAAATTATAGATCTTAAATAGATAATAATAAGGTTTTGGGTCTTAAATGATACCTAATTTTTAAAATTATAACCATAAATTTTATTTTTATTTATTTATAATAAACATCCGAAAACTTTAATAATTGCTTAGGAATATAACTTTTAATAATAAACATACGCAGCTCCCGGTATTGATGTTCAAATCGAAAAAATTGACAGAAACATAAAAAAACCGATATTGTTTTGAATAATTCGGTCAATAATTTATAAACCAAATTATTTTGATTTAGTTTAAATTTATGTCAAAAAACCGACCGGATATCACACCTGAAGTCGAAGATCATATAATATGTATATTTACCAAAACAAATGGGATACTCTAAATCCAAGATTAGTCTGGAAACATGTATAAATATGAACTTGTCGATTTGCGGTTTATTGGAAGTACAAATTATTATGTGCTTTACACTTTCCTTCCAACTCAAAGCTTTGATCTTTCCAATTCTAGTTTGGCAATGGTACCCAAATGAACTTCATCAGGACCATCAGCAATTCTCAGTGTCCTAGATGTTGCCCACAGATGTGCTAGAGCAGTGTCTGATGATAAGCCTTCAGCACCATGCACTTGCATTGCCATGTCAAGTACCTTAAGCGCCATGTTCGGAGCTGCCACCTTTAAGTAACAAAACCAGACCCTTTGTCAAATTCATCAAGATTAAAATACCACAAACTTGTGCTTTCTTTCGATTGTGAAATTTTCATCGCTTTTTTGTTTTTTTTTTATTAAAAAACTGAATTGCTGATATTGAAACTTGTTTTCTAGGACAGCTGTTAAATGATGTCCGTTTCTATAACATACTGATTAGGCTTTTTTTATAGATTTAGGTATCTATATCTACATATGTGTCATTTTTTTGCTGTTTTTATTAAGATGAAATAAGAGTTTTTTTTTTAATTTTAATCTCACTGACCAAGGAAATATGTAAAGTTTCACAACGAAACAAAGCCTCAGAGTTTTGTTTTTAATAAAAGCAATAATTACCTTAGCCATAGCAATTATCCCACGGGCTTTTTTGTTTCCAAGCCGATCAAGCTGATCGGCTGCTTCAAGAACCAACAATCTGGTTCTCTCCAGCTCTATCCGACACTGCACAACATTCAACGATATCGAGACTTATGATTACAATTTGTAGATGAAAGTATACATGAACTTATGTATTGCATTTCATTTTTCTTCTATTTGTCTCTAAAAAAATTCTATATCTAAAAAGAGCTTTATAGCACACAACTCATAAAAGAAGGGTGCCTACATCAATGTTTACAAAAACTATAGCAATTGGACTAATTTTCATTCTTTTAAGTTTGACATCCTCATATTCTACAGTTACCTTGGCGAGATCTGAAAGAAAGGAACCATGCTGAGCAATGAACTTTCCAAAGGCTTTTCTAGCGAGGGCCCTTTGTGCCATCAGCTCCATGCCACGCTCTGCTGCACCAATCAGTCTCATGCAGTGATGCATCCTTCCTGGCCCAAGTCTACCCTAATAATGCAAACAATAGCATAAGAGATCAAGCTTTCTTCCTGGCACATCCAATAACCAACTTATCAAGCTTTTTTATATTAATTAAAATGCTCTCGTGAGTCTGGCAAACACCACCCAGTTCTCGTCTCGACTCCATCAGCACACAGAAACTTGTTTTTTGGATAAATGAAAAGTATCTCGGATTTTTAAGCTTCTGTTGATGAAATTCGAAGGAGTAATAGCATAAAATCATAAGCTACAGGGGGGTTTAGGACAATAATTAGAGCTTATATCTAGACTTAGGATGAGTAGGAAGAAAACTTTACAGTGATTTCCTATTTGTCTTGTTTGTCACAAAGAAAATTGTACACCCATTTCTAGGTTAAACTAGAATGAACAGAAAGTTAAACTACAAGAAAATTATATTCTTGGTTTTTAAACGAAAAAACTTTGGAAGTTAAAAAGCACATATCTTTAATTTTTGAAAGAATAAAGAGCTAAAAAGTACAAGAGTGAAACCTGAAGAAAATAAAACCTGTTATTCCTTTCCTTGAAACAAAACAAAATATAGATCTATTGAGGTACAAAAGTCAAGACTTTGGCAATCTTAAGACATCTACATAAATCTCATTTTATTTCTATTTCTCCTTCAATCTTTTTATTTTCTTACTTACCTAGATCTAAACAGAGTGTATAGACACATACCTGAGCAATCTCAAACCCTCGTCCTTCTCCCAGTAGAATATTTGTTGCTGGAACATGTACGTTCTCGAACAAAATTTCTGCATGCCCATGAGGCGCATCGTCGAAGCCAAATACAGTCAGTGGTCTCTTAACATGAATACCCGGAGTATGGATATCCACTAAGATCATGGATTGTTGTTTATGCTTCGGGGCGTTGAAGTCGGTTTTTCCCTGCACATTATTTTAACTCACCTATTAGTGTAAATGAACAACTAACAAATTGTTTGTTCTATCTTTTTATGAAGTTACTAACCATGACTATGAGAAGCTTGCACCTAGGATCCATGGCTCCACTTGTCCACCATTTGGTCCCATTGATAATATAAGAATCACCTTGCCTGTAACGATTAATAAATCAACCATGTTGAATATATTGCTTCCGGCACATGACACGATTGAAATATTAGAGTTAATAATTTCTTTGATGCCCCATTTGGGTTTCTAAATCTTTGAGGGAGCGAGGATACTCGGTACAGACTTCCCCCTTCCTTTAGTTGCAATAGAAACTAAGATGGAAGAAGATACTAAAGAAAAGTTGAAAGAGAACCTTAGAGCAGGTCCTCTCTAATAAGGAAAAGTTTTTTCACTGATCAACAAAAAGGAAAGTTATTTCACTAACAAGTGTTCTAATTTTATACCAAGTAAGCCTTAACAGCATTTTACAGACGGAAACTACCAGTTTAATCTCTTACCGAATATTTATAAGTATACATGTTTCCCCCAGAAAAGTTTCCACATATTTCACTGATATGATCAGCAACAATTGTTCCCATCGAATTTCTCTAATCCAACATTTAAAAAAAGTTCATTATTTGTTAAAAAGGTGAATGTTGTAACCGACCTTTTGATGGAACACTCAATGTTGGTTGCATCAGAAGATGCAACCTGTGGTTCGGTCATAGCGAATCCAGATCGAATTTTTCCCTCCAGCAACGGAATAAGCCATTCAATCATTTGTTCTTTATTTCCATAGCGCAACAGCACCTGAAATTTTCATATAGCAGTGAAGATTCGAGGCAAACTCCAAAGGCAGATAGATATCATTGGAAAGAACATCCATTATGTTTTTGCAGTGTCTGACTTGCTTACCTCCATATTTCCTGTGTCTGGTGCACCGCAGTTAAACACCTGCGGGGCCCAAACAGAACGACCCATGATCTCGCAAAGGTATCCATATTCAAGGTTTGATAGTCCCGCGCCGACTAATATATCGGGCAAATCATGAGAAAGTAATTCTCTAGCTCTTACCGCACTATCATACTGCATAGAAGCAATATAGAAAGATATTTATATTTCGAGGAGAGTAATTCTAGTTTGTGCAGAAAAGCATATACTAACATACAGGAATAAATAAGTTCCATAAGCCATGTTTCTTTGCCAGCTCCTTCAATCTCTCCTCCTCAGGGTGAACAGTCCAGCGGGAGTTAGAGTGTGCAAGCGCATTGAACTGGTTCTCCACTGGGTAGATATAATCTTCCATGAACTTAATTAACTTTGTCCTCAATTTCATAGCTTTTCCACTGGGGATAAATCTCCCTCTCTCGTCTGAAACGCATTCAACTTTCATCACCCGTGCAGCTGCACCGAAATATAATATTGCGTTTAATAATAGATGGAAATGACTAATTCCCAAATAGCAATTGCATAGATATCATTAATGCTTTGGCTACCAGATGGAGGATGGTCAGGAAGCACTGATTTGCGCACAATATATTCCAATGCAGACTCTATGAGACCAATAGCTTGAGTCCCCGCGTTTCGAGCACGTTCACCTCCCGAAGCATTACCCTGTGTTAGCATTAAAATATGGAAAAAATGATGTACCGGTTCGTAACTTAAGAAAAAAAGAGTAATAGCCAAGTCATCCTGATATTATCAACGTCATTATACCTTTGTCCATCTATTGTACACTCCTGTGTAAATTGACGCACCTCTGAACATAGAAAAGGCAATATAAAACTTCCATTGTTCAACAGGCCATGGTTTTCCCTACATTACAAAAATTTTGAACACGTCAAATATTTTAAACCAACACAAGATATTAGTTGATCTATAAACACTAAATGCATCATAGTTGTTTCGAACTAGGTAAGAAATAGCCAAAGATATGGAGTCAAAACCTTGGTTAAGGAAGGGCATCAACATGGGTAGCAAAATAGTGTCTGATAAATTTTATCTCGATCGGATGCATCATAGTTGTTTTGAACTAGGTAACAAATAGCGAAAGATATGGAGTCAAGACCGTTAGGGAAGGGCATCAACATGGGTGGCAAAATATTGTCAAATAAGTTTTATCTCGACCGGACAAATCAGCTTCAGAGATAGTAAAGAACACTTTTCTAATATAGCTGCCAGATCTTTTTGTTATTCAGGAGATAATTCAGTTATTGTTCCATGGTGACAAACACGTATTTAGGAAAGAAGATAATCAAACGTATTCCAAAAGGACTTACAGCTGAAGAGCAATATACAGCCAGATATTCGGGTTGGGAGAGAATGCCGTCAGGAATTCCAGCCACTTCAAAACCATCACCTAGTTTTTCCTTGGCAAGTTCAACACTGGCAATGTATGGCTGCCATGGAAGAAAGAAGCAAGCAGCATAAGAAGTTCAGAACATATGCATTTAAAATGCCAGCAGTCACGTGGATTTGTGCAAGCCAAATAATCAGGTACTGGCTATATACATTTTTTACTACGATACACAATTACAGCACATATTTCTGCAATAATACCAACAGAGGATTCAATATACAGTGCAGCTAGTTTAATACAAATGAGACTTGCACGGAATAGCTCATTTGACTTATTTGGCAAAACGAGCTTAATTAAAAAATATCTATAAATTTACACTTTGTGGCGTAATGTTTTTGCACAAATAAAAACTATAGTGTAAATTCGAACTATTACCAAACAGCTGTATGCAACATCACACATTTGGTTTCCCAGAGTAGATAATTCCCAGTCAATTATACTGATGACTCGATCCTGCACCATTAAGTACTTCATCAGCTTTACAGAGTCAATTTTGTAACAGGTAAGCTTATATTATATGCTAAACTCTGAAATCGCAAGAGATATTGAACTCTACTCAAGACACCTTCTAAGTTTCTCTCCCAGCAATACACTTACTAATCGATAAAGACAGCATCTTATATACATGAAGATTAACCAACCTCGGTGGGATGAAAAACCAGATTGTCAATCCGAAAGTCTCCATGAACTAAGCCGGATGAGGCTCCTGTTAAATCTTCCAGAGGTATATTTTTCCGCAACCAATCAACAAGCTCATACATCTTTGGGTTTCTTTCAGGCTGATTCTCACTAGTTGAAGATAAGTACTGTTTGAACCATCTCTCAATCTAATATTAATATAATAAAAGTTAGAATTTGGCACCAAAGTTCCCTCAATTCCAAACAAAGTTGGTCTTGCTTTTGTTTTTTCTAGGGCATATATACAGGCTGAAGATTTTGATCCAAACAGCTCGTCAAATCGTCCATACAGCAAACATTGATTAGATATAGTCATATGTTCTATACAGCAAATCCTATTATATTGTAGTAGTGGTAATAGTAATAATCACATACCTGCCTTTTACAATAATTGTCTCGCCGTCCATATTTTCCTAGACCAATGGCATCCACATTGGCACAGTGCAAAGATGCTAAAGCTTTTGCAGTTGCTTGATATATAGCCCTTCTTCTTACAGGTGCTACACCCTATAGAACCAATCAAAAGAATACACAATTATCACAATATTCAGTACTTAAGACTTTGAAGGATTTCTTTGGGCCGAACAAGATGAAAGCTAGAGTTAATGCAAACAAAAAATAAAATTGGTTGTGTGAGCAAAATCCATAAAAACAATGGAACTACTTTTTCCATAATATGACACTTGACATCCTTCGAGGCTATATCCAAAATAGGCCGTAGAGTGTATCAAAGCATGGCATCTATAAAATTTGTCCAGATTGTTGGTACTTGAAAAAACCAATTGTACATATTTTGAAAAGATAGATAAAAGGTTTAAGATATTACTTTTGAGTATTTTTATATTAGAAAGACTAAAAACTTACTATAACTTTTTTTATGTTCTCTGACACTTTTTCCTTGTGTACGTGTGTTTCAAGTCTATCAATTAATCTTATCCAAAGATAGTTAAAATGTAAAAACATACAAAGGATGAACCTGTAACTTGGGGTCTACAAATATGCGACCTTCCATGAATTCCATGATATAAAATGCTGTTCCTATTATATTTGGATCCATACACAGACAAAAAACTTTAGGGACGGGGACTTGTGTGTTTTCACCCAGGGCTCGAAGAACCTGCAACATGAATAAGATAAGAAGAGATCAATAAAATTCTCTTAATATTCAGAGAAAAGCCAAGTATCTCCCCATTTTGATAGAAGCAGGAAACGAAATCAAAAGGGTAATAATTGTATGGGTGAAATTTGTTTATTGTTAGAGGCTTATAGCAAACATCTTCCATGTTTACATCCAACTTATAAACATAATGAACAACTAATGACTATATATTTGAGAAAATTGAAGCACAAGGCAACATCTTATCACCAAAGGACAACATAACATGTTATGTTTCTCTTGAAATGAAAATCATCGATATAGAGATACTCGGAAAAAAAACAATCGACTACAATAAAAATTACTTGAAATTCCCGGTCCACAGCATGAGCAGACTTCAGCAACGTTCCAGGGGGCCTCTTCCTCAGAACGTAGCGTTTCACGGAACTCTCCGATCCCGCCTCCATGAGAAACGTAGGGTTCGATTGTCCATGTCCGAACTACCTCAAAATAACAAAAATCAGTAAAACTTAATCCATCGAAGTTCAAATTCAAACTAATTAGTGGTTCGTAACTGGTTTTCACTTTATAAGAACGGATACTGGTTTAAAGTTGATAAGAACGATATTATATACCTGTGAGAGGGTGAAACGAGAGGGAGAGCGAGGGAAGCCCTGGACGTTAGCAGATGCGAAATTAAGCAAGGCGTCGAGGTCCAGCGGATGAGGCGCTTGCGAATGCGTTACTAGATCAGCTGTACGGCTTCCCATCTTTTCTTAATCAACACGAAGATGATGCAGTAAACTTTGAGAGAGAGGAAATAGGGGGTTCGGAGTTCGGACAGAGCTAGATAGTTCTTTTTCTCATTCCTTAGAGACCCATCTAAAAGTTCTAAATACTTTCTTCTGTGAGTAAGCTATTATTTTACTTCTAAGTTCTAACCAAATCTCGTTGAGCAACATTTTAACAGCAAAAGTCAAAATACTTATTTTTTTTAGCCTATTATTTGTAGAGTGAAAAATCAAAAATCTTTTTTTTTCCTAATTTAATTTTTAATTTTTTAATTCTTTTTAAAAAATATTATTCAGATTGTAATTTTGAAAAAAAATAAAAATATCATTAGTTTTTTTAGGATGGACAAAAATCAATTTATTAATGATATTTTTTTATTTAAAAATAAATAAATAATACGCGCCAATCATATGCGAGATCAAAAATACCCAAATATGTATCTCAAGCATAAAAGACATATGAGACTGTGCATAAATAAACATGCGAAACATAATTGAAGATAAAGATGCGAGACCAGAGTTACTCGGTCGGACGAAAAAAAAAGTTTATAAATGATTGTTTGTCTTAAAAACAATGTTTGGTATCAAATGATTTGGTATGCATTGTCTCTCGTGATTTAATAATATTTGGTCTCTCAACTTTATTATGTAGTGCGGAGTGCACGCTTGTTAGATTATATCATGATTAACATGGTCAAAAGGCGGAACCTTTGCGGGGTCGGGGTCTAAAGGTCAGAGTCCTTGGCTCTGGTCGAGCTTACCTTTTCAGCTTGGAAAAAAAATTATTTTGTTAAATCAGCTAGTGTTGCGAATCAACAGAATTTCAAATTTTGAAAATTTGAACGTTTATTCAAATTTTAAATTATGGTTTTTTTCATTCAAAAGTTTAAATCCCGTTTTGTTTCAGGGACCATAACTACCCGAACTGTCAAATCTATTATATTGCTCGAATACATATAACATTGGGTTATGCTGGTAAGAGAATAACAAAAAACAATATTCTATTTTTTTTGTTCAAAAGATATACATCTATGATTTTATTCAATTGGTTGATTTTGGGGAACCCCAAAAATAATTTCAATTAGAAATTGTTTACAAGACTTCAGAGAATTATCCAAAAATTAAACATTGTTTTCTACATGTTACTGGGGAAATTCTAAAAAAACAAATATCATCAATTAATGTAATTTTGTTCGTCTTAAAAAACAAAGCCAACTGTGCTTTCATATTTTTGTTCAAGCTCCTTTGAAAGACACAGACATTTTAAAAAATAAAAGAAAAAGAAATTAGTAAGAAAGAGAAGGTTTGGTTCAAAAATGAGAATTGGTTACGTGGTTGGTGATGAAACATGTGTTGTTGAGGTATTATTTAGAGAATTAGATATTAAATGGGAATTAAGTACACAAAATGGACATTAACTTGCAAGAGCGAAACTTAAAATACTAGATGACAATAAAATTTGGTTTTTTGGTACCTTTAGTTACATTACCTTTGTATTATAGATCTTGAAACTAATACTTTATATTATAGGTTTGGAAACTAATATTTTATATAGTTTATTGTTTATATATTATTTATATTATGATACGTGGTGTGTTTAAAAAAATTATGTTGTTTTAATATTATTCGTTTGCCTTAATTACACATGATGGTTGAATTATGATTTTACCACATGTTTTTTTATATCGCATAGATTATATAAAATGTTTGGATGTTGATCACGGACAATTACTTTCCACACAAGAATATGATACTATATTTGAATTAATTGAATGATTTTAACTTATAAAATATGTTTTAAAATATATCTTCGTTGATTTTACGATTCTTTTATATTGTTTTACAAATGTGATAGGCATGGAAAATACTTATAAGACAACCAAGTACAAATTTAATTGTCTAAATTATTAGTGTAACTTGAAAAAATATAACAGTTTGCGTTGTTTTTGTTTTTGTTAAAGGAAAATCCTCACAAATATGCCAAGGTGATAACTCTATTATTCTCGAAAGGAAAATATAATCAAGTCTAATGTCCTTTTATTATTCGTTTACAACTCTATATATACAGATTCTTCGTAGAGAATTTCTCTCCCCATGATTAATTACATAACTATATATTAGACGTGTCTTAGTGGAATTAAATGTATGATGCGCTACTTGAGCTGTTACTGGACACGTTCGTTAGTTGTGCTTAAAAAGGTGGCATATGTGCAATAGTCGTTATTACTAATGTTGTAATCCTGGATGACAGAATGAGCTTAGTGGTGAGGATTTTATATGGTTTGTAGAGTAAAATCAAGTAAAGTAGAGAGATGTTAGGAGAAGTAGTTTTTAGATAAAGAAAGATAAGAAGTCAAAGTAGTTTAATCTCAAAAGTCAGAATCCTTTCTTAGTTCAGTCATGGCCATTATATATAGGCGCAATGACTTAAGCATAACAGAAACTATTACACAAATAGTCTAATTGCACATTACTCCATCACCTATTCATAAAGCTCTAAATCTCTCCTATAACTATACAGTTTATCATACGAGATTTTATTTATTTACATTTTGATCCCCAAATTTCTAATTTCTTCTCAGTATCCCTCTTAGTTCTTATGAAAGTCAATGAATGATAACTAATTAGCTTCGGAAATATTTACAGGTAGAGAAGAATCCCTTTATTCAGAATCCTTTTGAAGCCACTCAACCCTGAGTATATTTCAGTATTAAAAAATGTGACATACATATATTACCCATAATCTCATGCTGCTTCTTTAAAAAGGCAATGAGGGATGCGATAGAACGTAGTACTTCGGCTTCCAAAAGAAGGAGAAACTCCACTTGATTGTGGAAAGGATGAGTTGGTGGTGTACCCATAAATTATGAACTAGGGTCTTTGGTTTCCGCTAGATCGAATGATTGTGGAGTATTTTGAGCTTCCCAGCCTTTGTCCTACGCAAGCTACTCGCAATGGTTTACCCTTATGTCCATTATCCGGCTTCTAGACTTTCACAAATCCCTCTTTCTATCAACGATTTCATTGCCCTAACAAAGCTTTCGAAGGGACCTATTTTTTTGTTCTACTATCTCACACTGGATAATAATTTGAAGATACTCGACGACCTACTCGAGGCTGAAATTTTTTGAAAACAAATATTTTTCTTCATATCTGGGGCTTGGGAAAACGAAAACGAGATTTTTGAAGCGAATTCATCAACACTTAACCTCGGTTGGAGGAGTAACAGTAAGTTGGTTTACTTTTACTGTGTGTGTTTTCTGTTTTGTTCATTTACTTATATATTTTTATCGCATCAGAGAAATTCCAAGGTGATATAAGATTCGCCAAAAAAATGTTATGGTAATTTTTTTAAAGTTAGTCATGTGGGCGTAAAAAGACAAGGGCAATGGGTTCCACTCAGCATTCTTGCCGATAAACTTTATTAACAACCACTTATGGCGAATCACATTGGGCGTTGACTTTCCAGAGAATCCGATGGAGCCTCCAAATCCTATTCTGGTAGTGAAGAGACTGGTGGCACCTGATGGTAAGGTGTTTCTTCCACTTTAGAATAGGTCAGAGAGTCATCTTCCCCCAAAAAATAAAGGGAAAAAGAATAAAAATGCAGGTAGCACATCTGGTGCTATCCCTTCAGAAACTCCGACACTGCCACAATCAAAAAGAAAACTAACAGAAAAGAACCTCCCAATTATTGAAGAAGGATAAGAAGTTGAAACTTCTCCAAAAAGGAAGAAGATAATTTCCTTGAAGTAAAAGAAGAGCAGGACTAAAATAACTCATCAAAAGAGAGCAAAAAAGAAAACTATGGAAACCGCTCAAGAAGTGCCTTCTGATACTGATGAAATTGTTGTTGTGGATGGTCAACAAAAAGAAAATTAAGCAGGTACTCAAGAGGGAGGCACTCAACAAGGAGAGACTGCTCCTAATAGCTTCATCAACCTCGATCAATCTCAAGAGCTCGTCAGAGATGAAAATCCATACGTTCAAGAACTTCAGGACCAACTGCAAAATTATGCTAAAAGGTCTACTCTTGTTCTACCCGAAGCAACTTCACCAGAGGTCTTTTTGCCTTTATCTTCTTGTGCTCTTATTATACATGTTCCTAGCCCAATGTTCTTTCCACCGAGGAGCCATCCGAAGAAGTTGCGCTTGCTCTTCAACCATTTTCCAATCTTGGCACTACAACACAATAATTAACCCAAAAAATTGAATATCCTCGAATTTATTAGAGCATATGGAAAATGAGATGGTTCGCCATAAGAAAATCGTTGTTATTGGAAAAAAAATGAGGAAAATATCTTGTGGCCTTGTGCAAAAGCAATTGCATGGATTTCAACTGGACATATCTGAATTCATCAAAGGGCTCATCTATCTCAAGAATCACCTCGGAGCTTTGCATCGAAAAGAAACATAAGAGCTCAATACTTCTCACCAAAATGATACAGAATAACTCAAATCTAAGCACTCTGAAGAATTAGCTGCAAAGAAGAAAAAATCTGTTGATCTTCAACTTTCACTCAACAAGACTGAGGATGAGTTGAAAAAATTGATAGAAGATTTGGATGCTCTCAAAGCTTAATTAAACGAAGATAAAAGGCTTGATGTTACCGCATGTTCATAGCCATAAAAAATGCCGAAGAGAAAAGATCTGTCAATCTTCTTTTCGAAATTCATACCGCATTTTCTAAGCCTGATCTAGTTCTTCATCCGAAGAATCGGAATCAGAGGAAAGTGCTTCTTATCAAGTGGAATATTTTGAAGAAAACTCTTAGGAGAAATTACTTTGCAATTTGTTTGTACATGTCATTCAATTGTTGTATGATAACTCGTTTTTTATGAATGTCTTTTTACTTGGCATTTAGAAACTTATAAGTCACATTCACCTCGAAATATAACTTATATCATAACTAACTTATAATTTTTTGAATTAAGACTATTAAAAATTCATTAGTGTGTTTAAAGAATGTTAAGACCTTAAATACAAATAAAAAAAATAAAAAAAATGTGCTACTTCGAATAATATCGTGCGTTAAGAGAACGTAGCACTTCGAATAATATCGTGCGTTTAAAGAACGTAGCATTTCGAATAATATCGTGCATTTAAAGAATGTAGCACTTCGAATGATATTGTGCGTTTAAAGAACGTAGCATTTCGAATATTGCTGTTTCTTCGAAAAATGTATTCAACACTTCAGAATAATTACTCTTGGTCAACTTCAAAGATGATCAGTCTTTGACTAATTACCAAACTAATTTAAATAAAAATACGTAAACAACCATTGGCCAAAAATATGTTTTATTGATAGCTTCAAATATTTATATAGCACCTCAATAAAACCTCTCTAGGCCAACAGGGTAGGAAAAAGTGTGCCAATTATTAAGAAAAAGAACAATTTCAAAAAATACAATTACTCGTAGTATAATTTTAGATGTTTTATATTCTAAGGATGCTGAAGAACAAAGGCGATAAGAACCTGGCTTTATTTTTTCCACAACCATATAAGGACCCTCCCAATTCATGGCCATCCTGTTGAGGCTTTTTTCGTTAGTATGGATGAATTCCTTCCTTAGAACTTTATCACTAACCTTTAAATCTCTCATTCTTACCTTCGAATTATATCTAATCCTCATAAGATTTTGATAATGAATCATGTTCAAGTGTCTTTTTTCCTCAATCAAATCCAAATCTGCTCTTTTTGCTTTGTCATTCACGTCCTCAGAATATTTACCTACTCTAAAATAATGTAATATAGATTTTGCAGGACTATCACCATTCATCCCATACACCAAGGATTAAAAGAATTTCTCTGGTAGCTTCCCTATGATTTGTTCGATAAGCCCATAACACCTCCCGCAAATAGTTAGACCATTTCCCTACAGCCTTGTCAAATTCTTCTTTAAACCTTCAAAAATAAATTTGTTTGTCACTTATACCTAACCATTTGCTTGGGGATGAAAATATGTGCAAAACATTATTTTATCCCCCTCGAATGACAAAAATAAGTCATTTTTTGTTATTAAATTGAGGACCGTTATCCATGGTAATTTTTCGAAGTATCCCAAAGCGGCAAAAAAAATTGTTTGCTATGAACTTAATTACATTTAGCCTTTGTCCCATAAAATGGTTCACCTTCTGCCCACTTCATAAAATAATCCACTACCACAATAATCATTTGGTGTCCTCCATAAGCCATTGGCAATGGTCCTACTAAGTCAATTCTTCATCTGTAAAAAACGATGGCTTTGGTAATGAACATGAGTGGAAGTGTAGGTTTATGAATAGAGTTGGAAAACCGTTGACAAATATCACAACCTCAAACTAAACTCTTAGCATCGCTCATAATGAAGGCCAATAGTACTCTGCCAACAAAACTCGACGTGTCAATGCCTTGAACCCACAATATGATGAACCCTCTCCATCATGTAGCTCTGATAGAATTTCATGTGATTCATGTTTGCTCAAGCATGGAAATAATGACCAACTCCATGCTTTTTGTATAAAACCTCATCTAACACCATATAGTCACATACTTTACATTTCAGCTTCTTTGCTAGTTGCATATCCTGATGCAGCGTTCCTCTTAATAAAAAATTCAGAATATTAGTTCTTTAATCGCTTCAGATTACATCTGGAGTGACAAAAATTGATTCTACATATTTGCACTGCTCTGAGCGGGTTAAAATCAAAGGACTCTCATGTAATAAAATCCAAGGGTATCCTTCTGTGTATGCTACAGTTGCCAAAGAATCAACAACTGTATTGTCTTATCGGATGATATGCTCTACAATAACATGATCAAACAGAAGAGTCAAATTTTGAAGCTTATGAAGATATAAAATTAAATTATTATTTTTGGCTTCGAAAATTCTAGCCACTTGATTTGCTACTAACTGGAAATTTGTTTCCAAACAAATTGAAATTGCCCCACAGATGTTCGTAAGCCTTAAACCAGTCTTGATACTTCTACTCTCTGAGTATGATGAAGGTTTGCCATCGATTTTGTGTGGGTAACAAAATGATGAGAATTTGTTGAGAGATGGTTGGAAGGAGTAAAGTTTGTTACAGAGAAATCAAATAGTAGTGATGGGAGATATTAAAATATTTGAATAAAGAGGGAAAGTGGAGAAGAGAATATCTTAGCTTAGCAATAAAATATTTTCCATATGACCATTTTGTTATATTTACAAGTAGGAACTTTGGCTATGAGGTTTCAATGGGCTATCCCTAAACCTAAAGCAAAAACATATAATTTTAGTCTTACAATTCTAAGTTCTTACCGAAGGGTTTTATTATACAAGTACGAACTTAAATGAGCTTTAGTCGTTATGATAATGGCATACTACTCAAGGGGTTTTATATCCTTATTTATAACCAATCTTGATACTTCTACCCTCTGCCATGGAGTGGGTTTCAATTTCTTCAACTAGTATTATAACACTAGGAGCCTCTCTAGGGTCATCAATCTCACTCTCTCCCTCAGAAGGCTCCAGTAAATGCTAATCTTCATTAATCCGAACTGCTCCCAAAGTCTTAGGAGCAAGAGCAGTTGCATAACACTCCCTAACTATCTTCTGACTACTTTGGACAATATCTAGTTGCCCTTAAACTACATACTTCAACCACCGATGGACTGTTGAGGACGCAACATATATTCTGGAAAGCCAAGACCTCCCAAAAATCGCATTGTAGGATGTGGGGCAATCTACCACAACGAATAACACCCTCACCATATTTTTAAAGGGCCTCTTGCCCAACAACACTTCTTCCTCAAATTCCCCAATTACATCCGTAGAGCTCCCTATGAAGCCCACAATGGTTCTGTTTGAGTGTTGAATAACGGCTGGATTCCTCATCTGCTTGTAGGAGCTTAAGAAGAGAATGTTTGCCGAACTACATGTGTCTATCAAAATCCGGTGGATATCATTGCCTCAAATAGATGCTCCTATCACCACCGCATCCTCATGAGGCCCAACAATATTCCTCAGATCATCCTCATCAAAAATTATGAATGGAAACAGGGTTTGGTACTGATAGGAAGACATTCCCCCTTCCAATTGAGTAGCCAGGCTCTTCATTGATGAAGGAGTAGGTGTTGTCACAATATCTCTTCCAAAGATGGTTAGTGACTCAAAGAAACTGACCAGTCCGGACACCGTCTTGGTCTGCTCTGTTATGACCCCCGCTAAGTTCCGAGTTGGATCAGGATCCAGGTACTCAGAATCAACATCAAATCTTTCAAGAATCACCATTGTCTCTTCTTGAGCAGATGTTCTTACATTGTTTGTATGGCCCATCTGAGGAGCACTGTCAGACCTGTTTCCACTTCTTTTGACATAAGCTCCCAGCTTGCCTCTTTCAACAAGTATTTCTGCTTTCTCTAGGGGACTGCAGTGCTGTCGGTTTCTAGAAATGGACTTCATCATTGGTCTTATCATATATTGTGGCCACGTTCTCTCTTAACTCTGCAAACCACTCCGGTTGAACCCAAGAACCTCTTTTACCTCTTGACTGGTGGCTCTGAGACTATTTTTGGTTGAACTGAGTTTGTTTTGCTCATTGGGCCCTTGTCTGGTCTCTTTAGCCTTATATCCGGACTGGCTCTGAGCTGTTGTGGTGGACCTCACTTGACGGTGCACCCTGGTTTTCTTGGTTTCTTCCACACTAATCTTATTTCCCATCTGATTCAACAGGCCACCACAGGTTATGGCTTTCTTCCTGGTCACTGAATCAACCAAGTTCCCAAGATTCAACTCTTGTCTTAGAGAAGCAATTTCCACATGTTCGAAGCAATCTGCTAATCCATTCTTTGTATTCACGAATCGAATTATTTAATCATTTAAGGACTCGTTTGGTTCTTGGACACAATGAATTATGGTATCTCCATTGTCATTCACCTCTTTACTCCCAACAAATTTCCTTCGGAAGACAACCCATAATGTATCAAAGTTCCTAATACACTCTTGGGGTAAACTGTTGTACCACTTAAGAGCACTTCCCGTAAAAGTTTGAGAGAATGATCTACACAAAAGTTTGTCATCATCATCAAAATTTATCATGGAGTTCTTGAATTGCTCCAGATGGTTGTCCGGGTCTTTACTTTCATCATACTTCTCCATTTTGGAGCTGTCAAATCTTTTGGGTAGGTTTCCGGACAGTATTTTGGCAAACAAAGGTGATTGTCTCCAGTTCTTGTTACGACTAAAGACTGTGTCTTCGTTAGGTGTTACGAAAATACATGGTTCGGTCTGAAAAGCAAAATGATCAATCAACAACTGATCAGTATGCATGTGGGATGACCCTTTGCCCAGATGCCTTTTAAGCCTGCCATGCCTATCCCACTTTCTTGAATATTTTTTTATTAGCTTCATCTTTTTTTCTGGATCTCCCTTCATCACTACTTGAGGACAAAGATTCCTCAAGCTCATCCTCATTCGAAGAGCCACTAGAGGACTCTGAATCTAAACTTTCAACAGGTTTGGCCAGATGTGTCTTCTTAGAGCTGATGTGAGTTTTTTTCGAACTCAGATGGGTCTTTATTGATGGATCATTCTCCCTAGGGTTGTCAGTATGATGAATAGCTGACGCCCCTGATTTCTCCCTTATACCCTTCTATGTTTGTTTTATGGCCCTTAGCGCCTCTATTTCTGCTCTCATCTTGTCTCGCTCTTCAATGGTGTATTCTTTGCTTTCCTCAACCCACTGTGGTCGCCAATTTGGTTTTGTTTATTTTGGGCTGGAGTAGTTTGGTAAACTGTTTTGGTAAGTTTAAAGTAATTTGTGTAGTGTGAGGAGTAGTGAGATAATTAAGCAGCCTGCTTGTATTAAATGTTGATCACCCTCATTAATGTGAGTGGTTGGGGTATTTATACTCTTAATTTAATGACCCATGGGCTTACCGGGTCAAGTTGGGAAACCGGGTCAAGTTTTAAGGACCCATTAGTCTTTTAAGTAGATTACCAAATAACTTAGTCAAAAGGTATTTTATATTTGTCCTGTTCGGATTTTCCAGTGGAGTGTTATGGTCCGAATTTCCCTTGTCCGGATTTTCCTTCCTATGTATTTGGATTTTCTGCTTGTGAAGTCGATGCAACATGGACCTTTGACGCATTGCTTTGTCCTTTTACATAGGCCAACAACTTTCCATTCCTAATCAATGTCTGTAGCTCTTTTTATTAACACAATACAGTTTGCAGTATCTTGTTCGATGTCAATATGATACTTACAAAACCTGTTATTTCGCTCCTCTTTTGGGCTATTTATCGAGGCACGCTTCTTGAAATTCATATATCCCTTTGCCCTTTCATAGATTGTAGCAACACTTTCAATTTGATCGACATAGTATTGAGGCCTTATCGACTAATTGGGCCTCGGTCTATTAAACTAGTACCATGTTGCTTAATTTGAATAACCCCCCAGTTCGAGGAGGTAAGTTGTTGTTGTTGGTCGGACATGTTGATTAGGCTGAATTTGAAGATTTCCCTTGATTGTTTGGCACATGTCCTGAGCTATTTTGACTAGTTCCAACCACTCATCAAACTCTAGTCGACTCTTCTGCCTTAATTTGGTTCTCCACCTAAGCCATAAGTGCTCTAAAAGTCAAAGCTCTTCGTTTTGTTGTTTCATTCGCTAGATCTTCTGGTAACAATCATTGTTGAAATGCTGCCATTGCTACCAGCTACTCACAATTTTCCAAACCAGTCTTGATTAACAAAAATCATTTAGTATAGTCCTTTAATTATTCTCTTACTGCTTGATTACATTGAATTATCGTATCTTCATTCGCCCGCATCTCTTTGCTCCCCACAAATTGTCTTCGAAAAGCTATATAAAAAATTATAAAATTGGAAATAGACCCCCTCAAATTTTTTTGGTGCCACTTTAAGGTTGTTCTTTTGAAAATTTGAGAGAAGATCTACACACCAACTTGTCATCGTCCTCGAAATCCATCATATAATTTTTAAAATGTTCAATGTGGCCGTTAGGGTCTTGCATACCATCGAAGTTTTTAACCTTTGAAATATCAAACCACTTCGGAAGATAGATAGATCTTATCTCAGTTGTCAAAGGAGAATTTCGCCAGTCAACTCCCTGAACATATTGATTGTCATTCCCAACTCCCATCACAACGTATAAGTTCTGACATCCACCATGTTGTATTGATTCGATGTGTTCCCTTCACACCATTCAGATTCCCTCAAGCATCGTGGTATACTTTCCTTCCTAGGTTTGTATTCCTTTCGTGATTTACGAGGTTGATATTTTTCTTATTTTGAAGATCCTCGATACATCTTAAACTTAGATCGTGAACTTTCTATTTCTTCGTCACTGGACATATATACCTCTGTTTTCCTTTTTTCTCTTTTCGTGAAGTGTGACGCTCTTTAGAATATTCAAAATGCGTATTTTTGCTCACTTCGAACTTGACGAGCTGTGTTAGATTGGCAAGATTGGTTATTAGTGTTATTCTTGTCATCCACCTGCCTCAACTCTGATATCAATCTAGCTGACTGAATTTATAATTCTCTCCGGTCATACTTCTCATTCAGAGCTGTGAGTTTTTCATTGTAGTTGATTCATTTGTATTTTAATGTCCGATTGAGTTTTTCAAACTAGAATAAACTCCTCCTGCTTATAATCCTCTCCTTTCAAATCTTGTTTTAACGTTTCGACAACTGCTCGAACTAATGGTTCACTTTTGTTTCTTGGATTTATTGTCGATCGAAACACTTCTTTGAACAATAAGAAGAAAAAAAATTGGATGAGAAGAATCTAGGCACCAATCGTGATCATCCCTAGTGAAGTTGCCAATTTGTTGCGGAATTTCTATGGTTTGTAAAGTAAAATCAAGTAAAGTAGAGAGAAGTAGAGAGATGTTGGGAGAAGTAGTTTATAGACAGAGAAAGTTAAGAAGTGAAAGTAGTTTAATCTCAAAAGTCAGAATCATTTCTTAGTTCATCCATGGCCATTATGTATAGGCGCAAGGACTTAAGCATAACAGAAACGGTTACACAAAATCTAATTGCATATTAGTCCCTCACCTATTCATAAAGCTCTAAATCTCTCTTATAACTATACAGTTTATCATACAAGGTTTTATTTATTTATATTTTGATCCCCAAAGTTCTATTTCCTTATCACTTAGAACATGGGAATGTGCAAGAACCACATAAGCAACTTGAACAAGATGATGAACTTGAAGCTGAGGATATTCTTATTTTACCGGCTGGTCCAATAACTCGATCAAGAGCAAAACAAACTAACAAAGTTGTCAAGGATTCCTTAATCAAATAGAAAGTCTATGTGATTAGAACAACAAGTATGGAGGTAAATCTTGTCAAACCACTTTGGTCTTGAATCAAGCTAATTGATCTCAACAAATGAGAAAATGTCTCGATTGTACTCTTTTTCCATTGTTCAAGTTTTGTCCAAATGGGTTTTCTTGACAAGGTTTTTAATACATAAATTATTTCACTTCACAATTTTCCATTTATTGAAATAAAATCTCAAGGCCCTTCTACAAAACAACCATTTCTTTGGAGGAGAGAAGAATCGAATTGCAAACTTTTTTTATTAATACTTTGTATTTTCAAGATTAATGTGTTTCCAAGAACAACATTAATTGTGTTCAAGACATGCATTCTGTTTCCAATAAAATCATTAATTGAGTTTAAGACATGCATTATGTTTCCAAGATCAACCTTAACTTTGTTCAAGGCTTGTTGTTTCTCTTATAAAAACTATGTGCTCAAATTTTAAATGTTAGACTATCTTTTATTCTAAAAAACTTCTTAAGTTTACTCTTATCTTGCTGGTGTGTAAGATCTACAAGAAAACATGTTTTATATTTGGTGCGTCATATCCAAAGGAATATCAGTTGGAATATCAGAGACCTTTCCACAACCAATGTCTGACCTATCGATCCACATCATTTGATCCTTGAATACTTTTGGGTACCTAATTGAAAATTTATCCATATCCCATTTTAAAGTGTCAATTTTATGGGGATCATATCATGTGGTATCAATTGATCTCATTATGTTTGAATCATAAAATTCTGATATGTTTCACCCTAGTTAATAGTTGTTTAAAGTTTAAAATATGTAGAAAATCGTTTTAGGTACTTTTATGAAATATATCTTTTCGTAATCCTATGAAAATGGATTTAGATATGTTCTGGGGTTTTAAAGAAATTTAAGAATTTTCCAAGGGCTTGTTATTGGTTATTTGTTTTCACTTTTGCAGCATAGGATGTATGATCCAAATGATGTAGAAAACAATAACTTCAATAACAACAAGCTTCTAATTTATGCTATGAAAACATTAATAGACACCAAGTTAAATGAATTTTTCCAATAGCTTCAATGCATCACTAATCAAAAGCATAACTATTTATGACAAAACAATCCAAGAAGAAACCATAAACAACCTGAACTATTCATAAATAAATAAGTTAATGAATATTATGAATACATGAGCGATGTGTCTTGAAATAGTGAGAGAATGCATCATAAACGTGCAAGAAAGGGAAATGAACGTATGCAAGACAATGTTGGACGTCTCAAGATTAAAATTCCACCATTCTATGGGAAAAATGATCCTTATGCATATTTGGAATGATCCTCGTTTACACCAGTTCAACTCTTTGCTCAATTCTGCCACCGACCCGAACGCAAATGGATCCACCTTGAAATTATCTATCGTTTTGATAAAATGAAAACGTGCATGTATATTTATTACGAGTTATGACCAATATTTAGCGCTTTGACACGATTCAAACAAGTAAATAATAGACAATTAAATGTGGAAATAGAAGAGATCTTGTATAAAGTATAAATAAGAGAAGAACCCATAATATAAAGACTGAAGAAAATAAAATGAAGAAAAATAGATTATTATATTTGCTCAACCCTACTTCTCTTCGTTAAACCCCTAATGTAAGTTTGTGTCGACATTATTGTTATATTTTTCATAACCATTGGTCTTGTTTTTCTTACTTATGATCTTTTTACAGTGTAATATACTTGGGAGCACATATGAATATAATGAGGCACATATTATCTTGTCGGTAGTCACATGTTGATGATATGTGCCGACATGAACTGTTGCTAAGAACAAATTTGTACCTAATATCAAAACATGTGGTCGACATTTGATATAGTACATCAATATCCAATATCAACGTAGCATGTTAACATCAGTGTAAAAGTTTTAGTAAAAATTGTAACTTATGTTGATCCAAACAACTAATATCAATGTATCTCATCGATATTAGTAGCTGATGAGTACAACTAAAATCAACTTTATGCATCAATATTAGATGCAAACAATTAATGTCAACCTTAGTTGTATAATCTCATTTGTTTATGTGACGTCAGATTATTGGTCAAATTGTCCAACATAGTATATCTCAGAATGTTTTGACCTAATTATAGGTTATTTCTCTTTATCTACTAATCAATTGACTCTCTCATATATTAAGACTTCACAACAAAGCAAATCTATAATATCTACGATATGGAATGGACTATGCACAAAAATAAATGCTCGCTGAAAGTCACTACCATCATGAATCAAATAAGGACGAATGAAACTATAACATTCTTTTGATGAATCATTGTTCAAAATATGCTATATGTATGGTATGCATCGTACATACCTGATTTCATCTACATACAATGATGGGAAAAAATCTATATCACCTTGGAGTATTAGAAAATGGTCGTAATTATTTTGGGTTTTCAATCTCACGTATGATGGCATACAAGAGGCATACAAGGTGTTTTGTCTATGTATACTGATTTCATTAAAAACATATATGCTGGAAAGGTGGTCATGAACCTCGTTAAAAAAATATTAGAAAAAAATGAGGAGGATTCTTACCTCGTAGAAGAAGACGTGTACGAATACAACAATTTTTAGAGTGTTGTGTTATTTGTATCTTGTACTTCGGTTTTTCATTTTTTATGTTACGAAACTATCTTACTTTATTGTAATTTCTTATAATTGTCATAATTTTTAAATCTAATGTTTGTTTGTTGATGTTGTTTTATCATTTAATTAAATGTTTAAGAGTTAAATAATGTCTAATAACAATAAGCAACAAAATATAATTCATAAAATGAAACATAGTTAAAAAATAATAATAAACAACAAAACATAATTCAAAAATTACAATAAGCAACAAAACTTGGTTGATTTTATACTAATTTCAAATTAATAATTATAATATACTTTGATCTTATTTATTTTGTTATTCGACATGAAACCGAAAAAGTATTTTATTAAGCAACAAGAATTTTGTTACAAATTTTTTGAATCAAATCAAATGATTTTATTATTATTTTTATCACTAACTATAATTTAAATATTCTAATCAATTTCTTTAGTAATTAATAGGTTATTGGTTTTAATTAATTCTTTTATAAAAAAAACATAATTTTACATTTGGAAGATCTCTATTATAGATGAGAGTTCTACAATTTTAACCTCAATTTTATCGTTATTTTTATTCATATGATGAACACAGTGGTAGGAGTAGGTAACCTATTAGGTATATAATTTTTCCGAACCCGAACCATCGAGTACCAATATTTGTTTTCCACATTTGAATCTGCAGATACCCCCATAAAGCTATGATTATTTATCTATTAATAATATTATTTGACTATTTTGTTTATTGATATTGATACTAATATTATTAACTCTATTAATAGTTTATAAATAATATTAGATAATATAGTATTTTATATAATATTAACTTAGCGGGTATTCGTTGGTATTATCTGGTAAGTCGGGTTCGAGTTGAGTACCTACAAAGTTTTTAAAAACCCACAACTTAACCAGAACCCGACGGGTAATAAACTTTCAAAGTCATCCATCTATGAGAAATTTTAAAAACTCATAACCATCACATCAGATCGACTTGATCGGTTACCCGCGGGTTTGGAAAAATTATTATCCCTAGTTTTCCTTTAGATTTAGGCTGAGCCTGAGATATAATGTCTACTTTTGAACCATATGAGTATCAATGAATGAAATGAGTAGTGCGTTAGAACCATGACCTAGTGATATTTGAACTAGGTTCTTAGATTGCATGACGCGATTGTAAAAGAGATGAGACATGAGATAACCGCAACCATACAAGAAACTTAGTTTCTAGTGATCAAGAGATAAGTGCAACACTCTGAGAAAGAGAAATTTATTTTTGAAAACATGAATTTTATTATGTAGAAAAATTACCGTAGGTTCTTAATACATGTTCAATAACTATAGATGGTTTTTTATCATTAAATAATCTCTAATTTATATAATCATTTTATTTTATTTGACAAAATCTACAATCATTCTCGATATTTGGATAAAACTTTGTTCTATATTTGTAATATAAATTTATACAAATATTGGACGCTTCAATTATACGCATATGTTTTTGGGGTCGTTGCTAGTAATTTAATTATATATTTATATCTATTTTATCAATATATTTGTATATTTTATTGATTTTGTTTTGTGCAGATTTATATACCAATAATGCTCAATGGAGAAACCCATAATCAAAATAAAGAGGGGCTAAATAGAAATTCATAAAATCTATTCAAATGTTTTCGGCACCATATTGATCTCACTGTATACAACTAAAATATCATGCATCCAAATGTCACCCATCATATTCTGTAAATCTCTTTTCATAAGCTTCATTGTATAAATACTCTTTCAATTGATATTGTAATAACTAGAAATATTACTTTCAATTCAATCAAGCGATACACCAATGAGAAACTTTACATATATCGGTATCAACTAATATCTTAATAAAATTTCCTAAATCATTAATATTGGATATCTTGGCTTTAATAATTATATCACCAATGTAAGTTTTAAGTTTAAATGGAAGCATTATATATTCACACCAAGAAAACTCATCCAGACAAAGTTATGTTAGACGAACAAATTTGTGAACATCAAAATTAGCAATTGATTTTTTCGGACGAAGACAATTCATGCAATCTTTACTTGCTTCTTGAAAATGGTGTTGCATCTCTTGAATAAATAAATATAGAACCTATGGAATTTGAGAAGATAAGAATATATAATTATATCTATTTACATATTATAATCCTAAATTACAATCAAAGATATAATAATTTTATATTGTAATAAAACTCCACCTTATAATAATGGTAAGTAGTTATAAGTTCATCTTGCTTCATATGCACATGAGTCGTGATTGTATCTTCCATATTAACAATAACAATACAATTAGCCACACAAAACTTCTCGACTTGGTCCAAGAATATAACGAAGCCATTCTCTATAATTGCGTAATGTATGCTTAGTTGTATCAATTAAAAAAATAGTTTGCATAATATTTTGATCTTTCAGTTTTAAACAACATGATAAATCATATGTTGACCCAAACAGCTCAATCATCAAGTACAAAATGAAGATGAAGTTATAACTCTCCATTCTCACAAGTAATATTTTTTTATATACCTCTAGTATATGTATTAGAACCATCTTCATATACATGTTCAAGCACTCTTATTATTTAAGACCCCATAATTCTCAAACTTAGAAAGGTATTAAAATGTTGTCCCCATCGAGTGTCACTAGGTCGTTTCAAACTCATTTCTCGGGTTTTCTCTCTCATACGTGTAATTTCCTCACTTTCAATACATGCAACAATTATTATAAAATCAATTTTTCGTAGTTTATCCCTCATTTTACGAGATGTTCCACATGTATTTACAATAATAGTAATAATGCTAAGAAGATCACTAATATCCCAATTGTCTTTCTCGATAGTGACAATAACTAGTTGGACTTAGTGAGCAAAACAATGAAAATATTTGGCAGATTCATTTTGATTTAATATAAATGTTTTCAAACTATTAAATTCACCCCACATATTAGATAGACTGTCATACCCTTGACCCATTAACCATGACAAAGATATATCATGTTTAGCAAATAATGAGTCTATCCATTCTTTTAAAAAAACAGTTGTAACGGTAACATGAACCAAGACAAAAAATATTTCCATCATTCTTAACATATCTCATCATCAAATGCATATTCTATTTAATAAACACATCATGTGTTTCATTAACCAAAATGGAGAAATTACGATCCCCGATGTCTTTTAATACATTTGTAGTTTCAACAATACAACAATTTATCAAATATTTACGGACTAGTAAAGAATTCATCTGATTATAACCAAGCATGTTTTCTAATATAACCATGTCTACTTCTGTTTAATGCTTAAGTTACGAGTCAATTATTTATATAAAATTTCCCATTTTTAATGATTATGATGATTCATCATGTCTATAAAAGGCTAAGCTCTTACACAAAAGCAACCGGATCAAATATAATGATGTAGTTAGACGTACACAGTAGTTCACTTCTTCTTCCTTACCATATTCTCTCAAATTGTATTGAATATTCTATCCTTTTTTTTAAACTTGTGAAATATTAATCTAGCTTGATCATATATGCTATTCACATAACTTTTATGTTTTTTAAACTTTTTATGTTCCATTTTTCAATTCATAAAATTCTCTCTAACAAACACGACATCTCCAAAATGATTGACATTACATGCTTTAAAAAGGTAACACTAAAAACAAAATGTGACATACTTCTCTACACTATAGTCCAATCATGCATATTTTCCAACCCATATGACTTGAAAATTTCGGTTATCTTTTCCAATTTTTGTTTTGGGGAAAATATTAATTTTTGATTGACAATGTTCTTTTGAAATATATTTTCATCGAATTTTGTCTCTAACTTGCAGCCGCTACTCAACGAGTGCGCACAGGGTAAATCCTCAATCTGTCACAATAACTTGCAAACCAACGCCCTAAGGTAAACCATACAAGGTGACATGCTCAAACCAAGAAAGCGTTTGTAGAAAAGATCAAACGCATGACCTTTTGGTCACGAGCTCATCTACTCCACCAACTCAGCTACCCCTTTCGAGGCGGATGAAATCTTATACTATTAACATAGGTGTTGATATGGATAACTAGATTAGTAGGATTCACATTATTCTTATACGGGGTACTTAAAGAACCAACACTACTCATTAGGTTTTAGATAAGTAACGTTCCATCGTACGTCTACAACCATTAAATCAATTATAAGAGATAGATTATTAAGAATAAACAAATAATATAATAAATGTTCAAAAGCCCTAACAAAAAGATAATTGTAAAAATGATAAATTATGCAAGTTATAATTTTAATTTTTGAAAGTTATAAATTTGATATTCTAACATAGATAGTAGAAATTCTAAATTAGATATTCAGAAATTATAATTTAGATAATAGATATTATTATCTAAAACTTTATTGTTCAAATATTCAGAAGTTATTTGTTAGATATTTTAAATTAGATATAAAAAATTATAAGTTAGATATTAGTGTATAATTTTTTAAAAATATCATAATTCAATCGAACGCATAGTCAACATAGAAAAATGCCATATTTAATTTAAGATTCAGAATCATTAACTCGCAATATAATTAATCAACGTCACTTTCTAAAATTAAATATTAATTTTTTTTTTCAAATAAAAAATTAGATCCTAAATTAGTCAACACCAATGTTTTGTCAATTAAGATATTTAATTTATAATAACAGACTCTCAACTACAAATTTATCATATATTTAGTAATTATGAAGCAGAACGATGTTAAGATCAACATTAACTAAAAGAGAGTTAAAGATAAATAAAAAATCTAAAAATATTATATTAAAATAAAAGACAATACCTTTAAAATTTGGATGATTCAAAATACTATGGCTCTTTTCTAGTCTTGTTATCTCCCATATTGTTTTGTAGATGATGTTTTTATTTTTTTAGTTTTTTTAAATCAAGTTCAAAAAAATTATAACATACTAAATTAAGCAAAAATATATGTATAAATTGTTATAATTTCAGTACAAAATTATAATTACATACGGGATAAAGAAAGAGAAAAATGAAATTTCGAATTAGAAATAAAGCCGAAGAAAAACCGTACCTATAAATCCAAAACTAAACAAAATCTAATTTATAGGACCGGGGAAAAAAATTCTAGTACTAAATAAGTTTGATTTATATAATCTAATTTAAAGAAACCCTCTCCCATTATTAATCAAATATGACTTTGGACATTTGCGCCTAATGGTAAATAACATACATAAGAAAAAGCAAGGGAAAGCACCTCGATCTGCTAATGAGATTGGGAGTTGAATAAATAATAAAAGGAAAAGAACTTATTTTGAGATAAAACTGACGCTAATCAAAATGATAAAAATAATTAAAAGTTCGTTGGAGATTCAGAGCAATACCCAGTCACTTATCTGGGTTTTTAGAATTGTACGATATGCATGCGTAAATACAACAATATTCTCGCTAATGCAATATACAACAACCAAAGTTTTGTCCCAATGGGTTTTCTTGAAAAGGTTTTTAATGATGTAGTTGTTTCACTTCACCATTTTCTATTTGTTGAAATAAAAGCCCAACGCCCATCTACAACTAAAGCCACGTTCTTGAATGAGAGAATAGTCTGATTTCAAAATATTATCATTAATACTTTTTATTTTCAATATTAATGCAGTTCCAAGAAAAATATTAAATGTGTTCAAGACATGCATTATGTTTCCAAGAACAACCTTAATTGTGTTCAAGGCTTGCTCTTTCTCCTACAAAAAATATGTACTCAGATGTTGGCTAAAGAGCACCCATGGTCCCCCATGTTTACCACTTGTATCAATTTGGTCCCCTTCTTTCAATCATACGTAGAACTCATCTCCATCCTTTTTTTAATTTGTATTTTTAATCCCTCCGCACATGTGAAGCTTGTGAGCTTGACAAGTGGCATCAGTTTTTGTTGCAAGAATGGTCCCCCAATTTCTTTTCCAAAAATACCCCTTACCCTTCCATGTCAACTGCCCCCTCAGCTTTACCATTTACCTTCGGAATCCTATCCCCTAGAGTCTGAATCTCCATGAACATGGTAGAGTTTCACGGATACCGATTATCTACCACAAAACTACAAATTCATGTCAACTCAATCGATACACATTACAAGTAAACGATCGAATTATAAAATAAGAATCAGAAGCTCGAATTCGAGTCAACCAACTAATAAATAGTTGAATTTATAACACATAATAACAAAAAAACTCAAATAGGTCGAAAATAGGAATAATCTGAGATACTATCTAACCTATAAACCCTACTGACTATCCTCAGATCAAACAATTAAAAGTGAATTCTACAAACAGAGTTAGAGAAACAACACAAAAAAGAAAGGAAAGGAAATGGTACCGACCCGAGAAGCTTGAGCGAGTTCATCAAGCTGAACAATAGATAAAAGGTCTCGTTTATCTTTTCCAGAATCGGTTTTGTGAAGTGCGAATCTCCGAAGCTTACCAAAAGAAGCCTTCGTCTTTGTAGCAAGATGAAACCCTAACTAACGGAATGAGGCAACACCAGATTCAACCGAAACCCCAAAGCTAAACAACTACTTCTTCTTCTTGTCCGATTCAAAATTCAATTCTTTGAAATCTAGAAATCTAGAAAGATAGGAATTGAATTCAAGTGTTGTTGGGTGTACGCAAGCTCAAGCGACATTCAATTCAAAGCTCCTATGGTCAATAGACGAGTCGTAACTCGTAACAGATCAAAAACACAAAAGAAAAGAGAGAGAGAAGTCGCAGAGACGAACGAAACCCAAAATTGGAAAAACGCCAAATAAATGAATAGAGAAAAACTCATGTCACCAGTAAAAGTAAAAGTCTAGTCTTGTATTGTAAAACAACATTTTCTAAAATTAAAACGTGGAATTTGTGGTTTTGCTGTAGATATTGAGTGTATCTATTGAGTTGACATGAATTTGTGGTAGATAATCGGTATCCGTGAAACTCTGTCGGTGTTCATGGAGATTCAGACTCTAGGGGATAGGAATCAGAAGGTAAATGGTAAAGCTGACGGGGCAGCTGACATGGCTGATGAAATGGAAGGGTAAGGGGCATTTTTGGAAAAAAAATTGGGGGACCATTCTTGTAACAAAAACTGATGCCACGTGTCAAGCTCACAAGCTTCACATGTGCGGAGGGACTAAAAATGCAAATTAAAACAATGATGGGGATGAGTTCTATGCATGATTGAAGGAAGGGGACCAAGTTGATACAAGTGGTAAACATGGGGGACCACGGGTGCTTTTTAGCCTCAGATGTTACATGGTTAGACTATCTTTGATTCTGAAAAACTTCTTAAGTTTTACTCTTCTCTTGTTGGTGTGTAATATCCACAATAAACTCGTTCTTCATTTCGTGCGTCATATCCAAAGGAAGATCAGTTGAAATATTAGAGGCCTTTCCACAACCTATGTGTGACCTATCGATCCACATCCTTTGATCCTTGAATCCTTTTGGGTTCCTAGTTGCAAAGTTAACCCTATTCTATTTCAGAGTGTTGGTTCTATAAGATTTTATCAAGTGGTATCCGAGCCACATTCTGAAAGTTGGGTATTATGTTTTTTATTACTTGTTTCATCATCTAACTTATATTCTTACTATATTTGTGATGATTTCATTTTAAATCACGAAATTCTGATGTATTTTTATTAATTTTTTGTCATCTATTTTATATTCTTACTATGTTTGTAATGATTTGAGTGTTTCGTGTGATGATTTCATTTTGAATCACGAAATTATGATCTGTTTCACCCTAGTTATAGTTGTTTGAATTTTAACAATTTTAGGTGTTGTTGTGAAACTTATCTCTTCATATTTCTAGGAAAATAAGATTGAGCTCGTTTTCAATATTCAACACTACACAGAGATCAATCGAGTAAGAGTTGCCTCAAAAGAGTTTTATTACTATGCTCCTAGTTGGTGGGATCAACTAGTAACTTCAAGAAGGCGTAATGGAGAACATCCGATAGAGTCATGAACCAAAATGAAAGCCATTATGCAGAAGAGATTTGTTCATAGTCATTACCACCTTTTTTTGCATCTGAACCCAAAAACATTTACACAAAAGAATAGCCGCACTAACGTGGCGAGCCAATTTGTGATAAAGAATCTCGATTTAATAATGAAGAAGCATCCAACACTGTACAAGATTCAATGGCTTAACGATAGTGCGGTAGCCACCAAGTAGAAGTTTCCTTAGCCATGGGTAAGGACGAAGATGAAGTCTTGTTTAACTGTGTACCAATGGAGGCTAGTCAAATACTCTTAGGAAAGAAATAACAATCTGATTGAAAATTTATGCATGATGGATTCACCAATCACAATACATTTAAGTTCCAAGGGAGGAAACCCACTCTAGTTCCTACGAAGTTTACCAAGATCAAAATCATATGCAGAACAAGGATAGTTAGGAAACTAAACATTCGAATTTCTATACAAAAGTTGGTGAGGTTAATAAATCATTATTCTCTAAGCAACCTATGCTATTGTTTGTGTTTAAAGAAACTCGGTGATGCCGAGTGAACTGAATTCTCTTTTGCAAGAATTTGAAGATGTATTCCCTAATGACAATCACAAAGGGCTTCCTAACATACCCACCAATCTGAGGCATCGAACGCCAAATATATTTTATGTTTGTAGCCTCACTTCCTAACATACCCGCTTGTATAACTAATCCAGTAAAGTATCACTATCCTATACCTAGATTATATGATATGTTAGATAAATTGCATGGTTCTAGCATCTTTTCTATGATTAATCTTAAAAGTAGTTATCATCAAATTATGAAAGAAGGAGATGAGTGGAAAACTGCCTTTAAAACTAAACCTAGACTATATGAATGTCTAATAATGTTATTTGGGCTGACTAATGCATATAGTACATTGACGAGGTTAATGAGTCATGTTGTAAGGGCTTATATAGGTACAATATTTGAAAAACAATTTATGAGTAACCAGATCTCATGCCTACTCAGCGTAAGAGAATACGTTTGTGTTATTCTCGCAAAATGGAGGGAACTCATTCATCTAATCATCTAAAACTCACAAAATGGATTAGTTAGAAAATATCAATAACACCAGGGATTGCACAAGTCACATATATATCTAAACATAATCATTTTGTTTCTAAGTCGGTATGTCCTTTAGGGTGTCTTATCACCTATTGACTTAGTCTAATTGGTTCAGGATCTATTGACCACCATATAAAAAAAGAATATATATATATATATATATATATATATTGTAATAAAATGATTTTTCTATTACTTTGGTGATTCAAACCAATGAGATGGATATGATGATCATACTAGTGGAGATGTAGTTGATTCTAAACTAGAGTCTTTTGTCACATTTTAGCGGTCCAATAACAAGAATTATAGTAAAAAAACTTCAAAAAACACTTAATGAGCTAATCCAAAATTGTTGGGCTAATTCAAATGGTTGGACTACTAATTCTAATAATATTAAGGTGGACTCAAATGCAAATCTCATTATTACACTTGAAATTATTGATTAAAATACATAACAAGCACATTCATTAAAGGAGGAACATAGAATGGTTTGTTTATTAAATGACTTTAATATTAGCCTTTTGTCTTGCTTTAGAAATCTAAACGCCTTATTATTAATACTTGTCTTTAATTATCATTCGAGACTCTTCTATACTTGGAGCTTGTTCCATGTATAAATATGAGACATTCACAAGATTTGTAAACATCATTTATATTTGAGAAATATTATAGTATTGTGAGTTGTGTCCTCTTAGTTCTTAAATGAACTCTTGAACTTATCAAGATACTTGTGTACGTTAAAACATCAAACTCGTAGTCTTGGTCTAATCTTCATATGTGAAAGATCAAGACTCCAACAAACATTACTCATATGTTCTCAGGGTTCCAAAACCGGTATTGCTACCGGGTTCCACCATACTTGTTGGTGGAGTCATATCAGTTGGAGGAGACTTTTTTGAATCTGAGGGCTAATATAATAAAGTTAAATCTTGAGAAATGAACCTTTGGAGTTCGATCAAGAAATTGTTTTGGTTATGCTTTTAATGAAAAGAGAATAGAAGCTATCCAGAACAACTAAAAGCTTTGGCATCAATAACATCACCTCGAACTATCAAAAAGTGCAAATTTTAACAGGGAGGTTAGTTGCTCTTAACAGATTCATTTCTAGATTTTCTAATAAATGTTTCCCTTTCTTCCAAATATTTTCAAAGCCAAAAGAGTTTGAGTGGACCTTGGAATGTGAAACAACGTTTTCAAGCATTAAGGAATTATTATTATCACCAGATATATTGTCCAAGCCTCGGATTGAAGAACAACTTTCTTTGTACATTGTTGTATCATATTTTGCAGTAAGTGTTGTGTTAATAAGTGAAGATTCAAGAATTTCGAAGTCGGTGTATTATGTCAGTAAGAGTCTGGTAGTAGCAGAAAAGGTACTTGAAGCTTGCAAAATTGGCTTTGGCTTTAGTAGTGGTTGCCAGAAAAATGAGCCCCTATTTTCAAGCTCACACTATTGAGGTTCGAACTTCATTCCCATTGAAAAATGTTTTACATTTCCCCAGGAATTCTGGGAGAATGACCAAATGGTAAGTTGAGTTGGGAGATTTTGATATCATCTTTTCACCTCGGCCGGCTATAAGGCCCAAACGTTAGCATATTTTCTTGCTGAATTCCACTCAAGCAGATGAGACAAATAAGTGAACAAGGAGGTCTTGACAAGAGGTTCGATGTGGATAGTTCGAACTGATGGGGGTTCTAGCATTTTAGGATGTAGTGTTGGAGTTCAAGTGATTGCTCCATCTGGTAAAACATTGTTTCAATCCATTAAATTTTGTTTTCATGCATTGAATAATGAAGCTCAATATGAAGCTACGCTGGTTGGTTTAAGGCTTGCAAGAATCTATGGGGAAACTTCAGTTCATTTAGAAACAGATTCCCAGTTAGTAGCAAATCAAGTGGCTGGAATTTCCGAAGCTAAAAAGGGTAATTTAATTTTATATTTTTGCGAGCTTCGAAATTTGACTCTTCTGTTCAATCATGTTACTGTAGAGCATATCAACCGAGGAGACAATACAGTTGTTAATTTTTTGGAAATTGTGGCATATACAGAAGGATACCCTTGGATTTTATTGCAAGAGAGTCTTTCGATCTTAACCCATTCAAAATAGTGTAAATATGCAGAAGAAATGTTGTCACTTTAGATGTAATCTGAAGCAATTGGAGAACTGATATTCTGATTTTATTGTTAAAAGGAACGATGCGTCAAGATATGCAACTAATGAAGAAGTTGAAAGGTAAAGAATGTGGTTATATGATTTTAGATGAGTATTTATACAAAGCGAGGTTCTTATCGCCTTTGTAACGAGCAAGGGGGGATGCTTCAACATCCTTCGAATATACAACATCTAAAATTTTAATGAGAACTATCTTTTGAAATTGTTCTTTTTTGAATAACTGACACACTCTTTCCTACAGTGTTGGCCCAGAGTGGTTTTAATGAGGTGATATGTAAATATTTGAAGCTATCAATAAACATATTTTTTGGCCAATGGTTGTTTACATATGCTTGTTTAAATTATTTTGGTAACTAGTTAAAGACTGATCATCTTCGAAGTTGACCAGGAGTAATTATTCCGAAGTGTTGTATACAATTTTTGAAGAGACAACCATATTCGAAGTGCTACGTTCTCTAAACGCAATATAATATTTGAAGTGCTACGTTCTCTGAACGCACTAAAATATTTGAAGTGCTACATTCTCTAAACGCACTGTAATATTCGAAGTGCTACATTCTCTAAACGCAAGACATTATTCGAAGTATCGCATTTTATAAGTGTGTTACACACCAATGAAGTTCGAGCATTCTCACTTAAAAAAGTATATGTTTAGTTATGATATTTTTTTTAGGTGAACATGACTTTTAAGTTTTAACAAAATACATATTAAGAATATAAGAGAAACAAAGCATTTATGTATTCAATTTAATTCGATGATAATAAAATAAGTTTTTAAATGCCAAGTAAAAAAGCATCTATGAAAAACAAGTCATTTCACAACAATTGAATGATAGGCACAAAAAAGGGAGATAACAAGGTTATTTGTCCTAAGAACTTTCTTCAGAAGATTCTCCTTGTTCAAAAGCATTTTTTTCTGATTCCGCTTTTTCAGATGAGGAGCTAGGAACATGATCAAAAGCTTCGCTGGCGAGACTTTCGATAGGAATTTGCTCCCAAAAGTTGGAGAGGTCAACCTTAGGAAATGTGGTATAAATTTTGCAAAGAAGATTAACAAATCTTTGTTTTTCGACCTTTTTAATGGGTGTTAACATGAACTTTTCACATTCGTTCTCAGTAGCAATGACAACAAGCTTTTTCTCTTCGCCGACTTGAATTTAGAGAGCATACATATCCTCAATCAATTTTTTCTTCTCATCCTCAATCTTGTTGAGTGAAAGTTGAAGATCATCAGATTTTTCTTCTCTGCAGCTAATTCTTCAGAGTGTTTAGATTTGAGCTGTTTAATCTCATTTTGGTGAGAATTATTGAGCTCTTCTGTTTCTTTACGGTGCACAGATCTGACGTGATTCTTGAGATAGATGGGCCCTTTGATGAATTCATATATGGCTAGTTGAAATCCATGAAATTGCTTTTCCACGAGGTCACCAAAGATTTCCCTGATTCTTTTTTCAGCGACAACAATTTTCTTTTATCAAACCATCTTCTTTGCCATATGCTCTAACTGATTTTGTGTAGATTTGATTTCTTGGGTTAATTTTTGTGCTGCAACACAAACATTGGCAAAGGGTTAAAGAGAAAGTGCAACTTCTTTGGATGGCTCTTTGGCAGGAAAGACTATTGGACTATGACCAGGTATAAGAGCATAGGAGGATGGAGGCAAAGAGACCTCTGGTAAATTTGCTTCAGGAAGAATATGAGAAGACCTTTTACCATAATTTTGCAATTGGTCCTGAAGTTCTTGAACAAATGGATCTTCATCTCTGACGAGCTCTTGAGATTCATCAAAGTTGATGAAGCTATAAGGATCAAAGTTAACATCTCCATAGGAACAATTTCATCAACATCGGAAGATACCTCTTAAACGGTTTGTACAACTTTTTTTTTGCTTTCTTTTGAGGTGTTGTTTTAGTTGTGCACTTTTTTTTGTCACAAAAAATGTCTTTTTCTTTTTGGAGAAGGCTCAACTTCTTCTTCTTCATTGATAGTAGGGAGGTTGTTTTCTGTTGTTTTTCTCTTCGAATTTGGCGGCATCAGAGCTTCTAAAGGGCTAGCACCAGACGTGCTAACTGCTTTTTTATTCTTTTTTTCCTTCTTCTTATGGGGAATGTGACTATCCGATCTGTTTCGAACAGGCAGAAAGACTTTGCAGTCAGGGGCTACTAGCCTTTTGAAAGCATGTAGAGGATTGGGTGGTTCCATTAGATTGTTAGGGAGAGCAACTCCAACGTTGATTCTCCACAGGTGGATATTGAGAAAGTTGATAGGTTGAAAGGAATGCGTTGCCCAATTCTTTTTCAGCCAAGGCTACTAGGTTAACAAAAGTGTCTTTGGCATCTTTTCGACGAAGTTTGTAACACCTCAAATTTTTTGGATACAACACAAGACTTGATAGAAATAAATAGAAAACTAATTGGAGATACAATTCAAATAATAAAATAAAAAGACTTACTGTTACTCCTCCAGTCGAGGTTCAACTTCGATGGGTTAGATTCATAAATCTCTTTACCCTTTTCCCAAGCTCCTGAGACGAAGACAAATATTTGTTTCCAAAATTTGTCTACCTCCAACAAATCGTCAATGATCTTCAAGTCATCATTCAATGTTAGATAATAAAATTGAAGTATCGGTCCCTTCGACAATTTGGCCAGGGAGAGCAAAGTAAACCACAAATTAGGTGTCATCTGAGTTGGGCACATATCTAGAATCTCGAAGTATTCTACTCTCATGGGGTCTAGTAGAAATCGAAGACCCCAATTAATGATCTGTGGGTAGACCACAAATTCACACTTTTTGTAGACCAAAGGGGTTTTTCCTTCTTTGGGTAGACGAAGTATAATGTTGTTCCCCATTCCCCATTGGTTTTTGAGCTTATCTACTTGGATCTCTTGGTAATATGTGTAAGAAACATTCTTTAAAGCCAAAATATATTGTGTATTGAGAGGATTTAGGTTTTCACTAACTGATGGAGCCAGCTTGTCGAAAAGCTTCACATGAGATTTTTTTTATCTTAGGTGTTTTTGCCTTCGAAACACCTTTCATTGTCTGTTTCCTTTGAAGTATCTTCTTCTGTATCAGCTTTGATATTTGATTGTGTGGCTTCAGAATCCATTTCCTCCTCAAATGCCTCATCTACGAGTCGATGTGGCTTACTTGAGGGATTTTGTTCAGACTCAATTGTTGTCTCAACAATTTCCTCAGGGGAGGAGAAGAGGTTGATGGATTCGAGGCAAGATCAGCATCGTCACTCATTGCTATGAAGGGTTTTCTTTTTAGGGTTTGAGGAAGATGAGTTTTTGTATGAGCTAAAAAGGTTTTCTTGCATAGTGGACGAGGGGCTCAGAATCAACCGAAGAATGAGTTTCCTATGATCTTCGTGGACATGATTTAGTTTGGGTTACCTTGCGATTGATTTGAGGATTTGAGCTTGCAGAACGAATTCGAGGTGATGATCTACTTAGAGGGGATGGAATTCGAGGTGTTTTCAGTGTCTGACTTTTGGATGACTGGCTCTCTTCTGGAAGAGAAGAACTTAAAAAGGAAAAAGAGGAGTTTTGTTAGCATCAAAGTTACTGTAGTATATTGTCTTTGTGGACAAACGACGAGGAGTGTTTCTTATCAATCCAACTGCTCTATATTCATCTGCCCTTTCGCTTATGCAGAATTAGTCGTATTATCCAAAGTGAGATTTCTTTTTATCTGGGCAAGATGAATTTTTGGGTTTTTTAGGTTTTAACTTTTTGAGTTTTGGATGTCTTCTCATAAATAAACTTGAAAGACATGAGAAGAATGGGTGTTTTTCGGTGAAGGTAACTTAAGGGTTGAATATTCAGATGAAGGTAGCAAGTAAACTTTCTCTCTTTCTCTGTCTAAAAAAATATTGAGAAGCAAAGTGAGGAATAGAAGCGTATTTATAAGAAAAGTTGAGGGCGAGGGAAGTGGAAGAGGTGGAGACAACAATTGGAGAAAATTTCAAACGGTTGTGTAAAGAAGGATTTGACACTTGTCATATGATAGGCCTAGTGACAACCTAGCGCCTATGACATCATCACTCATTCAATCTATGCTTCAAAGAATTATGACCGTTGGAAGGAAATAACTTCATCTAAAAACATTTGAGGAACTCAGTCAGAAATATGGAAATAGTAAGATTGAAGCAGTTCGAACTCTGGATAAAGGGATTTTTTTTCTGTAAAGATTTTCGAAGCTAATTAATTCATATTCATTGAGTTTATAAGAACTAAGGGGGTTACTGATAAGAAAATAAAAATTTGGGGATCAAAATGTTATTAAATAAAACCTTTTATGATAAATTGTATAATTATATGAAAGATTTAGAGCTTTTTGAATAGGTGAGTACTAATGTGAAATTAGAGCCTTTATATAACCGATTTTGTTATGCTTAAGTCCTTGCACCTATATGTAACGGCCAAGGCTGAACTGAGAAAGGATTCTGACTTTTGAGACAAACGATTTTCTCTTCTTGACTTTCTCTCTTTAGAATATACTTCTCCCAAAATCTCTCTACTTCTCTTTACTTACTCGATCTTACTCTACAAACCATAGAAAATCCTCAACAAACCATACATGCATAACACGTACTGGCAGTCCGTTACCTTCCCCTAATAATGCCAACCACGTTCGCCACCGTAATGTATTGTCTATGTGGACAAACGACGAGGAGTGTTTCTTATCAATCGAGCTAGTCTATATTCATCTGCCCTTTCTCTTATGGAGAAGTAGTTGTATTATTCGAAGTGAGATTTATTTTTATTTGGGCAAGATGAATTTTTGGGTTTTTTGGGTTTTGGCTTTTTGAGTTTTGGATGTTCTCTCATAAACAAACTTGAAAGACATGAGAAGAAGGGGTGTTTTTCAGTGAAGGTAGTAAGGGTTGAAGATTCAGATGAAGGTAGCAAGTAAACTCTCTTTTTCTCTCTCTAAAAAAATGTTGTGAAGCAAAGTGAGGCATAGAAGCATATCTATAAGAAAAGTAGAGTGCGAGGGAAGTGGAAGAAGTGGATAACACAATGGGACAGAATTTGACACTTGTCATATGATAGGCCTAGTGGCAACCTAGTGCCTATGGCATCATTACCTATTCAATCTATGCTTCAAAGAATTATGACCGTGTGAACGAAATAACTCCATATGACAACATTCGAGGAACTGAGTCAGAAATATGGAAATAGTAAGATTGAAGCAGCTCAGACCCTAGATAAAGGGATTTTTCTCTACCTGTATAGATTTTTGAAGCTAATTAATTCTCTTTCATTGACTTTTATAAGAACTAAGGGGGTTACTGATAAGGAAATAAAATTTTAAGGATCAAATTGTTATTAAATAAAACCTTTTATGATAAATTTTATAATTATATGAAAGATTTAATGTGCAATTACCCCCTTTATATAACCGATTTTGTTATGCTTAAGTCCTTGCACCTATATATAACGGCCAAGGTTGAACTCAGAAAGGATTCTGACTTTTGAGACAAACAAATTTCACTTGACTTTCTCTCTTTTAGAATATACTTCTCCCAAAATCTCTATACTTCTCTCTTTTAGAATATACTTCTCCCAAAATCTCTATACTTCTCTCTACTTACTCGATCTTACTCTACAAACCATATAAAATTCTCACCAAACCGTACCTGTATAACACGTCCTGGCAGTCCGTTGACTTCCCCTAATAATGGTAACCACATTCCCCACTAGGTGTTTTATACATTTTGAAAGTGCACGGGGGTAGGCTCTATCTGATGCAGCTAAGGTTTCCTGATCATTGTGTGTTAAGAACTGGGAGCATCCGAAATCATGAGCAAGGTCTTAAGCTCTTTATAAGTAGTCCTATAACCTTTTTCAACCATCAACTCAAACTCCTTCACACATTGAGATGCCTTACCTTCGTATCCAACAAAGGTTCGTTGGGTGGGGTTGTAGGGCGGTACTTCATTCATGCGATCGTAGCTAGATTTGAAGATGATATTGATCGAGCTACCTCTATCTACTAAGACTCGAGTTACCATTACTCCCTTGATGTCAAAATTCACTATTAATGCATCCTCGTGTGGTGAGCTGACCCCCATTAGATCTTTGTCGTTAAACATAAGGTCCATAACAAGATCTCTATAATTGCGGTAGGAAGAGGCTTCAACTGCGTGCACTTCGTGGTCGATCCTTTCTCTTTTGTCAAACTTTGAGTCGCTGGATACCTTAGAGTTTCCTCCAGCAATAGTGAATAACAATGGCGAGTTGCTATTTACTGGCCACCTCGAAATGCCTTACGACGACAATGAACAACGATTGTAAAGCACCACTATTATTAACCCCCGAGTTGTTGGTTACATCAGTATAGCTTCCGACAATAGTGAATTACCACTGCTGCATTCCTGGATCTTCCGGTGTATTATGACAGGGCTTTTCCTCGTTGGTTGGTCGTGCTTCCTCCCTCTACCCAGGTTGGTGATGGGGACCTTGCTGTTTAATGAACTGGAAGAGTTCACCATTTTCTATTAATCATTGAATTTCCTCTCTGAGCTGCTAGCATTCGTCAGTCGGATGACCGTGGTCATTGTGGTAGGAGTTAAAATATCTACTTGATCTTTTGAAACCGGGCGCACTCATCACTCAAGGGGCCTGGTACTTCGTTTTTCCCTTCGTTCTATCATAAATAACCGAGATGGACTCGGTCAGTGGGGTGAAACGTTTGGCAGGGTTCTCATAGTACATTGGTCGGTGAATACTATCTCAAAGGGGCCCATCATCTGAATTTTTAAGGTGAGAGGATCCTCCCTTGGGATCAGAAACATGTCTATTCGGTGAGTCCCCTTTCCTAGCATCGTCTACTCATATAAAAGTCTCTGCTTGAGCCAGCAGATCTCTCGAGGGAAGCAACAACAACATTTTCCTCTAGATCGGGCAAAGCATTCATAGAATGGGCAGAAAATTTAACATAAATTTTTAATGACTCATCCCTTTGTTGGTAAAGGTCCATAATCGAGTCTCGCTCATGTCGGAGTTTCGTGTTACCCACAAATATCTCCCTCAAAGCTCTTCATAAACCTACAAAATCATAAATAGACTCGTTGGTAAAACTGCTAAACCAGTCCATCGCGTTAAACTTGAACATCATGGATATAGCTCGACAGAACATAGCATCATTAGGGTTAAAGGCCAGCATCATGTTGCAGAATTTCTCTCGATGCCTTTCTGGATCTCCTGCTCCACCATACACTTCCATCATGAAGGGATCAGATTTCCTTGGTAGCTAGGGTTCGAGAATTATTTCCACGATCGGAGACTCCTTGAGGATTTAGGTGGACATTATTGGTCGTACTTGATTATACTGTACGTCCTGGTCCTCCCCGGCCTTCGTAGAACCGCTGGGTTGTATCTCATGTTGCGGTTCCTGTTCTTTAGAACGCATCTTACCCCCACTTTATCCTTATCCTTCAATCTTATCCTCATGCTTTAAAGATTGACCTCCCTAATAAGCTCGACTAACATCAGGCCAAATTGGTGGTTGGCTCAGCTAGTTCCTTAAAATTTGGTCGTTAATGCATGAAGTGCTCACATACTATCCTAAGTTTCTCCTACTGTAGGTGTTGAAGCTGCTGCTTCAACTGCTAGACTGTCGGCATTGTGGTCAGATTGTCGCATGTCGCTTATTATACAGTGGGGAACGGTAGGGTTTCTTGTCCGCAGGGGCATGGTCTATGGTCCAGTCACGACTGCTGGTTGTCCTACTGGGGGTATTGTCTCAACATGGATCACTTTCACTCCTTTTGGGCTGGTGGAAGTGATAGACAGTAGCTAATTTTGCCCCATAGGTGGAATCACCGCAGCTCTCCGATGGATCTTTACCCTCTAAATCCCTGATCTAGTTAGTACCATAGTTCATAAATATTACCACTAAATGCTTTTTTTAAGTTTCCACAGAAGGCGCCAAATTTGTTATGGGAAATATAACAAAGATAATGCCATGTAGAAAGTTTTATTAAGCACATAAGATAAATTACATTTTTAGTAGATTGCCTGCGTATTTATACAATCCTCTAGACGTTTGGAATTACCACTTAATACATAACTCCACTAACTTTGCATGTAGACTATCATTTATGATATGGGGCCTAAATTGACGCCTATTACTTTAGTCTTCATGCATTTAGTGGGTTGACCAATTATTTAAAGTTGCTTTTAGCCGCTTTCTTAACTATCAGTTTTGACTATAGACCTGGTTCGGTCTCGCCCGTGCTATTTACACACACCGCTTAGGTTTTATCATTCTGCTCGATTATAACCTTTATTCAACTCTTTCGTCGCTCAATGATGGTCAGAATATTTTATCTTTAATGTTGGCTCTTGTTTATCCTGTTCGGTGATGTATGCTCGTGTTTGTCCTACTCGATGAAGCATCTCCATATCCTGGTTTCATTTCCTTGTCGTTGTCAACAGCGCTGCCCCCATTTGATTACCCTTGACTACATTGCTAATCCATTAATCTCCCTTGGTTAGGCTTCGGCGAGAAAATACTTTTCACTACCCGAAGTATCCACTTATTGTTTGCAATATAGATAGGTCTGTACTGTATTTTTCACGTCTTCCTGCTATTTCTATCTGGTCGGATATTTCGTAATCTATTAGTCGATGTAAACCTCCTCATCGTAACTGAGCCCAATACCTTGTTATGTTGTTATACGCGAACTAGTAATAAACCAAGCTTATAATAACATAACAAGGTATTGGGCTCAACTTTTCCTTCCATTTCTTTTCACGTGAAGGTGATGAACCAAGCTTATAAAGGTAACCTCTAACTCAGTGAGCCTCAACTTTTCCTACCCTTTCTTTTCACATGAAGGTGATGAATCCTCCGTATCTCTAATTTTTCAACTCTTGGGGAACCCTCAACCCAACCCCATCACTATTACAATCGCGATACCTCTCCTCCATCAATATCCCAGACAGCCCATAATTGTCATCTTCCTATTGTCTTTTATTTTCACTTGACCGTCCTCAGTAACCTCTAACTTAGGAACGCGCCTTAACCCATACTTAATAAAGCATAACCCTGACACTAACTTATACCATCGTCCAAAATGAGGTATCCTCGATTACAAGGATATAATAAAAAAGAACTACTTAAAAGAAGAACTATAGTAGAAGGGTATTATACAAAACATAACCATACAACAGGTTAATAAGACGAGGTACCCTCAACAGGATAATAAAGGGTAATGGCATCGGTAGAATAGCTAGACGTTGTCTGTGTGGAAGCATGCGTATCCTCCACGTGAAAGCTGACCCTTACCTCGGCCGATGTTCAATAGTGGTTACAAAAAATAAGGTCACTAGGAGCAATAACAAGCATAATTAAGGATGTGGAAACAAGACATGGACCAATGGCCAAACATTACAGAAAATGAAGAATTATTAGGAGGTAGTGAAGTAATGTATGCAAATGTATTATATAAAATAGAGAGGATCTTTATAATATGTAAGGTTATATCTATCAACTTTATAAAATAATCATATTTTATTCTTCTATTTTCCATACTTTATACCTATCACAAAATTCCCTCACCATATTTTCGCGCCGTCTGGGGGAATCACACAACACGTAGCTTGTACCAGGGAAACTGATGGTGTTGAGTAGGTTAGGAATTGAGAGGGAGAATATCACAGCCCCTCATGGGCAAGGTGGGCAAGGAAACCAAGGAATAATGGAGAATCCATCCAGCTGCGAAGCGATTGTGGGAGTTGATGAAGCTGACCATCGGGAGTTTTACGTAACAACGAACCACAATGATGACGAATCCCATATCAACGCTGAGGATAATACTGGTAAACCTTCACAAGGAGAAAACCCCATGAATCTCGTTATGTCTTCTGCCCCTTCAAACATGTAGATATTGGAAACTCATATATAGGAAATCAAGCGCGAGCAGTATCCGGTTGCAAAGTGTCAGTAAAAGAGAGATGAGGAGGCTCGACAGCGCCGATCCCTTACGATGTTTGAGAGAGAAGTTCCTCCCATAGGACGTAGTCAGTCAAGAAGTCCAGCTCTAAGATGGTGGGGATGACCTCACTAACAAAAGAAAAAGTAGTGCCCATAGAGGCGAGCATACTAGTGAGTGTAAGAGCAAAAAGAAAAGGAATGAAAGATAGACAGATTATCACCAGGACGACTTCTCCACTAGTGGAGTACCTCAAGAAGACAAATGATTGGAGGCGGTCGAGTATGACTAGGTAAGGCCCATTATGACCGCATATCTTTTACAGGAGTCTTCCTTCGTGAAGAGCATCCTGGAAGAGGAAGCTTCCACAGAAATTCAACCACATAACATGGATTTGTATGATGGAACATCCTAGATTGTTTTAATAGTCGTCAAAAGGGATCGATAAAGGACTTCGAGGGCCATTAGGTTGCGTTTAAGAATCACTTCATAGGAAAAAAGGAGCACAAACATGAGGGAGATGACATAATGGATTTATATCAGTGCAGGAGGGAGACACTGAAGAGTTAGGTTCATAGATTTATGCAAGAGATGAATTCCCTATTAGGTTACGCTAAAGGAGTGGCGACGAAGATATTGAAAATAAAGTTGAATCGAGATGGCCCTCTTTTCATCGACCGTATATGGTTCCCAGTTAAGACGATGGGTGACATCCTCGACCGATCGAATCAGTTCATTTGAGTCGACGATTCAAAGAAGGCGGATCTCGCGCCTAGTTTTCAACAGAAGAGCATGGAATTTGAACCAACCGCTATGAGGAGGGACCGAGACCAGATGTATCAAGCTCTCAAACCAGCCAGCTGCGCCCTTCCTATTATGAGAATCCAGCTAGGAAATTCATGCCCTTGACTGAGAACATAACCACTATATATAAAACAGCTAAGAGAAGAGCTAAGTATCAACCTTCGAGGGGTATGTTAGCAGTGCCATATAGATGATCCCCTCGATAATTTTTTGTTCTACTATAACGACCAGGTGTACCCAACAAATAATTTCTAGCAGTTGAAAGAGGAAATCCAAACGTCGGTTGACAGTGGGGACCTCATCAAGTTCGTAAACAAAAAAAAGTAGGTTATTGGAAGATGGGGTACCCAACGCAACACCAACAGAGGCATCAAACAGACCTATGAAAAAGAAACAACGGTTATGTACTATTTTTGGAGGCAACACCTTGTCAAGAACCGACCCAGCAGGAAACGATATCGTAAGAAGCTCGATATTCACGTAGTTGGCAGTTCTTCGTATACTGTTTTTTTATGAACCAATTGTGGATCTGACTTTTAATGATGATGATTTAAGAGGTATTATTACACCCTACGAAGATGCACTAATAATCAGTGCCAATATTTCGCGAGTTATGGTAACAACAATATTAGTTGATAACCGTAGTTCGACTAACATTATCTTTAAGGCTTGCTACAGACAAATGTTGAGGGTGCCTCCTTTCAAAACAACAAACAGATAGCTAGTCAACTGCATGGGGAAGTTAACCAATGTGCAAGAGGGGTCGCAATACCCATCACAGTTGGGTATGGAAACACCAAAAAAATGATCCTCGGTTTGTTTATTATAGCAGAAGCCCACACCTCCTACCATGCTATACTAGGGATACCCTGGTTACATAAGCTCGAGGCCACGACTTGTTCGTTTAAGAAATGTATCAAGTATCATATGGAGAATTTAGCGGGAATAATAAAAGCAACCAACAAATAGTAAGGCAGAGCTATGCCATAACGTTGGACCCTTTCAATACAGCAAAATAGCAATTAACGAGCGATTGGTTATGCGACCACCTAAGACCAGTCGACGAGAATAATTTAAAGGTAGATGAACCCATGGAGAATGACAAAAAGGACGACACCCTGCTCGAATAGGAAAATATTATATGTAAAAGATGACAAGGTTATAGAATATGTAATAAACTTGAACAAGACTTTAAAAATAGTTTGATAGTTTTGTTGCAGATAAAAAGGACATATTTGTATAAGACAAGGAGAAAGTAGCAGACATAGACTCAAGCGTTGCATCTCATTACTTGGCCATCGACAATAACGTTCGACCAGTAAGACAAACGGTGGACTTTCTTCCTAGAAAAGTCAGAAGCAATATTCAGGGAAGTCAAATAAGTTAGTCAAGCTGGGTCATATCAGGCAAGATTAATACACGATATGAATTGCTAACCTAGGGTTGGTAAAGATAAACAATGGGTAATGGCGCATATGTATGGATTTCATAAATCTCAACTAAGCTTGTCCGAAAAAAGATTTTCCCCTACCAAGACTTGACTAATTAGTTGATCCCCCTTATGGTAAAGTGTTTCTATCATTTATGGACGCATACTCCGTGTATAATCATATTCAATAAACCCCGCAAACGAGAAGCACACAACATTTCAGACTAAACGAGGCCACTACTGTTATAAGGTCATTCTATTTCGATTCAAGAATGTCGGCTCAACCTATTAGAGGCTATTGAACAAAATATTCAAAGGACAACTAGGCAAGCATATGGAAGCCTACATCGATGATATGATTGTGAAAAGCAACTTAGGAGAGAATCAACTTTAGGTTTTAGAGATGGTCTTCCCGACATTGTGTAGGTATGGATTAAAACCTAACCCTCTTAAATGTTCTTTTTCTGTTCCTTGTGGAACTTTTTGAGATTTATTGTTAGCAAGAGGGGAATTGAGGTTGACCCCTCTCAGCTAAATCCAACATTAGACATGAAACCTCCGAGAAATATAAAAAAAATGCAACATCTAATGGGGTAGTTAGCCGCCCTCTCCCGATTAATCAGTAGATCATCCGACAAAAGTCAACCCTTTTTTAAAATCCCCAAAGGGGCTAACAAGTTCAATTGGATGGACGGATGCGATGAAGCTTTCCAAGCATTGAAGGCACACTTAACATCTTTAGAAGTATTAACGACATTAGATCCGAGAGTACACCTCCATATGTAGTTGTCAGTGTCTATCTACGTAGTGAGCAAGGTGCTTGTATGACAAACAGATGCATAAAACATGTACGTTCAATTAGGATAGTTAACTCTCGGTTTAGTGATCGCATCTAGGAAAATGTGCCCATATTTCTAGAGTCATACCATAGTTCTTCATACCTCGTTCCCATCTCATAACATACTTTAAAATCCAGCTGTTTCTAGAAGGCTGATAAGATGGTCGGTGGAACTAGGAGCAAACAACCTAGTTTACGAACCTCGAGTAGCGATAAAATGCCAAAGAATATATGTTTTTATCAATGATTTTGCTGGATGTTGGGTTTCAGATGATGACGTAACAGTAGAAAATTTCAGATGATGATCTAACAGTAGAAAATTCAGAAACCGCTCAGTGGACAGAAAAGTAGACGGTGTGTCAAACACAACACGGGGTTCTGGAGTTATGTTAATAACGCTGCATGGAAATGAAATAAGATATTTAATATAATTCACATTCAAGGTGAAACATAAACGTAGGTGAGTACAAAATAATACTAACAGGACTCAAATTGGCTCATATATACGGAGCTTGGTGGTTATTAGTTCGGTCTATTAACGAGAAACCTTAAAAATTATTTGTCAAAGTAGTAACTCCTCCTAGAATCGGCGGCACTCTGAAATGGGATAGGGATAACTTTGCAACGAGGAACCCAAAAGGATTCAAGGATCAAAGGATGTGGATCGATAGGTCACACAAAGGTTGTGGAAAGGCCTTTGATATTCCAACTGATCTTCCTTTGGATATGACGCACCAAATGATGAACAAGTTTTCTTGTGGATATTACACACCAACAAGAGAAGAGTAAAACTTAAGAGGTTTTTTCAGAATCAAAGATAGTCTACCATTAGAATTCTGAGTACATAGTTTTTATAGGACAAAGAACTAGCCTTGAACACAATTAAAGCTATTCTTGGAAACAAAATGCATGCCTCTAAAACAATTAAGGCTTTTCTTGGAAACAAAATGTTTTAATATTGAAAATATAAAGTATTAATGATATAAGCTGGAAATCAGACCCTTCCCTCCTCCAAGGACGTGGCTTTTGGTGTAGATGGGCCTTGGGATTTTATTTCAACAAATGGGCAATGGTGAAGTGAAACAATTGCCTCATTAAAAACCTTGTCAAGAAAACCCATTGGGACAAAACTTGAACAAGGGAAAAAGAGTACAATCGAGACACTTTCTCATTTGTTGAAATCAATTAGCTTGAATCAAGACCAAAGTGGGTTGACAAGCTTTTCCACCATACTTGCTGTTTTGATCACGTGGATTCTCTAGTTGATTAAGCAATCCTCCAACAGCTTTGTTAAATTGCTTTGCTCTTGATCGAGTTGTTGGACCAACCGGTAAAATAAGAATATCTTCAACTTCAAGCTCATCTTCTTTTTCAAGTTGTTCATCTGGATCTTGCACATTTCCATGTTCTAAGCTCCTTGTGTCATATAGGACCACATCATCCTCTCCCACTTGAAAAGAATTTGACCTCAAATCCATTTCATTTGCGATAAAAGGAACCAAATCAGAAACATTTAGGGTAGGACTCACTTTATACTTACCTCGTAGGTCAAGTTGATACGCATTATTGTTGATCGTTTTTGTTACTTCAAATGGTCCATCAATTCTAGGCATCAATTTTGACTTCCTCTCTTCTGGAAATCTTTCCTTTCTTAAGTGCACCCATACTTGATCTCCAACCTCAAAAACTTTCTCACGTCTTCCCTTGTTTGCTTGTTTAACATATTGCTCAGTTTTCTTTTCTATGTTTTTCCTTGCATCATCATGGATCTGTTTTACAAGTTCAACTTTCTTTTTCCCATCTATGCTAGTTCTTTCACTCAAAGGCAAAGGAATTAGATCCAAAGGAGATATTAGGTTAAATCCATAAACAATTTGAAAAAGAGAGTACTTAGAAGCAGAATGCGTAGAATGATTGTATGCAAATTCAACATGCGGTAAACATTCTTCCCAAGTTTTCAAGCTCTTTTTAATTAATGCACGTAGAAGATAAAAGCTTAGTCCCTAACTTAGACCACAAAGTTTTCCAAAAGTAACTTAGAAACTTAGTGTCCCTATCTGAAACTATCGTCGTAGACATGCCATGCAAACGAACTATCTCTTTAAAGAACAGATTAGCAATGTGCAACGCATCATCAGTTTTGTGACAAGCAACAAAGTGTGCCATTTTAGAGAATCGATCAACAACCACAAAAATGGAATCCTTGCAAGTTTTAGTCCTAGGCAATCCAACTACAAAGTCTATAGATATATCATTCCAAGGATGCGTAGGAATAGGTAAAGGAGTATACAAACCGTGTGATTGAACCTTAGATTTGGCTTGTTTGCAAGTAGCACATCTGTCACAGATTCTTTCAACATCCCTCCTCATATGTGGCCAATAGAAGTGATCCAGCATTACCTTGAGATTTTTAGCTATTCCAAAATGTCCCATTAAGCCTCCTCCATGGGCTTCTCTAACAAGTAAATCTCTCATGGAACAATTAGGCACACATAAACGTTTATCAAAGAATAAGAATCCTTCATGCCTATAGAACCGCCCTAAAGCAAACTTTTCACATGCTTGATACATCTTTCCAAAATCAGAATCATTTTCATATAAACTCTTAAGATGATCAAATCCTAAAATCTTAGCTTCAAGAGTAGTGATTAAGGTATACATTCGGGACAATGCATCAGCAACAATATTTTCTTTGCCTTGTTTGTATTTGATGACATATGGAAATGTCTCAATAAATTCTATCCACCTTGCATGTCTTTTGTTAAGTTTTTGCTGACCTTTTAGGTGTTTGAGAGATTCGTGGTCAGTGTGTATGACAAACTCCTTTGGCCACAAGTAATGCTGCCATGTTTGCAAAGCTCGAACTAAGGCAAACAACTCCTTGTCATAAGTAGGATAGTTTTGAGTAGCTCCTCCAAGCTTTTCACTGAAATAAGCTATGGGCTTTTTATCCTGCATCAAAACAGCTCCAATCCCAATTCCAGAAGCATCACATTCAATCTCAAAAGTTTTAAGAAAATTAGGTAATGTCAAGACATGATCATGAGTAAGATTCTCTTTTAAGGATTGAAATGCTTCTTCTTGAGCTTGTTCCCACTTGAAACCAACGTCCTTCTTTATTATTTCAGTGAGTGGTACAGCTAAGGTGCTGAAATCTTTGACAAAACGCCTATAAAATCCTGCAAGGCCGTGGAAGCTTCTCACTTCTCCAACTGTTTTTGGACTTGGCCATTCGCGGATTGCCTTAACCTTTTCCTCATCCACCTTAATACCATCTGCACTTATAACAAAACCTAAGAAGACGAGATTATCGGTACAAAAAGTGCATTTCTTAAGATTAGCATAGAGATTTTCCTTCCTAAGTACACTTAAAATCAATTTCAGATGGTGAACATGTTCTTCTAAGCACTTGCTGTAAATTAAGATGTCATCGAAATATACTACAACAAAAACTCCTATATAAGCCCTTAGAACATGATTCATTAACCGCATGAATGTAATAGGTGCATTAGTCAGCCCAAATGACATTACTAACCATTCATATTGTCCATGCTTAGTTTTAAATGCAGTTTTCCACTCATCCCCTTCTTTCATCCTAATTTGGTGATAACCACTTTTAAGATCAATCTTAGAAAAAATGCTAGAACCATGCAATTCATCTAACATATCATCTAATCTAGGTATAGGATGACGATACTTTACTGTTATGTTGTTGATGGCTCTGCAATCAACACACATTCTCCAGCTTCCATCTTTCTTGGGCACAGGTAGAACTAGTACCGCACAAGGACTCATGCTTTCACGGATATGTCCATTTTTCATCAGTTCACTGATTTGCCTTTAAAATTCTTTTGTCTCCACTGGATTAGTTCTATAAGCAGGTCTGTTAGGAAGGGAGGCTCCAAGTACAAAATCTATTTGGTGTTCGATGCCTCTAATTGGTGGAAGCCCCTTTGGATTGTCTTCAGGGATATATCTTCAAATTCCTGCAAGAGAGAAGTCATCTCACTCGGCAACACCGGTGTCAAGTTAGTTAAACTCATAAGAGTTTCCTTAAACACAAAAAGTAACATAGGTTGCTTAGAGAATAATGATTTCTTAACCTCGCCAGATTTTGCATAGAAATTCGAATGTTTAGTTACCCGACTTTCCTTGTTCAGCATATGCTTTTGATCTTGGTAACCTTCTCGTGGAGTCATGGGAACTAGAGTGGTTTTCCTTCCTTGAAACTCAAATGTATGGCGATTAGTGAATCCATCATGGATAACCTTTCGATCAGATTGCCATGGCCTTCCTAACAGTATGTGACTGGCCTCCATTGGTAGAACATCACATACAACTTCATCTTCGTACTTACCAATGGCTAAGGGAACTTCTACTTGGTGGCTAACTTTCATTTCTCCATTGTCGTTAAGCCATTGAAGCTTGTAAGGAGCTGGATGCTTTTTCGTTTTTAAACCAAGATTTTTTACCATAGATTCACTTGCCACATTGGTACAACTGCCTTCATCGATAATAAGGCTACAAACATTCCCTTGAACAAGACACCTAGTGTGAACGCTTAAAGACCTTCTGGCTACCAATAAATCTCCTTTAGCAGGCCGCTCTACGTGTTCTTCAGAAGAATCAGAGACAATTTCTTCTTCCTCTAAAATTATTTCTCCATTATCTAGAATTGTCATAATCTTCTTATTAGAACACTCATTAGCATAATGTCCCATCCCTTTGCACTTGAAACACTTAACATCACGAATTCTGATTGCAACATCTTTAGGTTTGCCCTTGGTATCAATAAACAATGGTGTTCCAGATTTTTGGTTCACCTCTACATAGCTTCCTTTTTTATAATTGGTCTTCTCATCTTTTGAATAACTTGGCTTAATTGTTACTGCTCCTGAACCGTAACTTGATCTTGAGGAGTTCTTTCTTTTAACTTGTTGTTCAAATAGCAAAGCTTTGTGTAACATCTCTTCTAGTTCAACATAATATGAGTTTCCAATCTGTCTTGAATTTCTCTATTTAAACCCCCAAGAAACCTTGACATTGTTGCCTCTCCATCTTCTGAAATATCAGCTCGCAACATTAAGGTCTCCATTTCTTGATAATACTCTTCAACAGATCGGCTTCCTTATGTTAATCTCCTCAGCTTTAGATGCAGCTCACGGTGGTAATGACTAGGAACAAACCTCTTCCGCATATTGGCTTTCATTTATGCCCATGATTCTATAGGATGTTCCTCATTACGCCTTCTTGAGGTAACTAGTTGATCCCACCAACTAAGAGCATAATCATAAAATTCAGTAGCAGCAATTCTTACTCGATTGGTCTTCGTGTAGTGTTGAACGTTGAAAACGAGTTCAATCTTCTTTTCCCATTCCAAATAGGCATCTGGATCGTTTTTTCCATGGAATGGTGGAATCTTAATCTTGAGACCTCCAAGATTGTCATGCATACGTTCGTTGCCCTCTCTTGTACGTCTATGGTGCCTTCTATGGCTGTTTCGAGACGAATTGCTCATGCGTTCATAATATTCATCATCGGCTTCATTTCTGAATTTTTCAGGTAGTTCATGGTTTCTTCTTGGATTGGTTTGTCGTGAACGGTTCCGCTCGTGGTCAGTGTTTGATTGAAGCTCTTTGCGAAAGGCATCTATCTTGGTGTCTATCAACTTTGTCATAGCTTCAATTAGAAGCTTGTTGTTATTGAAATTACTGTTTTCTGCATCATTTGAATTAGACATCCTTTTCTACAAAACAAAACAAAAACAAATCACCAGCAACAAGTCCTTGGAAAGTTCTTCAATTTATTTAAAACCATAAAACATATCCAAATCTGATTTCCTAAGAATATTAAGGGATAAGTTTCACAACAGCACCTAAAAACGATTTTCTATGATTTTAAATCTCAAACAACTAAACTGGGTGTAACAGATCAGAATTTCGTGATTCAAAATGAAATCATCACACTAACACTCAAATCTTCATAAACAAACTGATAATATAAAATAGATGAAGAAAAATTAATGAGAAAGAGAATACCCAACTTTCAGAATGTTGCTCTGATACCACTTGATAAACTCCTCGTAGAATCGGCACTCTGAAATGGGATAGAGATAACTTTGCAACGAGGAACCCAAAAGGATTCAAGGATCAAAGGATGTGGATCGATAGGTCACACAAAGGTTGTGGAAAGGCCTTTGATATTCCAACTGATCTTCCTTTGGATATGACGCACCAAATGAAGAACATGGTTTCTTGTGGATATTACACACCAACAAGAGAAGAGTACAACTTAAGAAGTTTTTTCAGAATCAAAGATAGTCTAACCATTACAATTCTGAGTACATAGTTTTTATAGGAGAAAGAACTAGCCTTGAACACAATTAAGGCTGTTCTTGGAAACATAATGCATGCCTCTAAAACAATTAAGGCTTTTCTTGGAAACAAAATGTTTTAATATTGAAAATACAAAGTATTAATGATATAAGCTGGAAATCAGACCCTTCCCTCCTCCAAGGACGTGGCTTTTGGTGTAGATGGGCCTTGGGCTTTTATTTCAACAAATGGGCAATGGTGAAGTTAAACAATTGCCTCATTAAAAACCTTGTCAAGAAAACCCATTGGGACAAAACTTGAACAAGGGAAAAAGAGCACAATCGAGACACTTTCTCATTTGTTGAAATCAATTAGCTTGAATCAAGACCAAAGTGGTTTGACAAGCTTTTCCACCATACTTGCTGTTTTGATCACGTGGATTCTCTAGTTGATTAAGCAATCCTCCTACAACTTTGTTAAATTGTTTTGCTCTTGATCGAGTTGTTGGACCAGCCGGTAAAGTAAGAATATCTTCAACTTCAAGCTCATCTTCTTTTTCAAGTTGTTCATCTGGTTCTTGCACATTTCCATGTTCTAAGCTCCTTGTGTCATCTAGGATCACATCAGTTTGGGATCTTCAAGGTTCGTATCAGCTTCGCTCGGTTCATCATTGTTTCTTCTGCATTCCCTTTTCCGAGTACGATGTAGTTGGTGCCTAAGCCTCTTCCTTGTTTACGACTGCTCAGCTTTATATTAGTTCGAATTTGTCCTGTTCATTTCGATCAGATCAATCCAAATTTAATCTTTGTTCATATATTTCTTATGATATTTCTATGGATATTACCAACCTTATCAGGGCTCTCCATAGTCCATTGATCAACTGGGTTATAGTTGGTAGATGGAATAATACTTGTGACTATATTCAATGTAAAGAAAGATGTGTTTGGATTACCTGGCAGGTTGTTTGATGTGATAGCGCGTGATGTAAATCGGGTATTAAGGGATTTGATATTCTGACAGTTATATATAAAAAAATGTATCATCGTGTTTAATCTTTCGATAAATGGCATGTCATTTAAACAAGTGAATTTTCACAGTATTAAAGGATTTGATATTCTGACAGATATGAAGTCGCATATCTCATGAGATCTTGTCCTATATAGTTCATTGCCTTCTACTCACTTGGTGAAATAATCGACTCCAACCATTAGGAAATGCCTTTTTGCTATGATCATGGGCAAAGCGCCTACGAGGTCAATGCCCCATTGGTCGAACGTACTGGGAATGGGGTTGGCGACCATGGGCTTGATGGCTAGATGTTCAGTGCTAGTGTATTGCTGACACACATGGCATTGTTGTTCAATTTTATCTACACCCGCGGCTAATTCAATCCACTAGTACGTGACGAGTAGGAATCGACGGATAAAGCATTGGTGACCGTAATGTGCACCAGCATCGCCAAATTGTAGATAATGGAGAACTGTGGTAGCTTAAGCCAGATCTAAATAGCGCATTAATGGTCAGATTTCGCTTTGCCGGTATATGACACTGTCGAGTACATAGTACTTAGCTGCTCGCAACTTTAATGCCCGAACGAGCGCTTTGTCCGACGATAATGTTACATGGGTGTGGTTGAACAAATATGAGTTTCTCCAATCGGTGGAGTTGTTGACCGAACAGACTGTAGTCGGCTAGGGGTAAGTTACGGTATTGGGGTGTTCTTGCGTGATTACCAATAGATGCTCGATTTCGCGACCGACTTCACCACAGATTCTACTGTGGAATTGGCAAGGCCGAGTAGTACTTCTTCGTATTGAACATCGTGGAATTCGGCTTCACATTCCTTTAAAATTGTTAGATAGGTGCGCGTACTCTCCTTTTTTTTTATCATACACACCCGTAGCTTGATTAATAACTAATTGTGAATCAAACAAGACCTGGAGTGTAGTGGCTCCACAAATGCGGGCTAACCGCATATCGCCTATGAATGCTTCGTACTCTGTCACATTATTGGTCACTGGGAAGCCGAAGCAGATTACTTGTCTGATCTGCTCGCCTGTTGGTGATTTTAAAATCATTCCAGCCCCTCCACTTGAGCCACTTGAAGCCCTATCATCCTCCAAAATCCACTTTTGTTCGTCTTCGGTACTATTGGTGCCTCCATCGTGTGGGCAAGCACGGAAAATTTGGTTAAAAAGTCTATAACAACTTGTCTTTTGATTATCGTGTATGGTTCGAATTTAATGTCGTATTCACCAAAGTTCGATTGACCACTTGGTGAGGTGTATCCAAAACGTCCAACTTGTGCAACACATTGCATATGGGAAAGGATGTTCGGAAAATGATAGTATGACCTTGGAAATACGGTCACATTTTACACAAATCAACTACCAATCCTAAGGCAAACTTCTCTAAGTTCAGGTATCGAGTTTTAACGTCTACTACAGTTTTGCTAGTGCAGTAAATGGGGTGTTATACACCTTCAGTTTCCTTGTCGAGGATCGCATTGCCAGCAAAGTTGGAGACCGATAAATAAAGGTACAGTGGTTCACCTGGTATTGGAGCCGATCAAATTTCTGACGACATAAGGTACATTTTCAGAACGACGAAGGCCGTATCAAAATTTGCACTCCATTCAAACTTTTTTGCCCCTCTCAAGACCTCGAAAAAGGGGTGACTCTTATCAGAGGCTTTCGATATAAGATGGGAAAAGGTTGCGAGATGCCCAGTTAGACATTAAACTTCCTTTTTGTTCTCAGTGTTTCCAAGTGTTGCTCAGGGACATTAGTTTTGACAATCATTTCGTCTATATAGGCCTCCACGTAGTGCCTCAACTGCTCCTTCGAGATCTAACTGATTAGGCGCTAGTAAGTTTAGCCTGTGTTTTGGCATACCTATCGTGCTGACAGGATCTGATCTGAATTGTTACGTCATTGTTTATTGCTTCATGGTTTTCAATCTAAAATGATCTACGTTTTCTCCGAATAAGTTTGGCATACTTGTCAATTGCTACCTCGTGATAGATCATTGAGGAATCGACCCCTATATCCTTGGCTACCCACGCAAAAATGTCTAAATTTTGTTGTAATAATTCAACTATAGAAGTTTGGAAACCTGGATCCATAGAAGCTCTGATGCGGAGGGTGCGCCCTGCTGCTAATGTTTCTTCCAGAGCGTCCTCCGAGTTCTTACCTGTTGCTCATCCTCCCGGGGATCGTCTATTGGGGCAGGCGAGGTTGGAATTTTTATTTTCTCATTCGGTTCCCCATCGCCTTTAAATTTCTATCGTACGGGTTTGCTGAGATCCGTAATGACGGAGTAGCAGGTTCGGGCTGTGCGTTGACTACCTCGTATAATTTCTACATCATTATCGACAGGGTATTTGATGCACTGACGGAAAGTGCAAGGAATTGCTTCCATCCTGTGCAACCAAGGTCTCCCGATGATGGCGAGGTAGGACCTGGGTGCATCCAGGGCTTTAACTTCCTTTTTGGTAGCACCATGACCTACCATAACGATAAGTTGGACTTCTCCCACACACTGGGAAGTTTTTCCTTTATACCTTGTCAAAATGCACTGTTTTGGTTTCTATGGGGCAACCTCCAGCATTTGATCATTGATTGTTTCAAAAATAATATTGGCGGAGCTGCCCCCATCCACCAACAATTTGGTTACCATCACACCTCCGATATCCAAATTTATCGTTCGTGGCAATTCCCCTCGGGTCATCATCGTTGAAAATGAGGTCGGCCACCAGCTCTATATAAATTTTGTATAAAGGACCACCCACTAAGTGTACCTGTTGGTCCTCCGTTGCCAGTTTCCTCGATTGTTGAACGGCCTCGGTTAGAGTTCCCTACCGGATATCATGAACAACCACTATTACTTTCCTGTGTCGTCTCTTTAGGTAGGATACTAAACCATTATATTGCATTACCTTTTGGGGTCATTGATAAAGCTCAGCATAGCATAGCATCGTTCGGGTTGAATGCCATCATCATGTTTTGTAATTGCTTCAAGTGTCTTTCAGGGTCGTTAGTGCCATCGTACGCTTCCAAACGGAAAGGGTCAAATTTTCTTTGGAATTCTGCGGCTATATACTTTTCTACGAATGACGATTCTTTGACCACGTACACCGCCATCGTTCGACACACATGATTGTATTGCTCCGTTGCATCTCCCTTGCGAGCCTTTGAGGATACCTATTTTTCCTCTTGGCAGTCTTCTGTCGTTTATGGCCGCTACTATCCGCTATTCCTTCACCATACTTTTCGCGTTTGGATGATCATTCATGCTTCGCTGCTTGGCTAGACTCGATAGTTGACCTTAGCCACGGATGACCACCGTCGTGAAGTTTCACTGTTAATGCATTGATTGCAACATTCATTTCCGCTAGAACCGCTGTGGATGCATGGTCCTTCGCCTCATGGTCTCGATCAACCTTATGTTGGGCCTCCTGCATCACCTGGATGTGTTCTTCGAGCAACCTAATTTATGTTTCCTCATCATTGTTGGCTCTAGTGGACAAGTCAGTCAGAATTGGTATAACTTCCACGATGGCCGGTGCTAGCGGCGAATTAACGATCATTGGGGAGATTCCTGGTGGAGCTTCCACCCCGCCATCAGGATGAACTTCTTGGACATTAGTGGCCTGCGACAGAATGGTTTTAGGCTTAACAACCTGTTTTACCATTTGGTTTGGGTTGGCCATAATGATACGTCTCCCCGTAGGGTCTATTTCAATCTCGGATCTAGTTACTACCATTTGTGATTAAGCACGAACTAATGGTTTCTCCACATACGACGAGAAAGGTGTTAACAAGAAACCCTAACAAATATTTTGCAAATTATTAACTTTTATTGATTCAAGAATAAGAACAATTATCTAGTTAAAGATCTACTATTTATATTGCTCATCGCAGTTACAACAGGATCATTTATTTCATGGCCCTATTGGTCTTGCACGCAGAGCATTACTAGCAATAATGGTCCTAAATTGGAGGTCATTACTTTGGGAGTTACTGTCTATGTGGGCTGACTCAGGAATATGTTTGACTCTATTAATAATCTTCATTTATGTTATTCTTGGTGCGTAAGTGAGACGAGCGCGTCGTTCGTATATTGAATAATACCCTATGCTTGGTCAAAGTATCTACCTGGCTCGGCTCTCTTCTGGCTCGACTTTACTCCGGCTCATGTCCGCTCAGTACGACTTCATTTGCTTTATCCGTTCAGGATCTCCTAGGTTCGTATCAGCTTTGATCGACTCATCCTTGTTTCTTCTCCATTTTATTTTTCGAGTGCGATTTAATTGGTGCCTAAGCCTTCTTCCTTGTTTACGACTACTCGACTTTATTTTAGGACGGACTTGTCGTGCTCGTTTTGATCGGATCAGTCCGACTTTAATCTTTGTTCACATATTTCTTATGATATTACTATGGATATTACCAACCTTATCACGGTCGGACTCCTAGCTAGTAATGGGTCAGTCCACAAGTTCATGAAGCCAATATGAACATATTCCACGATCTGACAACTCGGTCATAGATTATATGGCTAATGCAGCAACTCATGAAGAAAGCCCAATAATCCTCACCTAAGATTCGACCGCAATGGCAGGAGCTGAATGTTTTTGAAGTACATGCACTTCTAATATTAGTCGATTGGAAGTATATGTATATTGCATATCTTAAGCACCGCACCCTTCCACGGACAAAATAGAAACAATATTGCAGGTCCATGCATGAAATTATACGATTTTGGATGACGTGTTACATATAAAGAATGTAACTCAGCCGATGTTGCATTGTGTAAATAAAGAGGAAGCACATATGGTACTTCAAGACTTGCATGATGGGAAGGCAGGTGCTCCTTGTGGTTATGTGGTTATATGAGCTTTACAAGAAAAATTCTACTTGGATGGTCTTATTGGCCCAACCTGGCCTCTGATGCTCAAGCTTTAGTACAAAAATATCACCCTTGTCACAATTTGCCAACAAACGAAATCTACCCAGTAAGCCAATAAGCATAGTATCATCATCGTGTCCCTTCAATAAATGGGGTATAGATTTAATGGGACCTTTCCTAATGGCTATTGGTAAGTGAAACTTTCAAGTAGTGGTAGTTAATTACTTCTCTAACTTGATGGATGCCAAGGCTTTAGCAGAGATCCCAAGAGATATGTGACTTCCTTCAACCTTCGAGTCAATATATGAGAAAGCATCCAAAAAGGAAAAAACCCAGAGCCAAAAAACCCAGAAAATAAATCTCCCCAGATACATAGAAACCCCATTTTGGTGCTTACGGTTACTTCTGCATAAGTGAAATGGCTGAAGAATATAGAGCATCTGAATTAATAAGCGACGCTCCTCATTTCTCCACTGAAACAATATATCACGGTATTTTCGATCCAAATCGTAGTTCTCTTGTGTTCCCAAATTCATCCATCCTAGAAGAAACCCATTCACCAAACTTGCCTCGAACTTTACCCTTACCTTCTAAGTCACCAAATTTTCCTCAAAATTCACCAAATCAAATCTCTTCTATAACAACCACTCTTCGAATCCATCGTAAAGTAACTCAAACCATATCTACTTCAAAGAGATCAGAAGAAACTCCATCTCTTCTTAATTCTGAATCTCTTCGACAACTGCACAATGAGATTCATCTAGTTCAGCTAAAAACTCACCTCTCCCAAAGCCTTCGCAAAAAGAGAATCTTTATAGCTATAGGAGACGATGCTGACAACACTTCAGCCTCTGCTACTCAAAATATTTCAACCAACCATTCACAATCTTATTCTCATCTAAGGGAAGTTGTTGAGATAATTATAGAATCTCAACAAAATTCCTCAAATAAAAAGCAAAGGCAAATAACCTCGACTTATAACCCACCTCAACTTATAAATGAAACTTCCGAGAAAGAGGTTGATTTTGAAGCTACTCAATCAAATGTCGAAGCTGACACTGATGATGATGCTTCGAAAATCATTGAAGCTGATATAGAGGATGAAGCCTAAAACAAAGTGACAGTGAAGTGGTTAAGCATTCTTTGAAAACAAGAGCACCGAAGAAAACAGGAGGAAAAAAGAAAGCTCATATTGAACTTCCCGAGGATCTTGTTGCTTTAGTGAGTGAAAATTTGAAACCATTCCTCCTAGAATACATAATTGCATTATAAAATGTACCATACATATACTACACAAATTCCCAAGCTGTTTCTTTGAATAAATAATGGAGAATGCCATATTATATCATACTTCAATTTCTAAAAAAGTGAGAGACTTCACTTAATTGTAGAAAAGATGAGTTGGTGGTCTATCCTGAGATCATCAACTAGGATCCTCGATTTTTGTTGGATCCAATGATAGTGTAGTACTTCAAGCTCCTACATCTTTTTCATACACAAGCCACACCCAACCAATGGTTCACCCTCTTATTTTTATTATGGCCTCTAGACTTGCCCAAATTCCTTTTTATATTCAAGACTTCATTTCCTTACCAAACTTTTGAAGGGACCTGTTCTGCTTTTCTACTATCTTAATCTTGACAAAGATCTCAAGATTATTGATGACTTACTCGAGGCTTAAAATTTTTGGAACAAAAAATTTGTCTTCATATCTAGGGCCTCGGAGAACAGAAAAGAGATATCTGAGAATAACTCATCACGACTTAACCTCGTTTGAAGGAGTAACAATAAGCTTCTTTGCTCTTCCATTTTCTGTTGTTGCTTTAATTATTTTGCGTTTATATTTTGCTTATTTCTATACTTTATCCATAAATTTCGAGGTGATACAAACTTCGTCAAAAGGATGATAAATACATTTGTGCCAAATTGGCAACTTGGGCAGAAAAAGAGTTGGGCAGTGGGGTCCACTCAGCTTGTCTGCCTATCAACTTTATTAACAGTCACTAGTGGAGAATTACGTTAGGTTTCAACTTCTTTGAAAATCCTATGGAGCCCCCAAATCCAATCTTAGCTGTGAAAAGCCTGATGGTAAGGTGCATCTTCCAGTTTGAAAGAGATCAAACAACCACCTTCTCTTATACAAGAAAAGAAAAAAAACAACTAGCACATCTGGTGTTAGCCCCCTCAGAGAACCCGATGCCGCGGAAAAAAATGAAGAGGAAGGCAACATAAAAAATTCTTACTACAATTAAGAGAAAGTGTAGGTTGAGCCTTCGTCAAAGAGGAAAAAAATGTTGCTTCGAAGAAAAAGAAAAGCGCATCCAAAACACAATCACAAAGAAAGACAAAAAACAAAACTACAGAGACCCCTTAAGAAGTGTTTCCATTCGAGCCTGATGAAGTCAGTTTGGTGGAAGATCATTAAAGAAATGCTGCAGTAGAAAATGACCAAATAGACGATCATTTCGATCCTGATAATTTCATCAATATAGACACAACCTGAGGATCTTGAAAGAGTTATGGATCCATGCGTCCAAGAGATTTAAGACCAAATACAACACTTTGGTCAAAGGACTGCCCCTTTTCTTCCTGAACTAGCTAGGCTAGAAATATTTTGGCCACTGTCAACCTCCGCTCTTATGCCCTACATCAGTCCAAGATTCATACCTACTGAACAACCATCCGAAGAGGTCTCACTTGCTCTTCAACCGTTTACCGACCTTGGAACTGCAACACAATATTTATGCAAAGAAGTAGAATCTGCCCGAAGCCACTTGGAGACTATGTCAAAGGACATGGTTCGACATAATAAAATTGTTGCAGTTGAGAAGAAGATGAGGGAGATCTTTGGTAAAACTATGAAGGACCAATTTTCTGGATTCCAGACTGTTAGATCGGAATTCCTCAGAGGCATCATTCATCTCAAAAACCATCTCAGATCTGTACACAGGAATAAGATAGAGAGCAAAACACTTCTCATAAAAATGAAATCGAAGAGCTCAAATCCAAACATGCAAGAGAGTTATCCGAGGAGAAATAGAAATACTCCATTCTTCAAGAATCTCTAAACAAGAGTGAGGAGGAAAAAAGAAGGTGACACAACATATGGATGCCCTTAAAACTCAATTCGAGGAGGAGAGAAAGATTGTTGTGGTGGCTGTTGAGGACGAATGTGGAAAAGATATGCTGGCTGCCATTAAGAACGCCAAGGAGCAAAAAATTATTACTTTAGATCGTGAAATTCATGCCACATTTCTAAATGATAACCTTTCAAACTTGTAGGAGTCGATTCCCATTGAGAATCGACCTAGTGAAGCTTTTGATCCTGCGCCTAGTGATTCCACCGAAGAAGCAGATTCAGAAGAAAGTGCCTTGGAGAAAGGAAACTTATCTGAAGGAAACTCTGAAGAGAAATAATTTATATGTCCTTCTTCTTTTTTTCTTGTCATCTAATTATTATAAGATAACTTCTTTTTGGTGAATGCTTACTTACTTAGCATTCTAAACTCTCTTTTTTATCATCAGATTAATCACAATACATCAATAATTTATTTCATCTATATTTATTTGTTTTTATAGCACTAACTTTATTATATAAACCAAGTTATGTTCACCTAAAAAAGAAACACACGTAAAACACATAGCAGATAACAGTTGTAAACACTAATAGTGCGTTTAGAGAATGCAACACTTCGAAAAATATAGTGTGTTTAGAGAATGTAGCACTTTGTAAAATATAACGCGTTTAAAGAACGTAACACTTCAAATAATATAGTGCGTTTAGAGAACGTAATACTTCCAATATGGTTGTTTCTTCAAAAAGTGTGTATAATAAACGTTTAACACTTCAGAAAAGTTACTCTTGGTCAATAATTCAAAGATGATCAGTCTTCGATTGGTTACTAAAATCATTCAAATACTTATACTTAAATAATAATTGGCCAAAAAAGACTTTTATTAATAGCTTTGAATATTTACATGACACCTTATTAAAACGTCAATGGGCCAACAAGGTAGGAAAGAGTGTGTCAATTATTCAAAAAGATTTTCAAAACACGAGATTATTCCCAGTACAATTTCAGATGTTGTATATTCCAAAGATGTTGAAGAATCCTCCCTTGCTCATAAAAAAGGCTATAAGAACTAGATTTTATTCTTTCCACACTCACATAGGGACCCTCCCAATTCGGATCCATCTTTCTGAGGCACTTATCCTTTTTATGGAGGAATACTATTTTAAGACTTTATCACCAACCTTGAAATCCCTCTTTTTACCTTCAAATTTTATCAAGTCTAACGTTTTTTCCTCAATCAGGTCCAAATCTGCTTTTTTTGCTTTGTCGTTCTGGTCCTCAACATATTAAAGTACGTTATAACAAGGTAATGTGGATTCTACAAGGCTAACAAAATTCATACCGTATATCAAAGCAAAAAAAGTTTCTTGAGTGGCCTCTTTAGGAGTTGTTCGATAAGCCCATAACACCTCTTGTAATTGGTTAGGATATTTTCATGCGACCCCTATCAGATTCTTCTCCAGGACTTCAAAAATAAATCTATTTGTCACCTCCACCTGTTCATTTGCTTCAGGATAAAAATATATAGAAAATATTGTGTACTCGAAGCACAAAAATAAGCCATTTCTTCGTTGTTAAATTGAGGACCATTATCAGTGATGGAACCTCAAAATGGCAACAAATATTATTCATTATGAACTTAATAGCATCCTTGGGTTTTGTTATAGACAAAGGTTTAGCCTCTGCCCATTTCGAAAAATAATCTACTACCACAATAATCATTTGGTATCCTCAAAAATCCCTAGACAATGGTCCCACCAAATCTATTCCCCATCTGTAAAAAAGGATGGCCTCGGTAATGGAGATGAGTGGAAATGCGGGTCATGAATAGAATTGGAAAATATTTGACAAATATCACAGCCTCGAACCAAACTTTTAGCATCGTTCATAATCGAAGGCCAATAGTAACCTACCAAGCCTTGAACCCACAATATGCTGAACCCTCACCATCATGTAACTCTGATAAATTCTCTCGAGACTTTTATTCAAACAACGTAACAACGGTCTAGTCAAAGATTTTTTGTATAACACCTCATCCAAAACAACATAGTCGTGAGCTTTGTACTTTAATTTGTTAGGCAAATTTCTCATCTTGAGGCAACGTTCATCTTAACAAGAAATTCAAGATATCAGCTCTCCAATCACTTCGAATTACATCTGATGTGACAAAAACCTCTTCTGCACATTTACATTGCTTTGAATGTGTTAAAATCGAAGGACTCTCATGTAACAAAATCTAAGGTTACTCTTTTGTGTAAGAAATGATTGCCAAAGAATCAACAACGGTATTGTCTCCTCGACTAATATGTTCTACAATAACGTAGTCCAACATTAGAATCAAATTTCAAAGCTCTCAAAGATACAAAATTAAATTATCCTTTTAGCTTTGGAAACACCGACCACCTGATTCCTCAAAAATTGAGAATATGTTTCTAAATGAACAGAACTTTCCCCACAAATGTTCGCCAGCCTTAAACTAGCCAATGCAGCTTCATATTCAGCTTCATTATTTGATGCATGAAAATCAAATTTAATGGCTTGAAACATTGCCTCCCAAGATGCAACAACCAAATGGACTCCTGTACAGAATCTCAAAATACTAGAACCTCCATCAGTTTAAACCACCCACATCAGACTTATTGGCAAGACCTCCTCGTCTATCTCTTCATGTGATATACTTGCATGAAATTCAACAAGTAAATTGTCTAATTCTTGATCCTTAATAGCTGTTCAAGGAGAAACATTATATCAAAATCTCCTAACTCGACTGACCACTTGGTCATCCTCCCTGAAATGTCAGGGGGTTGTAAAAAATAATCCAGTGGGAATGAAATCAGAATCACAATAGTGTGAGCTTGAAAATAGGGATACATCTTCATAGCAACCACCAATAAAACTAATGCCAATTTTTCAAGCTTCAAATATCTTTATTTTGCTGCCAACAAACTCTTACGAACATAATAGATTGGCTTTAAAATTCCTAGATCTTCACTTACCAACACAACACTCATAGCAAAATCCAACACTACAATGTATAAAAAGAATTTCTCTCAAATTCGAGGCTTAGATAATATCTCTGGTGATGATAAAAGTTCTTTAATGCTTGAAAATGCTACCTAACATTCCGATGTCAGAAAACATTTGTAAAAAAAGCTTGAAATAAATCTATTAAGAGCAGCTAACATTCCTGTCAACATTTGTACTTCTTTAATAGTTGGAAGTGATGTCATTGATACAAAAACCTTTAGATGTTCTGGATCAGCTTCTATACCATTTTCACTAATAACATACCCCAAATAATTTGCTGATCAAACTCCAAAGGTACACTTTTCAGGATTCAGCTTCAATCTAATAGCTCTTAAATTCAGGAAAGTCTCATATAAATCCTCCAAGTGTGTATCATCTGGTAAACTCTTGACCAATTAGTCATCAATATCACCTATATATTTCTTCCACTCTGAGAATCGAAGGCTTTATTCATTACCCTCTGATACATCGCTCTAACATTCTTCAATCCAAAAAGAATACCCCTATAACAACGCGCGCCTCGATCACTGATGAATGTGGTGCTATATTGATCATTTGGATCCAACTGAATCTGGTTATACCTTGCAAAAAGCATCCATAAAAGACAAAATTTTATTTCTTAAAGTGGAATCAATCAGTTAATCTATTCGAGGAACAAGAAATGGATCTTTAGGGCAAGCTTGATTCAAATCTATAAAGTCAACACATATTCTCCATTTCCCATTCTTATTTTTAACTACCACTTGGTATGCTGTCCATAAGGAATATCATAACTCCCTTATATGTTTGACCCTTGACAGACGATCCACCTCAAACACAATAACATCTGATTTTTCAAAAGAAAATGTACGCCTTTTTTTCATAACGCGTTTGATCTTCGAGTTTATATCTAAGGTGGGACATATCACCTCGATTAAGACCCCTTCCGCATCTTCTGTTTTCTAAGTGAAAACATCCAAATTATGAAACCAAAATTCTAATTGTTGACGTAAACTTGGGGTCGAGAATGTTCTTATTCGAAGTACCTTCCCATCATAGAAATACTTCTCTTCTATGTTTTCACTTACTGTTAAAGAGCTCGAGGTTTCCTTCGGATCGTCAACTCTCTCTTCTGTTTCTGAGGTCAACCCACCTGATTGCCATTCAACCATTCGATCTTTATTGCTTGAACCTCGGATTCTAAGAGTTGTTGCGGAACATTCTCTATCTACCTTTTGATCACTTCGGATAAACACTACGTGATCGTTGATGACGTACTTCAAAGATTGGTGGACTTTGGAGACAACTGCATACATCATCGAAAGCCAAGATCTGTAAAAAATGGCATTATAACTGGTCGGAAAAACCCACCACCAGGAATAAAACTTGAACCTTATTTCTAAAGTTCACTTTCCCAAACACATTGCACCCTCGAATTCTTCAATCACCTGATTTGTCAAATTCGAAGAGGATTATGCATCCTATCGTATGTTGACTTGAATAGAATATTTGTAGAGCTTCATGTATCTATCAGAACACATCAAATTTCAATACCAGCTATTTCTGCTCCAATTACTATTGCATCTACATGAGGACCTACAGTGCCTCTCAAATCATCCTCATTGAAAAGAATAAAAATAACATATTTCTTACAGGCATTCCTTCTTTTATTTGAGTTGCTAAAATCACCGCATGCCTTTTTCTAGATCTATTAGTATTACCACTAAAAGTATCTCCTCCGAAAATTGCGAAGGACTCAAAGTATTCACATAAACTTCGAAATCGTCCTTGTTTCACTAGCTCATCCATTATCATCAAAATCAATCTGTCTGGATCTGCAACAAAAAATTTCGAAGTAGTATGGAAATCATCAAAAATAGAATCCAGAATCATCAGATTTTCTGCTTGTGAATTTAGATTTGTTGCATGCGAAGTCGATGCAATAGGAACCTTTGACACTATGCTCTGCCCTTTAACATAAGCTGTTAATTTGCCATTTCCAATTAAAGATTGTACCTCATTTTTCAGAGCAATACAATCTAAAGTATTATATCCTATGTCATTATGGTATTTATAGAACCTGTTATTACACTCCTCCCGTAGTCTAAGTATTAGATTGGACTTTTTAAAACTCACGTATCTCTTTGCTTTTTCATAAATCGCAACAACATTTTCAGTTAAATCAATATAGTATTCTGGCCTTATCCACTGATTTGGCCTCAATATTTGAAATTGATACCTTGTAGCCTGAGTTTATCCTCCAATTCGAGGAAGAAAACTATTGTTGTTCATCGGACACGATGGCTGGGTCAAATTCGAAGAGTGCCCCTAACTATTTGACACATGCCTCGAACTCTTGTGACTGGGTCCAACCACGCTTCAAACTCTGGCCAATTCCTCCACTTTAATTTGGTACTCGACTTGAGACCTTAACGCTCCAAAAGTCAAAGCTCTAGTTTTTGTTGTTTGATTTCCTAAATTACCTGACAATAAACCTTGTCGAAATGCGGCCATGGCTACTAACTCTTCACAGTTATCTAAACCAACTTTTGTTAACACAAAACGCTTTGTATAATCCTTCAAATATTCTCCCACAACTTGCTTGCACTATAGTATTATGTCTCCATTTGCTCACATTTCTTTACTTCCCACAAATTATCGTCCGAAAGTTGTATAAAAGTCATTGAAATTGGAAATGGATCCCTTTAGAATTCTGTTGTACCATTTTAAAGTATTTCCATTTAAATCCTTGAGAGAAGACTCTGCATACCAGCCTATCATCATCTTCAAAATTCATCATGTAGTTCTGAAACTGTTCGACGTGGTCATCGGGATCTTACATTATATCGAAAGAGTGATAGACCTTGTCTTAGTTGTCAAGGGAGAGTTTCTCTAGTCAACTCCTTGCACAAACTGATTATCATTTCATGTTCTCATGACATCATACAAATTTCGATCATTTATCCACGTGTATTGATTCGATGTACCTTCACACCATTCTGCTTCCCTCAAACAACGAGGTACATTATATTTCCTTTCCTTTTATTATTTTCGTGACTTTTGAGTTCTACTTTTCTCTTCTTTTGAAGACCCCCAATACCTCTTAAACTTAAATCCCAAATTGTTCAACTTATCGTCACTGGACGTAATATACATTAGCTTGTCTTTTTTCTCCTTCTGTAAAGTATTATGCTCTTTATTAGATTCAAAATGTGTTTTCTTCTGCTCACTTCGAACCTGACCAGTTGTACTAGATCGATTAGATTGGCTATCAATGTCATCCTTATCATCCGTCTGTCTCATCTCAGATTTTAGCCTAGCTGATTGAATATCTTGCTCTCTTTTATCATGCTTCTCATTAGAGCCGTGACTTTATTAGTATCTTGTTCATTCGCATTTCAATATCCGATTGACTTTGTCGAACTGGAACTGATTCATCTTCCCTATGTTCCCTTCCTTGCAGATCAAGTTTTAGCGTTTAAACTACGTTTCAAACCAAAGGATCGTTTTCATTCCTTAATTCCATTATCGATCCAAAATATCTTCAAAGAATCGATCAAGAACAATCAAAACGAAACAAGAAAGCAATTGTGTATGGTTCTATATCAAGAAATCAAGGTACCAACTCACCTCCCACTAAAGTCTCCAATTTGGTGTGGATGAATTATGGTTCTAGAGAGAGATGAAGAGAGATGTAGATTTGAGAGAGAAAAGTTAAGAATAAAAAATAGTTTACCAAAAAATCAGAATCCTTTTATTAAGTTCAACCTTGGCCTTGATGTTTGGGTCTTTGATGATTTAGATGAACTTAAAAATGCAGAAGGAGTTCGATTTGGATCGAGGTTATGGTAGTATATTATCTCAATGGAAACTCGAGGAGCGTTGCTTATTAATCCAGCTACTCTAAATTATTCTTCTTTTTCACTTATGAAGAAGTAGTCGTAAGCTCCAAAATAGGGTTTCTGTTTATCTGGGAAGGATGAAATTCTAGGTTTTTTTACTCCTGCCTTTTTTTAGTTTTGGATGCTTTCTCATAAATTGAATTAAAGGATGGATGTTGGATTCGAGTTTTCTGGTGAAAGTAGCATAGAGATTGATGATTCAGATGAAGGTAGCCAATGAATCTCTGGTACAAACAGACTCTCTTTCTAGATATATGTTTTTGAAACAAACTTTTGCACAAAGGAGTATTTATACACATAACCAAGGGAGAGAGAAGCGGAAGACGCAGAGGAGGCTATTGGGCATAATTCTAAATGGTTGCGTAAATAAAAGTTTGAAACCTATTACATGACATGCCTAGTGGTAGACCTAATACCTAGGGCATGATCACCCCCTCGATTCTCGCATCGAACATTTATAACCGTCGGAATAAAACATCTCCATATGAAAATGTTTGAAGCATCAACAATAGGTTGTTTTGATTCGAGAAAAGAAGCGTTTCCAATAAAATGGGGTCAGCTAACCCTAAGCAGTTCGAACCTTGGCAAAAGGGATCTTTCTTCACCAATAAATATTTCTGATGACAAGTAATTCTCATTGGTTGACTTTTATAAGAAATAAGAGGGCTACTGATAAGAATATAAAATATTAAGGACCAAAATTTAATTAATAAAACCATATATGACAAGTTGTATAGTTGTGGGATAAATTTAAAGTTTTATGTAAAGATAAATGACTAGTATGTAGACCTTTTGTATTACAAATTTTGTTACGCCTAAGTCTTGACACCTACCAAGGCTGAACTTAATAGAGGGATTCTAACTTTTTTATAAATTGTCTTCTTCTTCTTCTTAACTTTCTCTCTCTAAAATCAACATCTCTCTTCATCTCTCTATATAACCAGAATTCATCCACGCCACTTATCAAAAGGATCTTTCTCAACAGGTTTGTCCTTGAATAAATACACATTCAATATGAATCTTTTGTGAACTGATTTAAGAATGGTAAGTCATATACTCGTCCTCCTCGAATAAACTTGTACTCATGTTCACTTCAAAGTTGCCTTGACCCTTTATTCGTACTTTGAGTATTCGTACGTAGAATCATTAGCTGGCCTTTTCGTAATGGTTGAAAGTGTTTGGAATAGTCTAGTAAGCATGGAATGACCCAATAGGCCTGCCATTAGGTCTGAAAACTAACAGGTGTCACGTTATTCATTTACAAGTAACCGTTTGGCATTCCCTTTTTCTACCCAATAGTCATAATCACTCATCCAGCTTCTCTGACCACTTTCTCTTTCATATCTCCTTTATAAACACTCCTCACTCATTATTTGTGTTTTACAAATAACTTTTAGTCAGAGAAATTAATTTTTTTCCTGAGAGAATCCTTAACTACCTTCACGTAAGAACCCAGTTTCCTAGCTTTATTCATATGAAAAACTAATTTGTTGGCTACCTTCGCTGGAAAACTCATATTTCCCAGCTAATCTTCAAATTTTATGAACTAGTTTGAAAATTTTCTTCATCTTAGTTTATGAAAAAATCCCAATCTACTAAAAACCCAATTTTTGGCTGAGAGAGATGCTGAATATAAAGTCGCAGGGTAATAGACGGTTCTCCTCAATTTTAAACTAAAACTACTATTTATGGTAATTTCAACCCCAATCAAAGTTCCCCTGAGTTTCGCAGTTCCTTCAAACCAGAAAGAAACCATTCACTAAAATCTCCTCGACAATCGTCTTCACCATCACAACTTCAACACCTCTTACCCGCATATTCCTCACAATCATTGCTTCAAAATTATTCTCTAGCCATTTATGGCTCCACATATGTTTCTCTTTAGAAGAACCGCAAAGTAACAAAAAGCACATCTATTCACAAAAGATCAGAAAAAGTTTTATAACCCATCAATTATGATCCAACTCGAACATTACACAAGGAGACTCCGCATATTAAACCAGAATCTCATCTCTCCCAAGGTATTCCTGTTAAAAGGAAAGAATTCATAACTATAGGAGACATCGAGGCTAACAATACTTCACAAAATTCAGCCCAAAACACTACTTAAAATATCACGAATAACTCTACCTCACTATCTCATCTTCTGAGGGATATTGTTGAAACTAACCTGGAGTCACAACAAGTTCTCTCAAATAATCAAAAACAAAATCCAGCGTCGAAATCGAATCCTCCTCAACTAATAGACGAAGATTCTAAAAAAGAGGCTGATTCATAGGTAAATATTCAAATGTGGAGGCTAAAAGAAGTTGTGCTGCATCTGATACCGAAGACAATACTTCAAAGAAAGGGGCACCAGAGAAAAAAGAACATAAAAAGAAGGCTCCAGTTGAACAACCTGAGGATGTAGTTGCCTTAGTAAGTGTGAATTTGAACCAACTCCTCCCCAAATACATCATGGCGCTGAAAAAGGTGCCATATATTTATTATATTGAAGCTCAGGCTAGTCATCTAAAAAAACAATGGGGAATGCGAGATAACATAACTATTTGACTACCAAAAGAGGGGGAAACTCCACTTGATTGTGGAGCAGATGAATTGGTGGTCTATCTTGAGATCATCAATTGGGGTCTGCGGTTTCCACTAGATCCGATAAAAGTGGAGTACTTCAAAATCCCGGACCTCTACCCTACACAAGGGACACCGAATTTATGGTTCACACTCTTGTCAGTTATTATGGCTTATAGACTAAGCCAAATCTCTCTCTCCATCGAAGAATTCCTCGCCATGACTGGACTTTCGAATGTACTGGTACTCCCCTTTTACTATCTAACACTCATGGATGATTTCAAAATATTCGACGATCTACTCGAAGCTGATAAATTATGGTAGCAAAGCTTTGTCTTCATATCCGAAGAAAACCCTTGAAAACTCAACCATGTTTGGAGAAACAATAGTGAGTTTTCTCATATTTTATAACTTGAACTAATGTTTCACATGTACCGCTAATGTACTTAGAAATTTCGAAGAGATACAATAGTTGCAACAAGGATGCAAAATACATATTTGCAAAGTTGGCCACTTGGGCAAAAAATGAATGGGGCAATGGGTTCCACTCAGCTTTTCTACCTATAAACTTCATCATTAGTCATCTGTGCAGGATCTCCCAGTGTGCCAACCTCCCTGAAAATTTTAGGGAGCCCCCAAACCAATAGCTTGTTGTGAAGAGATTGATAACACCTGATGGTAAGGTTACTTTTCCTGTGTGAAACAGATATAACAGTCATCTGCCCTTAAAAAAGAAAGGGAAAAATAAAAAAGCAGATAGTCCATCTGGTGCTAGCCCTTCAATTAATATGAAGCCACAAAAGAAGGAGACTAAGACCAAAAGGAAGGCAACTGAAACTAGTCTTCCAACAATTGAAGAAGGAGTCCATGCTGAACCTTCTTCAAAAAGAAAGAAAACTACTGCCTCAATGAAAAAGAGTACTTCAAAAAACTCTACTAGCTAAGAGAGCAAGAAAGAATTATGAAGAAGTTATCTCATAGCGCCTCGTCTCGAAGCTAGAAACTACCGTGGATTACCGAAGATAAATTGTGGTGTAAAATCATCGAGAAGATAACCACTTTATTCATGACCAGTCCAATAGTATAGAGTAGCTTCAAGACCTCTACCAAGATATTGATCTGAGGATCCAACAGATCCAAAAATAATTTCAAAAAATTGGTCATCAAGTTACTGCTCCTCTTTTACCTTAAATTCTAAATAAAGATTGTCTCCTGGCTTTCTCATCTTCTACTCTCATGCCTTACAATAATAAATTGTTCATCCATGCCCAAAAGCCATCGAAAGAAGTTTTACTTGCATTGCAACCTTTTACCAATATTAAAAAGTGGCAAAAACATTGTGCACATAAGTAAACTCTGATTGAATCCATCTGGAAACCATGGCTAAAATATGGTCCGATGTAAAAAAGATGTTGTTGCAGAGAAAAAGATGAGATAAATATTTGGCAAACAGACCGAGGAACAATTTTTGTGTTCCAAACTGACAGGCCGAAATTTATTAAAGAATCTATCCACCTCAAGCATCATGTAAGTTGTGCATGAAAGAAAAACAAAAGAGATCAAGACTTCTCATCAAGCTGAGATACATGAACTTAAAGCTAAACATGTCACGAAGATATCTAAGGGGCTTAAAAGATACTCTTCTCTTCAAAATTCTCTGAACAAGAGTGAAAGAGAAAAAAAGAAGCTAACTGATGATATGACTGCACTCAAGATAACACTCGAAGAATAAAAACAATTCGATGTTAAAATTTCCAAGACTCACTGTGGACGGGACACCCTAGCTGCAATAAAAAATTCCAAGGAGCAACAAACAATTACTTTGCTCCATGAATTCCATGCAGCGTTACCAAAAGCAAATCTGTCAAGCTTTTGCGAATTAATCCCTATAGATAACTGTCCAAGTGAAGCCTTCTACCCTGTTACAGTTAATTCTTCTAAAGAGATAGAACCATAAGAAAATGAAAATGCCACTGAGCAAAAATGAGATTCATCTGAAGAAAAATCTGAGGACAATGATAAATTGTTGTTTCTTTTTGTTTGTTTTTTGAAGTCATCTCTGTTGTTAATGACTAACTTTTGTGAATGCTTAATATCTTGGCATTCAAAAACATTTTTCCGTAAAATCGGAATCTAACTTCAATGAAAAAATACTTTTCTTCTTTCCACATTTATTTGCCAAGTTTTTTCTTATCATGAATAATTTGAATTTCATGAACAAATCATTATCACCCCAAATTTCAATATATGTTACAAATATATTTGTAATTTGTCAAATAAAAATAGTGCAATTAGAAAATGTTAGCACCTTAAATACAACTAGTGCATTTAAAGAATGTAGCACCTCAAATATAATGAGTGCCTTGAGAGAACATAGCACCTCAAATATAATTATTGAATTTAGAGAATGTAGCACCTCGAATATAATTAGTTCCTTTAGAGAACGTAGCACCTTGAATATAATTAGTGTCTTTAGAGAACGTAGCACCTCAAATATAATTAGTTACTCTTAGTCAACAGCTTTAAAGATGATCAATCTTTGATAAGTTACGAAAATCATATAAATACTTGTATTTAAAACAATCACTCGCTAAAAAATAATTTTATTAAAAACCTCAAATATGTACACGACACCTCATTAAAACCTCCATGGGCCAACATGGTGAAAAAAGTGTGTCAATGATTAGAAAAGTCTTAAACAGAAAAAAAACTCATTCCCAATATAGTTTTAAATGTTCTATATTCCAATGATGTTGAAGCATCCTTCCATGCTCATCACAAAGACGATACGTACCTGGCTTTATATTCTATATCACCATAGAAGGACCCTCTTAATTCAGGGCCATTTTTCTAAGTTGCTTATCCTTTGTATGAAGGAATAATTTCCTTAAAACTTTATCACCTACTTTAAAATCCCTCATTCTCACATTCGAATTATACAAAATCCTCATCAAATTTTGATAAAGAGTCATATTAAAATGTGCTCTATCTCTTTTCTCTTCGATCAAGTCCAGCTTTGTTCTTATTGCTTCTTTATTTAGGTCTTCAGAATTATGAATTACTCTATAAGAAGGTAAAGTAGAATTTGCGGGGTTAAGAACATCCATACCAAACACCAAGGAAAAAAATGTTTCTTGAGTTGCCTCTCTAGGAGTTGTACGATAAGCCCACAACACATCTTGTAAATAGTCAGGCGATTTCCCTGCAACACCTGTTAAATTTTTCTTCAAACCCTCTAGAATAAATATATTAGTCACTTCTACTTGACCATTTGTTAGTTGATGAGAAGATGTAAAAAAAACTATGTTATTCCCCTCAAAGTGCAAAAAGAACTCGTTTGTTTATTGTTAAACCGATGACCATTATATGTGGTGATTTTCCGAGGCACTCCAAAGAGACAAAAAATATAACTCACAATGAACTTGTTTACATCCTTGGCTTATATACCAGATAACGGTTCAGCCTCAGCCCACTTCGAAAAGTAATCCACTGCTACAATGATCATTTGACGTCCTCTAGAAGCCATGGGCAATGGTCCTACCAATTATCCCATCTATAAAAAATAATAGATTCGAAAATAGATATAAGTGGAACTTTTGGTTTATGAATAGAATTGGCAAACCGTTGAGAAGTATCACAACCTCGAATTAAGACTTTAGCATCATTCATAATTAAAGGCCAATAATAACCTGCCAACAAAACCCGGCGTGTCAAAGACTTGAAACCACAGTGAGCTGAACCTTCACTATTATGCAACTAAGATAAAATATCTTGAGATTCTTGCTTACCCCAAATAACGCAACAATGGTCTACTTAAAGAGTTTTTTTATAACCCTCCATCCAATACAATATTACTATGGGCATTATACCTTAACATTTTAGCCAGTTGTGCATCTGAGGTAAGGTACCTCTTAGTAAAAATTTAAGGATATTAGATCTCCAATCAGTTCGAATTATGTCTGGAGTGACAAATACCTCCTCAACATATTTACATTGTTCGGATCATGTTAAAATTGAAGGACTCTCCTATAATGGTATTCATGGATATTCTTTTATATAAGAAATTGTTGCTAAACAATCAACTACCGTATTATCTCCTCGGTTATTATACTCTCCAATCACTTTGTCAAACAAAATAGTCAACTTTCAAAGGTCGCGTGGATACAAAATTGATTGATCTTTCTTCGCCTCAGATACATCTGCAATATGATTTGCCACTAGCTGCGAATCTATTTCAAAACAAACTGTTGTTACTCCACATATATTTGCAAGCCTTAAAATGAGTGCCATACTCAACCTCATTATTCGATGCGTGAAAGCCAAAACGAATAGCCTGATACATTTCATCCCAAGAGGGTGCAACTAATTGAACCCTTGCACTATATCCCAAAACTGTGCTTAGAGCAAAATCAGACACTGCTATATAAAAAATAGTTGCTATTCAATTTGAGGCTTAGACAAACTATCTGGTGATAACAAAAGTTCTTTATTCTTTGAAAAAGTTGTTTTACAATTTCGCGTCCATTCAAACTCTTTGGGTTTTCGTAATACTTAGAAAATAGGAAACGTTTGTCAGAAAACCTTGAAATAAATTAATTAAGGGCAGTTAACCTTCTAGTCAAGACTTGCACCACCTTTATAATTTGAGGCGATGTCATCGAAACTATAACCTTCAGTTTTTGAACATTTTCTCTATCTCTTTTTAACTAATGCTATACCCTATACATTTCCCTGATCGGATAACAAAAGTACGTTTTTCAGGACTTGGCTTCAAACGAATGGCCCTCATATTTAGAAAGGCCTCCTCTAAATCTTCGAGGTGTTTACCATCTGTGGAGCTTTTAACCAACATACTATCAATATGTACCTCCATATTCATTCCAATCTGAGGAGCAAAAGCCTTATTCACCAACTTTTGATATGTCGCTCCAACATTCTTTTACCCAAATGGTATGATCCTATAACAATATAGTCATCGATCGGTGATAAATGTAGTACTTTCGTGATCTTTTGGGTCCACTTGGATCTGATTATATCCTGGAAAGGCATCCATTTAAGTGAGAATTTTATTTCCTAAAGTGGACTCAACCAGCTGATCTATATAAGGGGCATAGAATGGGTCTTTAGGACATGCTCGATTTAAATCTGGGAAGTCAACGCATATTCACCACTTTCTGTTCTTGTTTTTTACTAACACCGGATTTGTAGTCGATAAAGGAAATTGTGCCTCCCTAATATATTTGTCCCTAGAGAGATAATCCACCTTTTGCCTCTCACTTTTCCACAGAAAAGGTTCGTCTCTTTTGAATAACACTCTTCATCCTCGAATCTATAGCTAGGCTGTGAAATATTATTTGAAATGGAAGTCTTATCACATCCTCTATTTTTTCAAGCGGAAACATCCAAATTACCAAACAAAAATTTTAACAACTAATCACGCAAAGTAGAAGACAACGATGTTCATATTCGTAAAGTCTCCCCATTGAAAAAAAATATGCTCTTCAATATCCTCACTTACTGTTAAAGAACTAGGGTTTCCCTCGGATCATCTATTCACTCTTCATCCGAGGTTAACCCCTTTGGTTGTTATTCAGCCATCTGATCCTCTGAATTAGAAGCTCGAACCTTGAATGACGTTGCATAATCCAATTGTAAACCCAATTATAGTTGATCATACTGAGAAATTCGAGGCGGATTACGCATCCGATCATACGTAAACTTGAATAACACATTTGCAGAACTCCTTGTATCTATCAGAACACACCGAATTTTAACTCCATATATTTCTGCATTTATAACCACTACATCCTCATGAGTTCCAGTTATTCCACTCAAATCATCCTCATCGAATAAAATAGGAGTAGCATGCTTTCCATATAAATAAGTACACATTCTTTTGCCTACCTGAGTTGCTAAACTAATGATGTGCCTTTTCGTGGAAATATTAGTATTACGAGACATAAAATCTCCCCAAAACTTTGGTAAGGATTCAAAAAACTCATATAAGCTTTGAAAATATCGTTGCTCTACTAGCTCATCCACAACCATCAAAATTAATCGATCTGGATTTGTATCCAAATATTCTGATGCTGCGTTAAAATCATCACAATTAGAATCTAAAATTATTAATGAACTTTCTTTATTCGAATTCAGATTAGTAGTTTATTATGCCAATATGCTCGGAGTTTTTGATCCACTCCTTTTCCCTTTAACAGAAGCAACTAACTTGTTATTTTCTATTAAAATATGTATCTCCTGCTTTGAAGCTATACAACCTACATTGTCGTGCCCAATATCATTATGATACATGCAAAATCTGTTGTTGCGCTCTTCTCTTTATCTATTTATTAGAGCTGGTTTTTTAAAGCTTACATGACCTTTGGATTTTTTGTAAATAATAACAACATTATCAGTTAAATCAGCATAATACTCTAGCCTTAACCAATAATTTGGTAATTGTATTTGTAATTGATAACCTGTAACTTGAGTTAGAAACCCTCTTATTCGAGGAGGAAATTTTGTGTTATTCCTTGGACGATGTGACTGATAATTTGATAAGTGTCCTTAATTATCTGACAAATGCCCTGAATTCTTTTGACTAGGTCTAGCCCCTCCTTGAACCCTAGTTAGTTCTTCCACTTTAATTTGGTCCTCGACTTGAGCCATAACTGGTCCAAAAGTTAATGTTATCCTTTTTTGGTTCATTTACCAAACCACATGGTAATAACCATTGTCAAAACACAGCCATATAAAAAACTCTTTACAATTATCCAATCATGTTAACACAAAAGACTTCGTATAGTCCTTCAATTTCTCTCCCACACTTTTCTTGCATATTATTATTGTATCTCCATTTCATGCATTTCTTTGCTACCTACAAACTGTCGTCGGAAAGTTGTGTAGAAATATCTAAAGTTGACAATAGATCCGCTCAGAATCCTATTATATCACTTCAATATTGTGCCCTTGAAGGTTTGAGAAAAATCTATGCATACCAGCTTGTCATCATCTTCGAAGTTTATCATATAGTTCTTGAATTGTTCGATGTGATCATCAGGATCCTGCATCCCATAGAATGTTTCGACCTTGGAAGAGTAATGGACCTAATCTCACCTGTTAAAGGAGAATTTCTCCATTCTACTCCTTGTAAGTACTGGTCATCTCCGTTTGTTCCTATAATAGCATATAAATTCTGATCAACTACACCTAGTATTGATTAGATGTATTACCTTTACACCATTCTGTATTCCTCATATAATGAAGTTCATTATCTCTTTTTTTGTTTTTATTCCTTACACGATTTTCTAGGTCTGGATGTTTCTTCTTTCAAATGTCCCTGATACCTCTTTTGGTTAGATAATTCTTCCTCAGACTTTGAGCTATCAAATTCATCATCACCAGATGTGATATACTTGTGTTTATCTTTCTTTCTTTTTCGTGGGGTACGATGTTCTTTTTCAGACTCAAAATGTGCTTTCTTCCGTTCACTTCAAAATTTATGAGTTGTATACGATCGATCAGATTGATTTTCCAGCTTGTATTTCTTTCGTACCTCATATTTTAGCCTACTTGACTGAATATGTTGTTCTATTTGAACATACTTGTCATTCCATGTTGTTATTTTATCCACCACCTGATTCATCCGAACTTCAATGTTTGACTGACCTTGCTCCATTTGAATTTGATCATCTTCTATATTTTATTCCCTACGTAAATCAAATCTCAAAGTTTCAATTGCTTTTCGAACTATTGTTTCAGCTTTGTCTCCTGGTTCGATATCGATCTAGAGCGATATAATTGTGCAAGAATTCTACAATTTTTGGTTTTTTCATTTGAAATCAAGTTACTAATCAACTAGAACTCCTAATGTGGTCGCTAATTTGTTAAGTATGAATCTTGTTTCTTGAGAGAGAAAGTAAAAGAGAGAGATTAAATCTAGAGAGAGAAAGTAAGAGAAAAGAGTAATATCAGTCTAATGAAACCAGCAAGCTTCAAACCCCGGTTTACTACACTAGTAAGTTATTAGCCGATGCCGAAACGTGCTACATGGATCTTGAAAAACTTGCCTTGGGTCTGGTAGCAGCAGCGCGCAAGATGCGGCGATATTTCCAAAGTCACACTATCACCGTCCGCACATCCTTTCCTCTGCGCACTATGTTGCATAACTCCAACGTTTCAGGACGTTTAAATAAATGGTCCATCGAACTCGGAGAATACGATATCCGGTTCGAACCACACCGAGCTATCAAGGGCCAAGTCATGGCCGACTTCTTAACCGGATTTCCCACCCCCCAACCAACCAGCGAAAACCTTGATACCTGCATGGAGGGGAATTCCTGGACCCTAGAAGTCGATGGTGCGCCCTCTAACTCGGGTGGTGGCACCGATATCCTTTTACGAACACCAGTAGGGGAGCAAATTAAGCAAGCTATCTGATTCAACTTCCCAGCAACCAGTAATGACGCAGAATATGAGGCTTTTATTGGAGGGATGTGTTTGGTACAAATCTGCGGTGCGACCAACCTCCACGTGCGCTCAGACTCCAAACTAGTTATCAATCAGGCTAAGGGTATTTTTGACGCTAAGTAGGAAGCCACTAAAACCTACCTCGTGATCCGCAAGGAAATCGAAGCCGAGTTTACGAACGAGTACCCCGCTTTGCCAACTCTCCCGCCGATGCATTGGCCAAAGCGGCCGAGGCCGCTGTCCACACTCTCTGTTTCCTTCTTGCAGGATTTTATTGGCCTGAACTTGCCGCCGACGCCGAGCTCTTAGTTCAACAATAGCATGCACGCCAGCAATAGGCTAACTCTTCCGATAAGCCGGGCGAGCCAATGACAGCTACCCCTGTTCCGTGCCCTTTCGACAAATGAGGAATCGATCTCGTTGGACCTTTGCCGATGGCTACATGCAAATGCCAGTTTTTAATCGTCGCGGTAGATTACTTTATAAAATGGGTAGAAGCCAAAGCACTAGTATGCACCCGATCCCAAGAGGTATGTGACTTCATACACAACCAAATCCTAACACGCTTCGGAATACCACAAGTTCTAATGATGGATAATGGGCCTCAATTTCAAAACAAGGCATTCTCCACCTTTTGCAATAAATTTGGGTTCAGGCAGCACTTTACCACCCCCTACTACCCACAAGCGAACGGGAAAGTCGAGGTCACCAAACTATACAATCCTTGACGTTTAAGAAAAAACTGGTCGGGGAAAAAGGAAGATGGCCGGATAAACTAGCCGACATGTTGTGGGCTTATCGAACAACCCCTAGGGCCACCACAGGCGTGACTCATTTCTCCCTGATCTATAAATCTGAGGCCGTCGTACCAGTTGAAATATTGATCCCCTCTCATCATATTGTTACTTACTCCGAAGCAGACAATAAGGCCGGACGAGCAGCAGACATCAATTTAATTGAAGAAGGACGAGATCAGGCGCGCATAAGAGCTGAGCATTACAGAAGTCTGATGCATAGCCTTTTTAACTCCAGGCTTCGACCACAGACCTTTAACAACGGCGACCTCGTTATGAAAACGATTTTCCAAGGATCGGGTGAGCAAAATCTTGGGAAGCTTGGTCCTAATTGGGCTGGGCCCTACACCATAATTGCTAAAGGCCATCATGGGGCATTCTACCTTGCCGATGCTGAGGGCAATGCCCTTAAACACCCATGGAATATCAGTCATCTTCAGTTATACCATACTGCGATGTAAAAATTTTGATGCGTTCGTTTTCCCTTCCGATGGCGCGGAAGGGTTTTTTAATGAGGCATCTACATATCTATCATCAATACATTTATAGTTTTTCGTCAACTTTGTGTTTATACTTATTTTTTGTAACTCCGCCATAGGGTCATCGACCACTCCTAAAAGGCAAGGCAATAGGGGCCACATTATGCCACACTTAGACAAGATCTAATAAATATGACAAACGGGCCAATTGACCATGCCCGTTGGGCTATGTTAACGGGCCATATTGTGCTCAATAACGCACTCAGGTATTAATAACCGCAAACTACTCCAAACCCAATGGGTTATGCAAATGGCCGAACCGGTCGCTCCGCGGACTCAACTATGGCCACTTTATTAGGCGTAAGTTACGCAATGAGCCCCACTGTGCTCGATCTTGCAGAAAAAGTTCTCAATCCAAACAATTTAAAAGTATAAACACGCGCCATACTATTAGTACAAATCATCCAGCAACATCCAAATACACGTTTAAATTACACAAAGGCATCCACAGGTTTTTCAACAAAAAATAAATGTCTTTACAAGTATTCCTACACTATGTGTTGGCAAGATTTACCGCTGCATCCGCAACACTCACTTTTCCCGTCTCCGCCGCCACGAACAATTTTTGATAAGGCCGAAAATCCATATCTAGATTCAAGGCCTTCAGCTCAGGTACCAATTTCACATTATCCTTATGAACTTTCCCCAGAGCCACTTGCATCACCTGGCGCTCCATGGCTTCAACATCGGTAGCAGCTTTTTTCTTGAGCTCAGCTACTTCACCGCGCCTCTCCTCTTTTTCCCTCTACAGTTCAGCCAACTGTACTTTCACATCAACCAGCTCTATTGAGAGGTCAGCCACTTTGGAGGCCTGCTCCTCCATCTTGGTCGCCTGGCGAATATTTTGCTCCATCAGTTGCGAGTTCTGCTTGATGAGCGTCTGGTTCTTCTTTAGCAACTCATTATTCTGGGCGGTCAATAACGTGGTGGTCGTCATCATCTTCAGGCAATGCTTGCTCCCTGAATCTCTCTCCGCACATGCCTTGCCAAGTTGGCGTAATAGCTCATCTTTCTCCTTTTGTGCTTTCTCTGCTCGTTGCTTAGCCAGTCCGTACGTGTTTTTGAACCGAGCCTACTCGGTAGTCATACCTTGCACCGAGCCAAAAAACATAGGCTCCGGTTTCCACCTCTCCATCGTTTGGACGACTACCGAGGACATACGCCGATATGCCAGGGCATGCGAATTATATTACATCTGCATAATACACGTCGTTAAAACTACAATGCATACAAGTCACAGTCAGCTGCATAACTTACAAATTCAATACCATAATACTTACCTTCAGAGCCAACCCCAATTGACACTTCAGAATTTCGCTCATCGGTAGTGTATCATTGAATGACAAATCAGAGCCATGCCGGACCTGATCTATGATCATCTGAGAAGCCGCAGGCATCACCAACTTCAGTGACGGCTCTAGTATCGGTTCGGTGTGCTGCGACATTTGCTAAGCCCCATCGCCGACTTCTCCAAATCTCTCCGTATAAAGGGCTTAAGGCACCACAACATTTACCAAAGAGGCCCCTGATCTAAGGCCGTGCACAAAATTCTTCATCCTTTGTGCTACATGGGGTGGAGTCTTTTTTCCCTTCGCCCAACCCTCTAACTCCGGCACCTTATCATCAATCAAAACTACCTCTGGATATTTTCGAGAGGGTCTCTTCTTCTCCTATGATTGCACATCACCAACATCCTTCACAAAAGCCCCCACCACTCCATCCATCTCGTCCTCATCACCCAAAGCTAGCTTTCGTTGATAAAAGGGAGCAGAATTAATCACCCCCTTTTTCTTCCTTTTTAGCGGATTGACCGCTTCCTCTGAGTCTTCTTCCCGCGACCTCGCCTTCTTGCCACTTCCTTCCACCCCTTCGTCTATAAAAGCCAGCTGTCCCTCCTTGTTCTGCATCTCCACCTCCTCACCTTTTTGTGCCCCTTCGAGCGTAAATGATGACCCGCTCGCTTCTCCGGCCTTTCGTCCCGACGGCACCGTTAGACCCAACCCAGAAAAGTCTCCATCTTCGCACCGCTGCTCCAATAGTGCTCGGAGCCTCTCCAAAGTAGCCTTTTCTTTACTACCACCCATCGTCACTCTCCCGTCATCTGTCACTGAATGTTCAGGAATGCGCCACATACCGGCCTTTAAATAATTCACCCCACAGAAGACTTGTGTCGGCTCGCCTCCCCAAGCAGCGTGCGCCGTGGCGGACAATGTTGCCAAAAGATTCATCGATCCTTTCGGACGACCTTCTTTGCACCACTCCTGGTACTTCCCTTCACCTCCACTAACACATCATCAGTTATAACTAACTTCACAGATCAATCTACATACACAAATATTTCGCAAAACCTTACACTTAGACTTCCAACGTCTCTCTAACTGGAGATTCAACGTAGCACTCTCATGCTCCCAATTACCAGACACATAAATAAACCTATGCTTCCAAGTCTTATCAGAATTGGGGAGGTCAACTATGTGTCTCGCTCCATTTAACTGCAGATAGAAGAATGGTGACCGCTCCAGTTTGGACACCTCCATCACACCTAATACATTGGCCAAACAAAGAGGTATTTTAAAGTATTGAGAGCTCAGGACGATACTCAACCACATCTCCACCCATTCGTCGTTAGCTAGGTGGGACATATCACAATAAAACTAAGAAAATCCCTAATTAGCGGGGACAAGAGAAGCTAATTAGGTATCCCCCTCTCAAATAAAGTTGTGAACAAATAGGTATCCCCCTCTTCAGTTGTATAAGGTTTGTCCACCGCCCGAGGCGCCCTAATGGTCACATCATCGGGAAACCCATACCTACTCCTAAACTCCATTAGGGATTCCTCGGTCAGATACCCATACTTCAGGGTAATTTTGGCAAAATGCTCCTCTAATACATCCATCGCCTCATACTCCGATTTCAATTCTATTGTTTTCTTCTTCATTGTTTTCTTTGGCGCCATGTATAAACCGACTGCAATTACCCAATAATGGTTATCAGAATAGGGTTTCACCACATGATACGTGGTCTTATTCTCAATAAACCCAACATTTGGTACAACAAATCATACATTCTCAAAACTCTATAAACCCCTAAAATTATTTAAACTTTCCTTTCCTTAGACTGTCTAACCTAACTTACAGTGGAAGACCAAAAAGAGATTACGTACCTGTTTTAGTACTCCGCTCCCACTTGTATCTCCGGTGTCCTCTACCAACAGTGAGTCAAAGTGTTTCTAAGTCGTGACGAGAATGGTTCTTTTCCTCTCTAAATCTCTCTCAAGAAATGTTTCCAAAAGAATCTTTACACAATGAAAAACTTAGATTTTATTTAAAAAAGAAAAACCTCTCAATACCCGAGAAACAGTTCACTTACCAAACCGTCACCACAATGATGACACCTGTCGAATCATGCATCGAGAACTCAAACGCTTATCAAGTTTTTCTATAGTAACTTGTCTGGAAAATCAAACCAAATTGACACACGCTAACAGAGAGTGACACGTCACCCACACCTTTTTCATTTCTTTTTTATTCCAATCAGTAATTATTTCACATTTACTCATTGGACTAGGGGGAACCCTGATAAGGGAGTAGGTACCCACAACTAATATCAAGGATACACGTCGAAGAGAGCAGGACAAAGTAGAGCGGAGCAGAGCAGAACAAAGCCGAGCAGGACAACATATAACAGAGCAAAAAGAAAGACTAGAAGAGCAGACAAAGCGTTTAATCCAAGCAGGAAAGACATAAGACCGGGCGCGTTGATCTAAGCCGGACAAAGCATGACTAGAAATACGCATGCTCGGTCAAAGCGACCACGTAAAAAAGAGGCTAAGTAGCGCTCAGCTTTAGTCGAGCAGAGCACAATCAGAAGTAGGCACGCTCGACTCGAGTCGGTGCGGAATTTGGCGCGTAACATCACTCGATCAAGGACGAGTTAACATCAAACCTAACTGGGCAGACAAGACAGCCCCAACACCGACCGAGCGGTAACGACAAAAGGTGCTTTACACTGAGAGTTGTAAAACTAACCGCTACGTCAACTAGTATTAATGAGTACAGCATAGTGGACTATATTAAAGACCACTAATCAAGGATAAATGATCGACAGTCAAATATTTAGGGATTGTTGATTAAGGAGAATATATAGCAATCGACTATATACGGGTTGCGACCCATTAAATATTTGTAATTAATAAGGGAGTTACGGGCAAGAGTAGTATATATAAGGGATAAAAGACATTGTAAAGGGGATATACTCAAAAATCTTCTCGAATCAATAATATTATTACCTTGACAGTTTGGTGTTTTAGGTTTTTCCAATAACAGTTATACTTACGAAGAATAATGAAGATATTTCTTAACACTTCCAACTAATGATGAGCGGTGTTGGGTTTAACGATCATATCGTTGATGTATGCTTCCATATGGTTCCCTGACTAGTTTTTAAAGATTTGGTTGATCAGGCGTTGATATGTCGAACCAATATTTTTTAAGCTGAGGGCCATGACAGTATAACAAAAGAGCTAGCGCTCAGTTTGGAAAGTGGTGTGCTATTGTCGCTCTAGTGCATCCGGATTTGGTTGTAACTTGAATATGCATCCGTGAAGGGCAGAAACTCAAATCACGAGGCGGAATCAAACAATTGATAAATGCGAGGTAAAGGGAAAACATCCATGGGGAAAGCTTGATTTAGGTCAGTGAAGTCAATACACATGCGCCATTACCCTGCCTTCTTTTTTACCAAAACTTGGTTTGCAACCCAGACCGGGTACCGAGCGCGACGAATGTGCCACAGGCCGTATAACTTCTCGACTTCTTTGCTAATAGCCTCCTGCTTTTCTACGGAAAAGAAACGACACTTTTGTCTGACATATTACCAAGGGGTCAACCCCCGATACATTATAAGTAGTCCATGAAAAAATATCCAAATTTTGTTGTAACAAATTAACTAAATAATTTCTAAAAACAGAATCTAAAGTCGTACCTACGTGCAATGTGCGCCCTTCTACTACCCATGTCATTTTCCTATGCACTTTCCCTAGGATCATCAATCGGGTCAGGCGCTGGGGTGATGGTGTCTGGTTGAATTGTCTCCCCCTCGCCTGTTAATTGCTACCGCATTGGTTTGCTTTAGTTGACTGCCACTGAGTAGCAGGTCTGAGTTGTCATATAGCTTCCCCTTATCATCTCTAGAGAATTACCCACCGGCTATTTGATACATTGACGAAAGGTGCAACGAGTAGCCTCCACTCGATGCAGCCATGGTCGTCCAATAATGGTATGATAAGAACCCGAGGTGTCAGAAATCATGAATAGTGTCTTGATCTCCCATTTTGTAACATCATCCCCTACTTTCCCCCATAGTGAGCGAAGGAGTTGGAAGATACTATGACCTTGTTCGGTATATTCTTGTTAATATATGGGGAACACTTATGAATATTCTTGATCAAACAATTGATTAATGACCTTGTTCGGTATATTCTTGTTAATATACTATGATTATGTCATTCTACCGAACAAGGTCATTAAAACCGTAATTGTTGCAAGATGAAATAATCATAGTATATTAACCAGAATAACAAGAAACATACTTATTACTGATCGAGAATTAAAGTGTTCTTGAGATTTTCGATAATACTAGCACTCTGTGCAACAATTCTAACTAGGTGATAGGAGATGTCACTTTTTTGTAACGTGATCAATATCGGGGAGCTCCAAGAGGATTTGAGCCAAATCAGTATTGTTACCATATAATGAATGGACATTCCAAGAACAAGTTGCATGTTGTTTGGTATTGGATCTTTGCTAGGAGGATGAGGAATAGTAGTTGGCATAGTGGAATGGGAAGAGTTTGTGTCCTCCGAACAGTTGGTAACAATATGTCCAAAACGTTTACATCTATTACTGATAGGTTGAAGGCCCTGGTATTCTATACGGAGGATGTGTAGTTGGTCGAGGCAACTGATGCCCACCATCGCCAGAAACAAGTCGATGGCGCTCCTGATTATGCATATCCTAGCCAAGCTTAGATGGGATTTGCTTGCAGTATGTGTATTAACGTATATCGGGGCTATGAGAAAACTACCAAGGATACTCAGGTTATGCTCAGACCAAAATTCATGGGGATGGCCATATAATTTGACATGAAGCGAGATTGAATTCAGGGGAACTGAACGAATGTAGCCATGGGCTCTCATCTTTTGAGGATAATGGGGTGGTAGTTGAAGAACTAGGGGCCCATCTCAAAAACTTGCGTAGTTTTATCAGTAGTAGAGAACTTTAAAAAATAAGTGGCATGATGAAGTTAGCCTATACTAGTGATGTCCATGCATGCTCTAAATTTTGGCTACTATGGATTGAACATCGTTGGATGATGGCTTCTTGCCTAGAAAATAACCAAAGAGGCACTTAACCCATTTGCTATTTTCCCCGCTGATAGTGTCTGGTGGGAAAACAAGAATTCCTCTCGAAGGGATTAAAATTTATCGACCAACATTGTTGATCAGATATCTTGTGAAGGGGCAGGAACAAAGCCCTAATAAGTTTTTGGATAGGAATCGTAATAAGGATTAAGGTAAGATCAGTCCTGAATTACTTAATAGGGGTAGTACTTGCATGTTCACAAGGGAGGTAGGCTAAGAAGCATGTTGGGAGTGATAAATGTTGTTGAAGTAGTGTAAGGTGACCTAAAAGGAGTAAGAGGCCTTGTTGTAAAAGTTTCAGTGGTCGTGTAACATATTTCTTTCTGGACCAGTTTAAAAATCCACCATGATTGTTACATTATGAAAAAGATTAAGGAAAAGAGGAAAGGAAGCTACAATGAGAGAATATGACAAATATGGCAGTGAGGGATATGAGGTGGTCTGAAGGAGTGTGATGGTGTGAGTTGGTTGATTAGGATTATGGCTCAAGTGGATGGTCGGCTTGGTTTGGAACACGTTTTTTTGTTTATAGGTGGTTAAAGAAATTTTTGATGGATTAGGGCTTGGTTGATAAATGAGTCAGAAATTGTTTGGTTGGAACAAGTATTTTTTCATTACACTTTCAACTTGTTGGGTAACACAAGAGAACCTAAAGGATTGGACCTAGATTTCATGCATTGGGTATACATGGATAAGAACACACAAGAGACAACAATGGTAATTGTATAGGGGATGTAATAATTGTTGTATATATACTTGAAAGAGTAGGGTTTGGGTTATCACATGGATTAATAGATTGCGGGAAGATTGTAAGGAAGAGCTCTAGGGGATTAATGGTGTTCTTATCAGCAGGGGTAACAAATGGTTAGGCGATATCCTGACTAGGGATCACCCGGAAGTTACCCCTCGTTTTGTTTGAGGGAGTGTTGATAGGGGTTGGAGAAGGCATTTTGAAATTTCCACAATTGTGCGGTCCTTTTCTAAGACATATGATTGATAGAGGCATGGGTCACCTAAGTAAATGGTAGTGATACGGCCGAGCTTGGTGTTATGCATGCCAAATTCTATCTCGGAATCGTCTTCCTCCTCATCAATTTGCATGTCATTATGGGGGGCGAAAAGAGAAGAAAAAAGTGACAGATCTTCCGTCAGGCTCTTAGAAACCTCTAACACTAGTCTTCAAAGCATATCTTGCTCTTATAGGTACTTGTTTGAACTAGATGGAAGTGGAAGAGAGGCATGCACAGAGAGTAGTGGGTCGTGCCTGCGTACCTGAAAAATAGTATTAACAGAGGTGGATTTACTAAGGCAAGATGGTGTAGAACTAGATGACGGTTTGGTTTCAAAATAAAGGGATGTACCGTACGAACTCTGAGGGAGGTAAGGGTCACCATAGGGAGGAACTCGTCGTTATGCATGTAGGTTTGGGTAGTAGAGTTGAAGGGTGGGGTGAGTTTTTGATGGCAATCGGATTCCCTCATTTTCCTATAGGTTTTGGCTTAGAACGGGTGTTAACCATGATGGGTGGGGGTAGATAGCTTTTCTATAGAAGATAAACAACGGTTTTTTATGAGCAAAGTTTTCAGTTTAATTTGTTGGTAATGGTTCCACTGGAGATTTAATACAAAGTGGGGAAGAGCTAATGCTCCAGTAAGCGTAGTGGGTATTGATATGGTGACAGGGAGGCTCTTTTTGAGGGGAAATAACTGGTGATGAAGGGTTGTATGCAATGATCACCAGGTTATCGTACAAGATCTCAGTCTCGAGATTATGGAAGATTTGGCTTCGGGTATTGAATGAAGAGAGAGATTCCAACTCGCGCGCGTTGTATATATTGGCTGGTTTAAAATAAACTTAAAAGAGACACAAAGTCTCTTTGGAATAGCCTATAAAATGAGGTTTGTCATCTGTAACATGAGATAAGGAAGACTTTTTTTGAATGTTGTCAATACAAACTGTACGTCGCTCAAACATGCAAAAAAGGTAACCTACAAAATAGAGGTGAATGTTCGAAGAATTGCAGTAATATGCAGAGTTTAGAATGTCAAGAAAATTAGGCATGGTGACTTAAATAGATAAATCGATGTGTACTGCATTAGATAAACCCTTGATGGTAAGGAAAATCAAATAACCTATTAAAGCATGTATTAGTTGGTAAGAACATGTTAATAGCATTGAGTATGCCATGGAAGCCTTGATGAGGAAAAATCTTCAATCAATCAAACAATAAAACAATTTCTAGAGATAAATTAACAATAATATAAAGAACAATAATATACAAAAAAATATAATATTAGTTATGTATAAAAAAAAATGGTTCGATTACGATTAGAGTTTTAACTCTATTTCTTATTAAGACCCTCTTTCTCTCTCTGTATTTATCTATAACTGCTATATATTCAAAACAACAAATATATAGTAATACCTCTTGCAATTAGATCATAAATATATTCATTGTGCTTTAATACTATACGAAATATAGCTTTATCAGGAGTCCTCCCTAATCATTGAGTTGGAGTATAATGAAACTTAAAGATTATACAATGGTCGAATATAATATTCAGATATTGTAATATTCAATTCTTTCATTTCCCATGTCTTTAGAATACCCACTGTCTTTGGTGAAACGTGTACTTTTGAATTTTTCGGTTGTTAAGCCTGGTGAGGTTTATTTTAGGCTGAGGGTAATTTTGTCAAGTGTTTTGGAAATTTTTTAGAGTACTAAATGTTTGGGTGTTTTGTAGAGAGATATTTGAGTTGTCTGGTTGTATTAAATGTTCATTACCTTTATTAATGAAAGTAGTTGGGGTATTTATACCCTTAATTATGGACTCATGGGCTTTATGGTAAAATTATGGAACCGGATCAAGTTTAAGGACTCATTTACCACCTAGCTTAGTCAAAAGGTGTTTAGTTATTTTATACTTTTGTCATGTCCGGATAGTTCAGTAGGCAGTTTATGTCCGAATTGCCCTTGTCCGGAAATCTCAGTAAGCAGTGGTGAAGTTATCCGGACTCATCACTAGCCCTTTTTTTAGGCCTTGTCAAAAAATCTTTGGCAGGACTAAAATTTTTACTTAGTCACTAACGACGTTTTCCAACCTGCTTGTGTATCTGGCTTGAGGTTCGTCCGGACTGATTTCTTCCTCGAATACTAAGAGTTTTTCTTTGGATCGTGGGACACGTGTCACAATCTGATTCGACCTACCAGCCGTTTTTTACCTAGATCGGCGCCCCCACTAAACCTAAAAAGTAACCTATGCATTTAATTTTTCTTACGTCAGCGCCGTCTTCTCCTGGGTATCGGTTACATTTTTCTACTAATATATAAACTATTTTTTTACTGTTTCATTATCTTAATCTCTCAGAAAATCTTTCACAGAGTTTTTCAACCTTTCTTTCAAAATCGTTCTTGGATAGTTTTATGTTCACGGCTAGAAACGCTCTTATAAAAGGCGGCTGGTTGAATCCGTCCGAATTAGAGAAGGCAAAAAAAGTTGAACGAGAGAGGCACATTGCTGCTGGTCTTCCAGTCTCCCCAGGCGATAAGTCTGATAAACCATCCCAATAAGCTGATCAAGGATCATCTTCTACTAGAAATCCAAAACTCAAACGTCTATTCAAACCAACCTTTCACCAATCTAATCAGGCTCCTCTGTTCAGGAGTCCTAACCTTCTACTACCCAAGAAAAGGCAGTATCAAGCGTTAGAAAATCCTCCCCTTCGATAGCCATGGGATATAATATTGAAAAATCTCCAGAGAAATCGAATCCACGCCGGATAACTCGCTTGGTGAAAGCCTAAGCAACTGCCTCACAATCAAAGTCCTCCAAACCGGAGGCCTCTAAGTCTGCATCCAAAGACAAACCCTTCGGATCATAGATTTCTATAAGAGCCCCTCGAAATAAGCCCTCCGGATCAGAGGCATCCAAAGTAGCTTCTCAAGCAAAATCCTCCGGAACTGAGCCCCAACCGGACACCAGGCCTCTAGAAAAAACTGGTGTTCAACCATCTGGATAGACCATTGAGCCGGAAGCTGACACTCTTTCATCCAAAACAACCGATAAACCTTCCACAATGATGGAAGAAGTGATGGAAGATAGTATCGAAGAGGCCCCCTTCGAAACTGAAGTCTCAGGGAAAACTGGGGATGCTGCCTCTGACAGGAAAGGGAAAGGCAAAGTGAAGGTTGGAGTGGCTCATCCATATCTTCTGGAGTGCTTGGAGATCAAGGTAGGACCTTGCTTCCAGAAGTTCAACGTGAAGTATTTGTTGGCCATGTAGAACATTAACTATGTTTATACTCTTACTGTCAAGCTGGGCCGGATCCGGACAAAGTGGGGGATCCCAGAGTCAGTGAAGGTGAGGATTCATGTCACTCCGGAGACTCCAATGGACTGCAAACTTAATGAAGTGGTCATCTACACTGAGCTGTTCAACTGGGGGCTCAGATTTCCTTTAGACCCAGAGATCGTCAGGTATTTTTACCTGATTAAGCTTTGCCCAAGCCAATTAAGTAGAAACGCTTGGTACTCCCTCCTTGCCTGCATAACGGCATCAAGAATGTCCGGAATCCCTCTCCCTATGGAGCAATTTTCCGTTGTGGCAAGCCTGTGCAAAAATCATCACATCCCATTCTATCACCACAACATGGGAGACAATTTCAAAGTGGTAGATAATTTATTGGAGTCGGAGAAGAATTGGAAAACTCAGTTCTTATTCATCAGTGGGTCATGGGAGAATGGGAGAAAGATCAAAGCCAAGATTAACCCTGGCATGCTCACTAGTAGGTATAAAAGTACAAGTAAGTTCTTAAATCTTGTTTTTCTTCTTCTTTTCACTTTACAACTATTCCACTTCTGAATCACTCATTACTTCTTTTTCAGTACTACCGAAGGAGTACACCGGATACCTGGAGGAGGGGCAGACTACAAGTGCCAAGTTAAATGCATGGGCCGTAGAACGTTGGGGGGACGCATTCCACAACTGTTTTACTTCTGGCAATTTGGTGAGATCTCATCTGTGGAATACCACAGGCCGGAGATATCTCACATGGGAAGAATTGACCACACCACCTCCCCCAGCTGTCATCCTCAAACGAACAGAGGAAAAAGATGTTAAACTGGCCTTGCCCTTTAGAGCCAAAGCTCGTAGCAAGATGAAGGAAAAGAAGAAGAAGGCTGCACCAGAGGCAGTTTGGGTTGCTGCAGAAGAGACCGGTCCGGAGAAGCAAGGAGGAATCGACACCTCCTTGCTCCAAGTGGTGGAAGATGAAACTGTCAAGGAGACAGGAGAAAAAACCAAACCCACCAAAGCCTCCGAAGAAGGACCGAAAACAGGGAGCCAGTAGCGATGAAAGGGCTGCCAAGAAGAAGAAGGTCACCTTAGGGGGAGAAATAACTCTACGCCCTTCAAAGCTTCCTCCTGCACCAGCTCCTGGTGACCCAACCTTGGCAGAGAAAATTCTAACAGACTTGCAACTGGGAGAGGGCACCAGAGGGGGGCTTAACATCAGAGCCCTTCAAGATATTGGACTCTGCTTCACTAATTCGGAGAAAGATGACTTCGTTGGTCCTTTCCGTCCTTCAGGTTCTTCCAACATGGTAACCTATAATGGTAAGTCTTTTTTCTATTTCCGAAGACCAGGACACGGTGGCTCATTCTCTTTTGGTCATATCCAACCAGTGCTCGATTTAGAGAGGCAGGTGAAAAATCAGTCCACCCTTATCAACACCCTTAAGGGGCTTGCAGAGTTGAAGAAGGACAAGGAAGATCTGTCAACCAAGCTAGCCACTTCGGAGAAAGCTAACACTGAGCTCCAAACTAAGTGCTCCGGTTTGGAGAAAGATCTTTTCAATTTAAAGGAAGATGTGAAGACCAAAGATGGTTCCATTCAGACCTTGTCCGACGAAAAGGTTTCTCTTGAAGAGGTTGTGTCTAAAGCAACCAAGGAGAAAGAAGACTTGGTGAAAGAGCTTGAACAAAGAGTTCAGGCCAACATTGATAAATACACCAACGAGGTGATAAATTCCTTGGAAAAAAGGTATGCCGAAGTGAAGTCTGACATGGTACTACTTTTTGACACGAAACGTTTCCGAAGAGGACGCTTGGTACCTTGTGGCAATATGTGGAGTATGAAGAAATCCCATTCCATACAATGGCAGACGGTGATAAAAAGAACTACTCTAGTGGAATCGATTATACCACCGATGAAGAAGAATGAACCCGGGAGAGTTCAAGCACTGAGCTCAAAGGTCCTAAGAAAGGAGGTGACGTAGGAACATCCGAAGGGAATAAGCCCTGAGGTTTCTAACTATCTTTTTTGCTTCTTTATTTTGTGCACTATTAAAGTCCTTGGATGGCTAATGCATTTTAAAGTTTTAATATCATTATCCGGTTCTTACCCGGACAAGCTTATCTTACCCAATTTTTTCTTTGTTCCATACGTGCTTTCAATTTTAATGGCTAATGTTTAAAAGAGCCCTTCTTTACTTTACAAATATTTAAGGTGAGAGTGTTTAAAATCTTCGATGACATGTATTTAATGGTCATCATTCAACCAGATTAATCTGATCTGTTAAAGATCTTCAGTATTAAATTGAAGACTTGAAAGGAATTGTGATCAAATCACACCGAATATTTTAAGAAGGCATCATATTTCATTGAAAAAACCAGACACCTCACTAAAACCTCCCCGCGCCACCAGGGTAGGAAAAAGAATGCCCCTAATATTTACATGGACTTTAAACAAGTAAATGTTTACACAACTTTCATTCTAGATATAACCGGAGGTGTTCAATATTCCACGGGTGCTTTAAGATTCTTCAATCTTTGTCTTGAAGCCTATATGTACGAGGCTTAAGCTTTTCGGAGACCTCATAAGGGCCTTCCCAGTTCAGAGCTAGTTTGCCGAACTACTTTTGTTTAGTATGCAAGAAAACCTTTCTTAATACTTTATCTCCTGACTGAAAATCTCTTCTCTTGATTTTGGAAGCAAATCTGCTTCTCATCAAGCCTTGGTAATGGGTGGTTCTAAGATGAGCCTTAACTCTTCTTTCTTCTATTAAGTCCAACTGACTTCTAATTGCCAATTCATTGGCCTGTTTGGAATAGTTGTGGACTCTGTATGATGGTAGAGTTGCTTCTATAAGAGTAATTGCATCCATCCAATATACCAATGCAAAAGGAGACTCTTGTGTAGCAGCTCCAGGAGTAGTCTGGTACGCCCACAATACTTCTTGCAAATAGCTTGGCCACTTCCTTGCAACCCCTTCTAAATTCTTTTTCAGACCGGACAGAATGGTCCTGTTTGCCACTTCAACTTGACCATTTTCTGTGGGTGGAAAGGAGAAGAGAAGCAATGCTGAATGCCCCTGGAGGCATAGAAACTCTCCATATCCTTGTTATCAAATTGTGGCCCATTATCTGTGGTTATCTTTTGTGGGACCCCAAATCTGCAACAAATATTAGACAAGAAAAAATTCCTGCCATGGGGCTGCTTCTATCCACTTTGAGAAATAATCAGTGGCTACAATAATAGTCCTGCACCCACCGGACACTATTGGTAGAGGTCCAACTAAATCCAGTCCCCAACGAGCAAAAAGCACTGGCTCAAAAATTGACTCCATAGGAATAGTTGGGATATGAATTTCGTTACCATATCTTTGGCATGGGTCACATTTCTTCACTAATTCCTTAGCATCTGCCATTATGGATGGACAATAGTATCCTGCAAACAAAACCCTTCGGGTTAGAGCTCTATAGCCACAGTGTGTTGATCCCTCTCCATCATGTAGTTCTAATAAGACAATTTGGGACTCTTCAGCCCCCAAACAATGTATGAGAGGTCTGTTGAACGACTTCTTATAAAGAACCTCTCTTATGATCAAGAAACCACGAGCCTTGTGTTTCATTTTCCTTGCCATAGCCTTCCCCTGAGGCAAAATTCCATCAGAGATGTATTGAAGAAGGGGAAATCTCCAATCTTTGGGTTGAACCACTTGTACACTCAAGCTGTCCTCCTCTTCCATGCTCTGAATTGGTTGTATAGATGGGAATTCTTGTACATGAATCCATGGGTAGGACTGAGAGTATGCTATGGTTGCTAAGGAGTCTGCCAGCGTGTTTTTCGATCTAGAAATATGCTCATAGCTAACATTTTTGAAGTTGGCTGCCACTTCTTTAAGAATAAATAAGTATTTGATCAACTGATCCTTCTTGGCTCCAGATTGACCTTGAGCATGTTGGATAAGAAGCTGAGAATCACTCATTAATCTAACTCTTTTAGCTCCACACAGAAAAGCTAACTTTAGACCAGCTATAGCTGCCTCATATTCAGACTTATTGTTAGAAGCCCTAAAAGCAAAGTATAGCCTGGTATAACTTATCACCATATGGAGAGGTTAAACAATCCCATCCCCACAACCCATTGTGCTTGATCCACCATCTATCCGGACAATCCACTGTTCTTTAGTTTTCTCTTTTATAGCTTGTTTAGTACTTCTGTTCGAATGAAACTCTACCAAGAAATCAGCAACAGATTGAGCTTTGATTGTAGTTCGTGGGGAAAAATCAATATCATAATCACCCAATTCCATTAACCATTTCGTCATCCTGCTTGATATGTCTGTTTTTTAAGAACATTCTTCAAAGGAAAAGATGTATGGACGATGATGGAATGAGACTGAAAATATGGCCTCATTTTTCTGGCAGCATTCACCAGGGCTAGTGCCAGCTTTTCAAGCTTTAGGTACCTCTTTTCAGCATCCATCAGACGGCTTAAATCGTTGTCTAGCCCCTCGACTATCATATTTTATATCATTTAGTCCCTCGACTAAAATATCACTGGTGAGGGTCCCTCGAGTATCCCATGTTCTTTCATTTAGTCATTCGCTTTTAAAATCACCGGTGAGGGTCCCTGTACTTTGAAAACTCTATAAATTTAGTCCGTAAATCTAAGAAAAAACCCCAAATCAGGGACTAAATTTATAGATTTTTATCATAGAGATCAGTTGGCGTTCTATCTTGAGACCACTTGGCGCATATCATGGAGATAAATTTTCTTAAAGCCTTTCTTTCGTGGATATATGGATCATTGGCTTATAGCATTTTATATCATGGAGATAGAGATCACTTGTCTAATAGCCTTATATATCGATGAGATGGAGATCATTTGACTTATGCCATTTTCTATCATATATATGGAAATCACAAAGCATGTAGCCTTTTGGATAATGAAGATGGAGACTCGTATGAATTAAAGTTGGATTGAGAGAATCAAGAACACAAGTCTTCACAGAGAGAGTTTTTGGTAGTGAAAGTAGTATTGTGCTTCTGATTATTTTATGAGTGTAACCGTCTTCCTCAGCCTCTATAAATAGGCCATGTGAATCAGTTGCAAGAGCGGTTACATAAGTGAATATTTACAACTTAGTCCCTATATCTCTTATAAAAGCTTAATCTTACCTTATATTTGTAGAACTTATCAATTTAGTCCTTACTAATTACATTTAGGTCCTCATAGAATATCTTTCCTTATCAGTAGCCCCCCTAGTTCTTATACAAACAATTAAATACAACTTTCTTCACTTCGCCTCTTCATTATGATTAAACTCAATGACTTGCGACTTCTCTTCGAATTTATTAATAAGTGCAAACAAGTTTCCCAATCACTTCGAACTTGCCAACTTGAAATATAACCTTTCCTCTACTTCGAATATTGTTACTAAAGACATAGTTTTGCTGATGCTTCGAATTTTCTGATCCCTACTTGATAGATTGACTAGACCTTTATTGGTAGACCTATGACACTGCACGTTTCCTTTTCGTTTCACATTCCACCCAATGAGAGAAACTCACTGGTTTTGCCTCTTTAGATTCTCAACGTCACTTTTTTAAACTATAAATACCCAGCTCTTCATTCACTGAGAACTTTTAGAGAAATCACTTCTAGACCATCTTCATCCTGTTCTTCATCTTCATCCTGTTCTTTATCAACCTTCAAGCCATCTTCATCCTGTTCTTCATAAACCTTCAAGCCATCTTCATCCTGTTCAACTTCTCAGATCAAATACCTATTGTATGAGAAGATATCCCAAATACAAAAAATCCAAACCCAGAAAACCAGTAAAAGCAAAGAAACCTCTCTTCCCTGGTTCTAGCAATCAAGTATTTGGAGCTTACGATTATCTTTGTATTTCTCAAAGAGCTAAAGAATACAAAGCTGCTGGGTTAATCTACAACGGTCCTCATTCTTCCCTTACCACCTTTAAATATGGTAACTTCGATCCCAATCTTGCTACTTCGTCTTCACCCTTAGCTTCAAACCCAGAATCTAGCCAAGAACCTTTTCCTCTTCGAAATCAACCTACTTCTCCACCATTAAGACCTCATCGAAAATCTAAGGGTGCCACTTCTGATAAACCATCAACTGATAAAAATCCACAACTCAAATCGCCTATCCCACAATTCGAAGCAACTAGAAAATTTCAACCCAAATCACTTACCCTTCAAACCGAAGCTGCTAAAGTTAAACCACGCAAAAAATCGACCTTTCTAGCAATGGGTGATGATGAGAGACCTCTTCTCCTCCCCCAAAAGAAGTGGTTGACGTTACACCAGAGAGTAGTCAACCAATTCTTGTGACTCAACAGGAGACTCAAATCCGAAGTCATTCTAATGAAGCCACCGACGAGGACAACAACAAAGAAAATGATTCTGAAGCTACTGAATCTGATGCCGAAGAGGAATCCGAGGCTGACGGCGTGGTCCCTCCGAAGAAAATTCGAGGGAAGAAACCTCTCATTACACTCCCCGAGGACGTTGCTGCCTTGGTTCAAGAAAATCTTAAATCACTTTCTCCTCGGTACATTCTTGCCCTAAAGAATGTATCCTATACTTACTACCTCGAGTCAGAGAAAGAGAAGCTCAAAAAACTATGGGGATTAACCGATAACATGACTCTTCGACTACCAGTAGAAGGAGAGACACCTCTGAGCTGTCAGAAAGACGAGCTGGTAGTCTACCCTGAGCTTTTCAACTGGGGACTTCGATTTCCCCTCGATCCGATGAAAGTGAGGTACTTCGAAATTCATAGGTTGTGTCCAACACAAGTCACTCCAAACCAGCTTTTTACCTTATTCTCTGCTATCATGGTGTCAAGGCTGGGAGGCATTCCCCTCGAAATTGAAGACTTCGTCTCGGTGACCAAAGTTTCTAATGGGCCAGTTTTGCCGTTCTATTACCTAACTCTGGAGGATGATTTAAAAATTATCGACGACCTCCTCGAAGCTGATAAATTTTGGAAGCAAAGATTCGTCTTCTTATCAGGAGCTTGGGAAAATGGCAAAGAGATTTCCGATGCCAATCCCTCAAAACTCACTCTCACCTGGAGAGATAGCAGTAAGTAACACCTCTTTTTTTTTAAACTTAGCCAAATTAATCAAGTTTATTTATCTAACTGTTTATCCCCCCCCCTTTTCTTAGAAATTCCGAGGCGATTTAAAAGTCGTCGAAAAAATGCCAAGGTCATCTTCCAGCAAATGGCTGAGTGGGCAGAAAAAGCCTGGGGAAATGGCTTTCACTCAGCCTTTGAGCCGATCAACTTTGTCAACAGCCATCTCTGGCGTATATCCTTAGGAGCTGACTTTCCTCAAGATCCGATGATCCCCCCAGATCCTATCCTAGCAGTTCAGAGAATACTTGCACCAGATGGGAAATGCTACCTTCCCACCAGGAATCGAAGTGAAATCCACCTACCACTGAAGAAGAAGGGAAAGCAAACCCTCAAAAAACCCAACACAATCAAGGCTAAACCTTCCAACCATTCGCAGACTGCAGGAAAGCGAAAAGTATCTGCATCTCAACTTCCCCCCATATCCGAGGAAGACGAACCTGCGCAAAAGAAAAAGAAAGAAAGCAATACTCCAAAAAAGAAAAAGAAGAAGTCCATTACTCCACAGAAAAAGAACGAAGCTGATATGCTCGAGGAGGTATTGGCTTCCGAGGTGCATGAAAAAACCTTTGTGGAAGAAAATCCTCAAGGGGGATTGGCATTGGGAGATAGCCAGGAAATTGATTATCTTAATTTCGAAGATTTAAATTCGAGCGGAGATTTTGCAGCCACTGGTGAAGATTTTCGACCTATCAACACCATTCCATTGACTTCTGCCGATGCTGCCACAACTTCAAAATCCAATGCAATCGTTCCTGTTTATCATCGCTCATCGAACTTGCCCAATCCTAACAGATCCGATGAGGTAACTTCGATTCTTCGCCCTTTTACAAGTTTAAGTGCTGCAGCCAAGAAATTTTGTGAAGAGGTGAACAATTCTCAAAACCAATTGGAGCTCCTTGCACAAGAGCTAGTCAAGAGCAAAAAGGAAACAGAGTCTGAAAAGACTTCGAAAAATAAAGCACTTCAAGATTTCGAGGCTGAAAAAGGAAAGCTTCTTAAAGAGCATAAAGAAGAAATCGAAGCCATGGAGGCTTCTCATCGATTGGCTTTGGAAAATCTAAAATCTCAACATTCTACTGCTATTTCTGAGGCAAAGAAAAAATCTACCAAAGTTGAAGATCTTGCTAAGAAAAGTCAGAAAGACCTGGAAGATTGTCGAACTCAACTGACAACGCTTCGAACAGAATTCGAGGTGGAAAAGAAGGCTGCTGTAAAGAAAGTCGAAGCTGCTGTTGGTTCTGTGATGCTTGATGGTATCAAGAAAGCTCAAACTGATACAGCTATTAAACTTCTTCGAGAAGTTCATGCTGCCTGTCCAAGATTAGATTTAACAGACCTTTGGAAACAAGTTCCAGAAGAAGATCGCCCAAAGGAAGCCTTCGAGGTGCCACCAAGCTCCTCAGAAGAAGACGATGATTCGGAAGGGTCATCGGAAGAAGAAAATGCCTAAACAACAGATTAGACATGTCGCGCTTGTTTTTTGTGTGTTTGATTAAGTAGTTTTTTTTGTAAGCTTCATGTTTGATCCGATGAAACAAGCAACTTTTTTTTTTTAATATTTCAAATTTCTAGTATACTTATTTAAACTTGTTGCTTCGAAAATTAGATGCACTCATAAGACGTGGCACCTCGAAAATTAGATGCACTCATAAGACGTGGCACCTCGAAAATTAGATGCACTCATAAGACGTGGCACCTCGAAAATTAGATGCACTCATAAAACGTGGCACCTCAAAAATTAGGTTGTTTCTTCAAAGCTATTGCTTCGAAAAATTATTCTTAATCAACTTTCAAAGATGATCAGTCTTTGCCAAGTTACCAAAATAATAAATCACCCATCATACTAAACAACCAATGGCCAAAAGAAATTTATTAAAAACTTGAGAACAATTAACCAGACACCTCGTTAAAACCTTTCTGGGCCAACAGATAAGGAAAGAGTATGTCTGTTTTACAAAAGTTCGAAGTTCGATTTTACTCACAGTACAATTTCAAATGCTCTATATTCCAAGGATGTTTGAGGATCCTCCCCTCTCGATCAGACAACTTGTAGGAACCTGGCTTGACCTTTATTATAACTTCATAAGGACCCTCCCAATTCGGAGCCAATTTTCCGAGGTGCTTGTCCTTAGTATGAAGGAATACTTTTCGTAATACTTTATCGTCAATTTTGAACTCTCTCTTCTTCCCTTTAGCATCGTACCTGCTTCTCATTAAGGTCTGATAATGAACCACATTCAAATGTGCCTTAACCCTCTTCTCTTCTAACAAGTCAAGTTCAGCCCTTCTAGCTTCATCCTTATCTGCTTCGGAATATTGCAATAACCTGTAGGAAGGCAATGTAGATTCAGCAGGGCACACAGCATCCATCCCATAAACTAAAGAAAAAGGAGTCTCCTTTGTGGCTTCTCTGGGGGTTGTTCGATATGCCCACAACACTTCTTGAAGATAATTTGGCCATTTTCCTGCTGCTCCTGCCAAATTTTTCTTCAAACCATCCAAAATAGATCTATTTGTAACTTCTACCTGCCCATTTGCTTGGGGTGAAAAGGAGTAGAAAAGCATTGTTGTATTCCTTTCGAAGAGCAAAAAGAGTCCATTTCCTTGTTATTAAATTGGGGACCGTTGTCCGTTGTTATTTTTCGAGGAACTCCAAAACGGTAGCAGATGTTACTTTGAATAAACTTGATTACATCCTTAGCTTTTGTCCCAGCTAAAGGTTCTGCTTCTGCCCACTTCGAAAAATAATCAACCGCAACAATAATCATCTGTCTTCCACCAGAAGCCATAGGTAATGGTCCTACTAAATCAATCCCCCATCTGTCGAAAGGTACCGCCTCTGAGATTGTCATTAGGGGTACTGCTGGTTTATGTATTAAATTTGCATACCTTTGGCAAGTATCACAGCTTCGAACTAATAACTTGGCATCCTGCAATATGGTAGGCCAATAATACCCTGCCAATAATACCCTACGTGTTAAAGCTTTGAATCCACAATGAGCTGACCCATCTCCATCATGCAATTCAGATAGGATATCTTGAGACTCTTCCTTACTCAAACATCGCAGCAAAGGTTTCGACGCAGATCTTTTGTACAATACCCCATCCAATACTACATAGCCAAGAGCTTTATACTTTATTTTCTTGAGCAAGTGTTTATCAAGAGGTAGTATTCCCTTCGAAATAAAGTTTAACAAGTCAAACGTCCAGTCACCTCGAACACGCATCGGATCATTTACTACCTCCTCAATAAATTCACATTGATCAGAACTCAAAATAATCGAGGGCAATGGTTGTGTCACGATCCATGGATATTCTTCAGAGTAAGCCATTGTTGCTAAAGAATCAGCCATTGTATTGTTACCTCTTCGAATATGCTCCACCTCGACATTTTCAAATTGTGACATCATTCCTCGTAACTCTTGCAAGTACAAAACCAAACGATCCTTTTTAGCTTATGATACCCCTTTGACATGGTTAACGACCAACTGCGAGTCTGTTTCTAAGCGCACAAATATTGCTCCGCAAATCTTTGCTAACCGCAATCCTGCTAGCACAGCTTCATATTCGGCTTCATTATTCGAAGCATGAAATCCAAATTTTATAGCTTGAAACATAAACTCCTCTGTTGGTGCCACCAATTCAACTCCTGCACTCGACCCTTTGTTACTGGATCCCCCATCAGTTCGTATCGTCCACGTCGGATTCGCGTTCATTTTTTCACCATCTTTCTCTTCGGATCTACTTGAATGGAACTCAACCAAGAAATCTGCTAAAGCTTGAGCCTTGATGGCTGTTCTAGGAGAGAATAACACATCGAAATCTCCTAATTCTACAGACCACTTCGTCATCCTTCTTGAGATATCTGGCTTTTGCAACACATTTTTCAAAGGATATGAAGTTCGAACTACAATCGTATGTGCCTGGAAGTAGGGACGCATTTTTCTCGCTGCTACTACTATACACAGTGCCAATTTTTCGAGCTTCAAATATCGTTTCTCAGCATCGACCAAACTTTTACTGACATAGTAGACAGGCTTCGAAACCCTCGTATCCTCACTGATCAGAACTGCACATACTGCATAATCCGATACTGCTATATACAAAAATAGTTGCTCACCCTTTCGAGGCTTTGATAATATTTCAGGAGAAGACAAAAGATTTTTGATCTTCACAAAAGCTTATTCACAATCCGAAGTCCACTCAAAATTATTTGGTCGACGCAGCACCTGGAAAAAAGGCAAGCACTTATCTGAAAAACGAGAAATGAATCTGTTCAAAGCTGCTAACCTGCCCGTTAACATTTGCACTTCTTTGATATTCCGAGGTGAAGACATTGATATCAGAGCCTTCAACTGTTCTGGGTCCACTTCGATTCCTCTTTCACTAATCATGTACCCTAGAAACTTACCAGATCGGACTCCAAATGTACATTTTTCTGGGTTCAACTTCAATTGTATGGCTCTAAGATTCAAAAACGTCTCTTCTAAATCATCAATGTGCTCATTATCACCTTTGCTTTTAACAAGCATATCATCGATGTACACTTCGATATTTCTCCCTATTTGCGAAGCAAACGCCTTATTCATCAGCCTCTGATATGTAGACCCATCATTTTTAAATCCGAACGGCATCACTCTATAGCAGTGCAGACCTCGATCAGTGATAAAAGTTGTGCTTTCTTCATCATCCGGATTCATTCGAATCTGATTATACCCTGAAAATGCATCCATAAATGTCAAGATTTTATTTCCATAAGTGGAATCCACTAACTGGTCAATTCGAGGCACTGGAAAAGGATCTTTTGGGCAGGCTCTATTTAAGTCTGTGAAGTCTACACACATTCTCCATTTTCCACTCTTCTTTTTTACCACAACAGGATTAGCCGTCCACCTCAGATAATTGGACTCCCTGATATGCCCCATCTTATACAATCGATCTACCTCAGCAACTATGGCTTCGGACTTTTCCAACGAAAAAGCTCTTCTTTTTTGAATTATCGGCTTGATCTTCGGATCCACCGCCAAGCTATGACATATGATGTTACTTGGGACCCCTACTACGTCCTCGGACCTCCACGCAAACACATCCAAATTCTCAGACAAAAAAGTTAACAACTTTTCTCGCATCGATAAAGACAGCAGAGTCCCAATTCGAAGTACCCTGCCATTATTGAAAACATACTCTTTTATTTCTTCATTTATCACCACAGCACTCGGGGTTGACCTCGGATCATCAATTCCCTCATCTGTACCACTAGAAGACAACCCCCCAAACTGCTAATTCTCCATTGGATCATCAGTACTTTTGCAACGTAGTCTAAACGCAGCAGCGTAACACTCTCTTGCCACCTTTTGATCACTTCGAACTACGCCGACTCGATCCTCGACCACATACTTCAAACACTGATGAACCGTAGAGACTATAACATACATTTTAGCCAGCCACGACCTTCCAAAAATAGCGTTGTAGCTCGATGGACAATCCACCACCATAAAAAGCACTTGCACCTTATTTTTGAAAGGCCCCTTTCCCAAAGAAATCTCACCTTCGAACTCCCCTATCACATTTGCTGTTGCGCCAATGAACCCAATGATAGTTCTCTCTGACCTTTCTATTCGAGGCGGAGTGGTTAATCTATCATATGTTGACTTGAACAACACATTGGCAGAGCTCCCAGTATCAATTAACACTCGTCGAATCTCCACTCCACAAACTTCTGCTCATATGACCACTGCATCTTCATGTGGTCCAGTAATTCCTCTCAAGTCATCCCCATCGAAAATTATAAAGGGGACATCCTTCTTGTTACTTAAGTGTGCTGATGCTCCTCCTTCAATTTGACGTGTTAAATTTACTATATGTCTCTTCCTCGAATTATTAGTGTTGTTAGTCATTGAATCTCCCCCAAATATTGTCAGTGACTCAAAGAAGGCACACAAATCTCGAACACGTCCCTGACGCATCGGCTCATCTACTGACATTAACAATAATCGACTTGGATCTGGGTCGACATATTCCGAAGCCACATCAAACTCTTCACCTGCAGCGTCTAAAATCATTAGTGCAGTCTCCTGCTTAGAATTAGGATTACCAATTTTCGAGGAAGCTTTAGCATTCTTCTTGACATACTCCAGCAACTTTCTATTTTCTATCAGAATCTGCATCTCTTTCTTCAAAGCAATACAATCATTTGTATCATGCCCAACATCTTCATGATACCTGCAGAACTTGTTATTGCGCTCCTCTCTTGGCCTATTAATCGCTGGTGGCTTTCTGAAATTTACTGTTCCTCTGGTTTTCTCATATATCGAAGCCACACTTTCAGTCAAATCCGCATAATAATCTGGTCTTACCCACACATTCGATCTAGACCTGAACTGTTGTTGATTATTAGAGTTGTGCTGATTATAACCCCCTTGGTATGAGCTCGAAGAACCCCCTCGATTAGAAACATTTTGATTAGCCCTCGGGCGCGATGAGTTATTGTTCGAGGTGTTCACTTGAGTATTCCCTTTCTGAATAGTACTGCCTCCTCCTCGGACCCGCGTCGACTCTTCGACCTTGATCTGATCCTCAACTTGAGCCATGAGAGCTCCAAATGTTAATGCCCTACGCCTTGTAGTCTCATCTTCCAAATCTCCTGGCAACAATCCTTGTCTAAACGCCGCTATAGCCACCGCCTCTTCACAATCATCTAGTCCAGCTTTTGTTGACACAAATCTTTTGGTATAATCTTTTAACTTTTCTCCCACAGCTTGTTTGCATTGTATTATTGTGTCCCCATTAGCCCTCATTTCTTTGCTTCCCACAAACTGTCTTCGGAAAGCTGTGTAGAAGCCTCTAAAATTTGCAATTGACTCCTTAGGAATCTTGTTGTACCATTTTAGTGCAGTTCCCTTAAATGTTTGAGAGAATGCTCTACACACCAATTTATCATCGTCTTCGAAATTGGTCATATATTTTTTGAATTGTTCTATATGATCATCGGGATCTTGAGTCCCATCGAACTTGTCAATCTTGGAAATGTCAAACCGCTTCGGAAGCGGAACAGATCTAATCTCCCTGATCAATGGTGAATCTCTCCAGTCGACTCCTTGAACATATTGGTCTTCGTTTCTCATCCCCACCGTAGCATATAAAGTTGACTCACCTTCATATTTTCGAGGCGAATATTTCCGAGGCGAGTATTTCCGAGGCGAATATACTCTCCTTTCCTTCCTTTGCCTTCCTTCCTTATACACCTTAGCTGATCGGAGTTCATGTCCTCCTCTTGACTGGCCTCGAGAATGTCCGTACCTCGATGTTTCATCCGACTCCGAATCTTCGAAATCCTCTTCATCACTAGAGTTCACATACTGTTGCTTCTGTAATTTTCCCTTTCTTTTGATTCCACTATACTCTTTTTTCCGTTCGAAATGTGCTTTACGCAGTTCATACTGATCGTCGCCATCGTCATTCGACGGATCCGACTGATCACCCCTTGCTATCTTAGACCTAAGTCTACCGCCATCATTATTTTCCTTCTTTTTTACCAATTCATCAAACTCTGCCACCTTTCTTATCATCTCATTCATTTTACCTTCGAAATCGAATTGGTTTGATTGAGTTGGAATTGACTTACCTGCCTCTTGCAGATCAGATTTCAATGTTTCCATATCCTTTTGAACAGATGGATTATCACCTCCTTCTGAATTCATCTCCGATCAGTGAAAAAATAGACAAAATATTCCAGAAAACGAAAAGAAACTCGAACGAAAAGCTTCAGAAAACGAAAAACTCGAGACTCGATTTTTGATCCGTCGATCAAGGTATCTTCACCCCCTCTTTCTAGCGCCAATTTGGTATGAATTAAAGTTGGATTGAGAGAATCAAGAACACAAGTCTTCACAGAGAGAGTTTTTGGTAGTGAAAGTAGTATTGTGCTTCTGATTATTTCATGAGTGTAACCGTCTTCCTCAGCCTCTATAAATAGGCTAGGTGAATCAGTTGCAAGAGCGGTTACATAAGTGAATATTTACAACTTAGTCCCTATATCTCTTATAAAAGCTTAATCTTACATTATATTTGTAGAACTTATCAATTTAGTCCTCACTAATTACATTTAGGTCCTCGTAGAATATCTTTCCTTATCAGAGACCACTTAACGTATTGTTTTATTTAATCATGGAGATGGGTTGACAACTGTTATTTGTTTAGGGCTTATTTCATGGCCATTTGTTGTTGATGACGAACTTTGGCTTGTAGCCTCATATAAAGTTATGCACAATCTATGTTTATATTTATGTGAAAAGAGATTACACCTCTAAATATATGCAAAACAAATAATTTTTCTCAAATGTATGCAAGTTCACTCATATGAGGTATGATGTTTTACGATGATTAAGCTGAGTTATAAGACATATCTCCTTTTTTAGCTGAATTTTTGAAGTTCAAGTTATAACTAACGCCATTGATGAGTACTTATAATTCTTTGGATAATTCATTGACGAATTCATACTAAATATTTTCTTTTGTTGACGAAGAGTTATTTATTGATGTTGTCGACGAATCCTCCAAATGTTATCGATTTTTAGGATCGCTAAGTATCAGTTTTTATAGTTGAAGTTGAACTTTCTATCGAGTAATAGTGTAACCTTTCATCCATTTGAACCCATTTGACGAGATGATTCCCATTAGACGAATTTTTATTTTGACAATATGCTTTTCAATAAAGGAATAATAGTTGTTGACCACACCTAAGTCTTATTTGAATTTCTTCAACAGAAGAATAATTGTAGATAGTTGAATTTGACGAGATCACTTTGACCACAACAGACGAGGTGAACCCCAATGAATGAGGATTTATATATATAATTTAAAACGAAAAATAATACGAGTATTATATCGATAAAGAACCTCTCTTTGAAAATTGCCTCCAAAACCAGAATACATAGTTATATTGGTGAGGTGCATCTTTTTTTTTCACTAGAACTATTTATTCTTCAAGTACAATTAAAAGTAAAGGCATGCCAATGTCCATTGTAAATCACCGTTATATTATTTTTAGCACATTATCATTGTTGGACCCATCATGTTTAGCAATAAGACAATCCACAGTTGTGGGCATACCAAATTAGCATAATATGAATTAATTGTTCGAAAAATCTAAATGCACATAACAAAACATATTTCATCTTTACGCATACGCCATCATATTTCGTTATCTTCCACATCATTCTACCATACATTTTTTACTTCTTTTCTTTATTATTTAGTATATATATATATATATATATATATATATTAAAATAAATATTTAAATAAATTAACATATTTGTAAATTTAAATTATAAAATTAAAATAATTATTTTTAATAAAATAATACAAAATATATTATCAATTGAAATTTAAAATTTAAAAATAAAATTGGTATTATTTGAGAAATAGTTAAATTTATACTATAATAAATAATATACATTTTACAGCAAACCTAGCCTCTGTTTATAGATTTCAAAAAGTAAAATATTATGGTATAACTTTTTTACATTTTAAAATGTCCCAAAAATTGTTTTGAAAAAAATAAATTTAAAAAAAAAAACTCAATTTTTTTTTGTGTTCGAATCAAACAAAACAAGTCTCTATTTATATATTTCAAAAAATTATAACCCACGACATACTGTTTTTACTTACTAAAATGTTCCAAAAATTGTTTCGAAAAAACTTAATAAAAATAACTCAAGACATTTTAGTATCCGAATCAAATAAACCAAATCTCTATTTATACATCTCAACAAATTATAAATCATGGTATAATTATTTTTTAACTTACTAAAAAAAATCTGAAAATCATTTTGAAAATACTAAATAAATTCAAAACTAAAAAAACATTGGTGCCCAAATTAAACAAACCAAGTATCTACTTGTAGACTTGGAAAAATAAAAATAGTGGTATAACATTTTAACTTTTTTGACTAATAATTGTTTCTACAAAAAAATTAAAAAAAGAAAAAAATAACACTACAAGGTGCCAAAAAAAGAAAAAAATAACACTGCAACGTGTCACATGGCACGCTGCAATGGGATTCATCTTTTAAACCCCATTGCATCTTTTAAAGCCGGATAGTTAACATATATGCACTATTGCATATAAGAAATGTGCATATTTGATCCAAAAATTTCCTGGTTCAAATTTCCTGGTTCATCATTACATTCATCATGGAGTAGTATGTTTTTATTGTTGTTCACTTATATTGTATCTTGCTTTTGAATGGATTGTTTAGCTCATATAAATGTCTTTTTCTGTACTGGACTCAGAACCTATCTTTTCCGCTTATGTGATTTCTTTTGAACAACATCTCCTTATTTTGGAAAATTCATTTGAACAAATTTTGGATTCGTCATTTCTTCACCTTCAAACTATAAATTTTCTTAAATTTCGTCATCATAATCACATAACTCTTCATGCTCCACCTTAATGCCAAGATTAGACTTGTATCATATATCAAAACAAGGAAATGATTTCTTTTCACCGAATTGGTGAAATGAACTATAAACATTTCGAGTTTTTTTTTATTTAATTTTTTTCAAAACAATATTATAAATCATTGTATAATTTTTTTTAACTTACTAAAAAATTCTAAAAATCATTTTGAAAATACTAAATAAATTCAAAACTCAAAACAAATTGGTGTCCAAATTAAACAAACCAAGTCTCTACTTGTAGATTTGGAAAAGTAAAAATAGTGGTATAATATTTGAACTTTTTTTACCAATAATGTTTTCTATAAAAAAAAATTTAAAAAAAAAGTAACACTGCAACGTGCCACATGGCACACTGCAATGAAATTCATCTTTTGAATCCCATTGCATCTTTTAAAGGTAAGTAGTTAACATATATGCACTGTTGCATATGAAAAATGCGCATATTTGATCCAAAAATTCACTTGATGCATAATCCACTCCTCATCAATCTCATCATGGAGTAGTAGCTTTTTATTGTTGTTCACTTATATTGTATCTTGCTCTTAAATGGATTGTTTAGCTCATATAATTTTTTTTTTAGTAATGGACTCATAAGCTTTCTTTTCCGCTTATATGAATTCCTTTGAACAACATCTCCCTATTTTGGAAAATTCATTTCAACAATTTTCGGATTCGTCATTTCTTCACATTCAAACTCTAAATTTCTTAAATTTCGTCATCATAATCACTTAACTCTTCATGCTCCACCTTAATGCCATGATTAGACTTGTATCATATATCAAAACGAGGAAATGATTTCTTTTCACAATTAGTGAAATGAACTATAAACATTTCGAGTTTTCGTGGTTCGTGTAAGAAATTTTCCACCGATCGGTCTTTCCAAAATTGTCCACTACTTTAAGTTAGGAAGGACATTGTTAACTCTATATAGAGGTGGATATAAATTAATGCTACCTTATGTTTCATTCTTTTCATTTGTCTTTATAAAAATATATTCGAATTGGTTTGGATTATGAAATAGACCGAAGTTGAGTTGAGGCCAATTTTCAGAAAATAATATAAAGGAGCTAGAAAGACCAGTTATACTATGCAACATGTGTCTCCTTTACCATGAAAGATTAATTTTAAAGTGAATTATTAACTGCATCTTTCAAAAATTTAGTTTTTTTACCTTGAACAATTTTTTAATGGACAATCTGGATAGATGTATCAGGTAGCTTGAAGACTTGTATTAGGTTTTGAAAAACCAGAAGCATTAATTGAGTTAAGTGGTTTGCAACTGATGTTTTTGATATTCTGATTGTGAGTGTACGTGAACTAAGTCTATATTGCGTATATAATATTTGGATAATAATAAAATATATTTTAATTTAATTAGATGTGATATTGTTATATATTTAATAATTAAATTATGTAATGGACATATATAATTTCACATAAATTATATGATGGACAGATTTAATAATAAAATAATTTCACCAACTGATGCAAGCAACTCATCGGATATTGTCACATAAGATTTCTTTCTTCTTGTTTTACGAGCTTTTCCCTTTGAAACATTTTTCACTACTTCGCTCTATAATTTTTTTTAAGTTTCTTCTTCTGCTTCACCTTCGTTATTTGAATGGGTGGCTTCAGAATCTATTTCTTCCTTGGATGCCTCGTCCACCAGTTGAGGCGGGGTACTTGAGGGATTTTGTTGAGACGGTGATGTTGACTCAAGAATTTCCATCAGGAGAGGAGAAGTGATTTATGGATTCGAAGTTGTATCAACATTCGAAACGACATCAGCATCGTCACCCATGACTATGAATATTTTTCTTTTTGGAGTTTGAGGAGGCTGAGTTTTTGTTTCCCTACGCAATGGACAAGGGGGCTCAAGATTGATTGAAGAATGAGTCTCTTCAGATTTCTTTAAAGAATATTTCGTTACCTTAGATTGATTGGGGATGATAATCTAGTCAAAGAAGGTGAGATTTGAGGTATTTTTGTTGTTTAAGTTCTTTATGTCTAACTTTCTTCTGGAAGAGGCAAAGGTGAAAATACATAAGTTTTGTTAGAATCAAAGTTACCGTAATATATTATCTCTCTAGACAAAACACGATAAGCGTTGCTTATTAATTCAGCTGCTCAGTATTCATCCGCTCTTTCGCTTATACAGATGTAGTTGTATGATTCGAAGACTTTGTTGTGTGATTTTGGAGAGCTGAGTTTTTGGGGAATTCTGGCTTTGGATCTACTAGTTTTCAAATCCTTTCTCATAAACTAGTTGAAGATTGAACGGAAATTTTGAATTTTCTAGTGAGGGTAGCCAGTAGATTGAAGAAACATATGAAAGTAGCCAAAGATTCTTTTTAATTTATGCAGTTTCTCTCTCAAGAAATTATGTTTGTGAATCAAACAATAGTTCGCATAAGTATTTATAGGAAGAGAAAAGAAGTATTGAGAAGTGGAAGAGGTGAAAAATAATTGGATATAATTTGAAACGGTTGCATAGATAATGATATAACATCTGTCATAATATAGGTCTAGTGGCAGACCTAGTGCCTAGGACATCATCATATGCCTAGAGATAGACATGGCATCTAAAGTGTCATCATTTATTCAGTCTCACTTCGAATCTAAGAAACTAGTGAAAGGAATTGTGGATAAAGGGGATTTTATTCTAGAGTTCATCCTTGAAGTTTGAAGCAGTTCGAATTGTGGATAAAGGGGATTTTATTCACCTCCATATATTTCTAAAGCTATTTAGTTCTCATTCATTTACTTTCATAAGAACTAAGGGGGCTACTGATAAAGAAATAGAACTTCAAGGACTAAAATTTAAAAGAGTAAAACTAGTTATGAGAGATTGTATAATCATAGGAAAGAATTAGAGCTTTACGTTTTAATGAGGGGCTGATGTGCAATTAAACCCCTCTTTGTAACCATTTCAGTTAAAGCTATGTCTTTGCGCCTCTATATAAAGGCCAAGGATGATTTAATAAAGCTCTCTGAATCTTGAGATTAACTACTCTTGTTGCTTGACTTTCTCTCTCTAGAATCTACTTCTCTGTACATTTCACTTCTCTCAATCTCGTGTAGAGAAACCAGATAATTACTCACCAGCAATCATAGTTTTAACTCTTATTTATATAAGTTACTTAATACCCTTTTTATCTCACCGTATTTATCTTTGTTCATTACACATTTGATACAATAAATGTTTAGATAGATCATAAATATATTTCTTGTGCTTTAATATTATCCTGAATATAGCCTTATCAAACCTAAGGAATAGAATAGAGCATAGAAATAGAGATTATAAATACATTTTGATCAATAAAATTCTATATCAGTAGCCCCCTTAGTTCTTATGAAAATCAATGAATGATAACTAATTAGCTTCGGAAATCTTTACAAGTAGAGAAAAATCCCTTCATCCTGGATTCGAACTGTTTCAGTCTTATTGACTCAATGCCTCGAACTATTTCATATGGAGCCATTTCCTTCCAACGATCATAATTATTCGAAGCAGCGATTGAATAGGTGATGACACCCTAGGCACTAGGTCTGCCACTAGTCAAGTGATGATGCCCTAGGCACTTCTATCCAATCACTTTCTCTACCTTTTCCACTTCCCTCTCCCTCAAATTTCCTTATAAATATGCTTTTATGCCTCATTTTTCTTCACAATACATTGTTTTAGAGAGAGAGAGAGTTCACTTGCTACCTTCATTTGAATCTTCAACCCTTAAGCTACCTTCACCGGAAAACACTTATTCTCTTCCTGTCTTTCCAGTGTGTTTATGAGATAACATCCAAAGCTCAAAAAGCCAAAAGCCAAAAAACCAAAAAATTCATTTTACCCAGATAAACAAAATCTCACTTCAAATCATACTATTACTTCTGCATAAGCGAAATGGCAGATGACTACAGAGCAATTGGACTGATAAGCAGCGCTCCTCGTGGTTTCTCCATAGAGACCATATACTATGGTAACTTCGATCCTAACAAAAATCCTCTTTCCTTTTCAAATTCTTCTAATCCAAAAGAGAGTCAGTCATCCAAAACTCAGACACCAAAGACACCTCGAATTTCACCCCATGTAAATAGATCATTGCCTCCAATTACTTCTGCAAGCTCAAATCCTCGAATCAATGCAAGGTAACCCAAACTAAATCCTCCTCGGGAAGATCAGAGTAAACTCATTGTCTGGTTATTTTCAAGCCCTCTTGTCCACTACGCAAGGAAAATTTTTAGCTCATACAAACAATCAACTTCTTCAAACCTCAAAATGAAAAAAAAAATCATAGCAGTGGGGGACTATGCTCATCTCACCTTAAATCCATCAACCTCTTCTCTTCCCTTGAGGAATATTATTGAGACAAAAACAGAGTCTTAACAAAATCTCTCAAGTAACCCACCTCGACTCATGGACGAGGCATTAGAGGAAGAAATGGATTTTGAAGCCACAAAATCCAATATCAAAGCTGATATAGAAGAAGATGCTTCGAAAGAAACAGACAGTGAAAAGTGTTGCGAAGGCAAAAGCACCTAGGATAAGAAAAAAAAAATCTCTTGTGAAACTTTCCCAGGAGCTAGCTGCATCAGTCGGCTAAAACCTAAAGCCTCTCGATGCACAATATATTGTAGCGTTGAAGTATGTTACTTACACATATTACTAAGAGAGCCAAGCAGATGAACTCAAAAAACAGTAAGGAATAGGGGACTGCAAAAAAAGTGAACTGATGGTCTACCGAGAAATCATCAATTGGTGATTTCGATTTACACCGGATCCCATGATAGTAGAATACTTCGAAATTCTAGATTTATGCCCAACTCAAGTGAAACCCAATTAGTGGTTCACTTTGCTCTTTGTGATTATGGCTTCTCGATTGGACAAAATTCCTCTCTGCATCAAAGATTTCATCTCCCTAACCAAATTTTCAAAGGGAACGGTACTTCCATTTTATTATCTAATATTAGATGATAACTTTAAGATCATCGATGATTTGTTGGAGACAGATAAATTTTAGAAACAAAGATTTGTCTTCGTCTCAGGATCTTGGGAAAATGGTAAAGATATTTCTGAACCAATCCATCGAAGTTGAACCTCGTCTAGAGGAGTAACAGTAAGTCTTTTATTTTATTATTTGAATCATATATCCAAATAATTTTCTACTTACTTCTCATCAAGTCTTGTGTTGTATCCAGAAATTTCGAGGCGTTACAAACTTCGTCAAAAATATACCAATGATATTTTTATTAAGCTTATAGTGTAGGCTGAAAAAGAATAGGGCAATGCATTTCACACAGTTTTTCAACCTATCAACTTTCTCAATAGTCACCTATGGAGAATCAATGTGGGAGCTGCTCTCCCTGAGAATCTAATGGAGCCACCAAATCCTCTCCATGTTGTTAAAATGCTAATCGCCCCTGATTGAAAAGTCCTTTTGCCTGTTCGAAACAGATCAGATAACCACATTCCCTAGAAAAAGAAGGCGAAAAAGAATAAAAAGGCAGCTAGCACATCTAGTGCTAGCCCTTCAAAACATCCGATGCCAAACACTTTCAAGAAGAAAACGACAGAAAAGAACGTCCCGACTATTAAAGAGGGAGTAAAAGGTGAGCCTTCTCCAAAAATCAAAAAGACTGTTTATGTAACAAAAAAAAATCACAGCTAAAACGACCCCTCAAAAGAAATAAAAAAAGAAGGTTTTCAAATCGTTCAAGAGGTATCTTTCGATGCCGATGAAATTATTGATGTGGAGAATCGAGAAAAATAAAATGAAACAGGTGTCGAAGACGGAGGAACTCAACAAGGAGAGACTGCTGCAGACAATAGTCAAGGTGATGATAACTTTGATCTTGATAGGTTCATCAATTTTGATCAGTTTTGAGAGCTCGTCAGAGATGAAGATCCTTTGTTTCAAGAACTTCGGAACCAACTGCAAAATTTTGATAAAAGGCATGCTCTTGTTCTTCCCGAATAAACTTCACCAGAGGTCTATTTGCCTTCATCCTCTAGTGCTCTTGTACTTGTTCCTAGTCCAATGTTATTTCCTGTCAAAGACTTATCTGAAGAATTTGCGCTTGCTCTTCAAGCCTTTGCCAATTTTGATGCTGCAGCACAAACGTTAACCTAAGAAATCGAATCTGCTTGAAATTAGCTACAACATATGGCAAAGGAGATGGTTCGCTATAAGAAAATTAGTGCTGCTTAAAAAAACAATGAGGGAAATCTTTGGTGGCCTTGTGGAAAAGAAATTGCATGGATTTCAACTAGCCAGATCTAAATTCATCAAATGGCTCATCTATCTCAAGAATCACCTCATATATGTGCATTGAAAAGAAACAGAAGAGCTCAATACTTCTCATCTACATGAGACAAATCAGCCGAAATCTAAGCACTCTGAAGAATTAGCTACAGAGAAGAGAAAATCCATTTATATTCAACTTTCACACAACAAAATTAATGAAGAGAATAAAAAATTGATAGAAGATATGGGTGCTCACAAAACTTAATTCCACGAAGAGAAAAGGCTCATTGTTCTTGTTGCTGAGAAAACATGTGGAAAGGACATGTTAGCAGCCATCAAAAATGCCAAAGAGCAAAGATCCATTAATCTTCTTCACAAAATTCATGTCACATTTCCTAAATCTCTCTCTAACGTTTGGGAACAGATTCCTATCGAAAGTTTCCCAAACGAAGCTTTTTATCTTGTTCCTAGCTCTTCATCGGAATCAGAATAAAGCGCTTCTGGACAAGAGGAGTCTTCTGAGGGAAGCTCCGAGGACGAATAACTTTGTTATCTCTTTTTTATTTGTAGTTGTCAATCAATTGTTGTAGAAAATTATAGTGCGTTTAGAGAACGTAGAACTTCGAATATGGTTGTCTCTTCGAAAGTGTATTCAACACTTCAGAATAATTACTCTTGGTCAATATCAAAGATTATCAGTCTTTGACTAGTTACCAAAATAATTTACACAAGCATACGTAAACAACCATTGGAAAAAAAATATTTTTATTGATAGCTTGGAATATTAGCATAGCACCTCATTAAAACCTCCCTAGGCCAACATGTTAGGAAAGAGTGTGCCAGTTATTCAATAAAGAACAATTTCAAAAGACAGTTACTCCCAATACAATTTTAGATGTTACAAAGATGTTGAAGCATCCTCCCCTAATCGTCACAAAGGCGATAAGAACCTAACTTTATCTTTTCCACGACCGTATAAGGACCCTTCCAATTCGGGGCCATCTTACCGAGGCTCTTTTCCTTAGTTTGGAGGAATATCTTCCTTAGAACATTATCACCCACCTTGAAGTCCCTCATTATGACCTTAGAATTATATATACTCTTCATAAGAGTCTGATAATGAATCATATTCAGATGAGCTATAACTCTATGCTCTTTTTACTTCGTTATTCAGGTCTTCGAAATATTGAGCTACTATAAAAGAAGGCAGTGTAGATTCTGCAGGACTAACAACATTCATCCCATATGCTAAAGCAAAATGAGTTTCTTTAGTAGCTTCCTTAGGAGTTGTTCAATAAGCCCATAACACCTCCTGCAAATACTTGGGCCATTTTTCCAACAGCCCCTTTCAAATTCTTCTTTGAATCTTCTAAAATAAATTTGTTTGTCACCTCTACCTGACAATTTTCTTGGCGATGAAAAGGTATGAAAAATATTGTTTTATCCCCCTCGAAGCACAAAAGAAATTAATTTTTTGTTATTAAATTGAGGACCATTATCTGTGGTAATTTTTCAAGGTACCCCAAAGCGGCAACAAACACTATTTACTATGAACTTAATTACATCTTTGGCCTTTGTTCCAGAAAATGGTTCAACCTCTGCCCACTTCGTAAAATGGTCCACTGCCACAATTTTTCGTCCTCTATACGTCTTTGGCAATGATCCCACCAAGTCTATTCCCCATCTGTCAAACGGTATGGCTACGGTAATGGATATGAGTGGAACTCCTGGTTTATGTGTTCATAATCGAAGCCAATAATACTTTTCCAGCAAAACTCGACGAGGCAATGCCTTGAACCCGCAATGTGTTGAGCCCTCTCCATCATGTAACTCTGATATAATTTCTTTTGATTCATGTTTGCTTAAGCATCTCAGTAATGCCCTACTCAACAATTTTTTGTACAAAATTCCATCTAACACCATATAGCCACATTCTTTGCCCCTCAGCTTCTTGGCTAATTGAATATCCTCGGGCAATGTTCCTCTTAACAAGAAATTTAGAATGTCAGTTCTCCAATCGGCTCGAATTGTATCTGAAGTGAATAATACCTCCTCAACGTGTTCACATTACTCTGAACGGGTTAATACCGAAGGACTTGCGTGTACTAAGATCCAAGGGTATTCTTCTGTGTAAGCCATTGTTTCCAAAGAATCAGCAACTATATTGTTTCCTCGGCTTATATGCTCTATAATAATGTGATCAAACAGAAGAGTCAAATTCCGAAGCTCTCGAAGATATAAAATTAAATGGTCATTTTTTGCTTCGAAAACTCCAGCTACTTGATTTGATGCTAACTGTGAATATGTTTTCTAAATGAACTGAAATTGCCCCTCAGATGTTCGCAAGTCTTAAACCAGCTAATATAGCTTCATACTCAACTTCATTGTACGATGCATGAAACCCAAAATTAATAGATTGAAACATTGTTTCCCCAGATGGAGCAATCAGTTGAACTCCAGCACTCCATCCTAAAATGCTAGAACCCTCATCAGTTCTAATTGTCCACATCGAACTCCTTTGCAAAACGTCTTTGTTAACCTCTTCGCATGATCTGCTTGAATGAAATTCAACAAGAAAATCTGCTAAGGCTTGGGCCTTGATACTCGTTTAAGGTGAAAATGTGATGTCATAATCTCCTAACTCAACTGACCACTTGGTCACCCTCCCATAAATATGTGGGCGTTGTAAAACGTTTCTTAATGGAAATGAAGTTTGAACCTCAATAGTGTGAGCTTGAAAATAGGGGCGCATTTTTCTGGCAGTCACTACTACAACTATAGCCAATTTTTCGAGCTTCAAGTACCTTTTTTCGCTGCTACCAGACTCTTGTTGACATAATACATCGGCTTCGAGATTCCCGAATCTTCACTTATCAACACTACATTTATTGCAAAATCTAAAACTGCAATATACAAAAAAACTTGTTTTCCACTTCGAGGCTTACATAATATTTCTGGTGATGACAATAAATATTTAATGCTTGAAAATGATGCTTTACATTTTGAGGTCCATTCAAATTCTTCAGATCTTGTTAAGATAAACTAACCTTCTAGTTAAAATTTGCACTTCTTTGATAGTTCGAGGATATTTTATTGATACCACGACTTTTAGTTGTTCATAGTCTGCTTCTATTCTTTTTTCACCAATAACATAACCCAAAAACTTTCATGACCGAACTCTAAAGGTACACTTCTCAGGATTTAACTTTAGCCTAATTGCCCTTAAATTAAAAAAACGTCTCCTCTAAGTCTTTCCAAGTGTGCATTATCTGTTAAGATATTAACCACCATTTCATCAATATACACCTCCACTTTTCTTTCGATCTGAGAAGCGAAGACTTTACTCATTAATCTCTGATATGTGGCTCTAGCATTCTTTAACCCAAAGGGCATAATCCTAAAATAATGCAAGCCTCGATCCGTGATGACCGTAGTACTCTCTTGATCCTTTAGATCCATGATTATACCCTACAAATGCATCCATAAAGGTCAAAATTTTATTTCCCAAAGTGGAATCAATTAGTTGATCTATTCGAGGAACGCATAAAGGGTCTTTAGGACAAGCTCGATTCAGATCCGTGAAGTCGACGCACATTCTCCATTTCCCATTCTTATTTTAGCCACCACTGGGTTTGCACTCCATAAATGATATTGTGACTCCCTTATATGTCCGACCTTTGATAAACGATCCACCTCGTAAACAATTGCTTCTGCTTTCTCAAAAGAAAATGCACGCTTTTTTGTATAAGAGGTTTAACCTTCGGATTAAAAGCAAGGCTATAGCATAATACTTCGACTGGAACTCCTATCACGTTTTATATTTTCCAAGCGAAAAAATCTAAATTGTGAGATAAAAATTGCAAAAGCTATTGTCGTAAGACTCGGGTCTATAAGGAACCTATTTGAAGTGCTTTTCCATCAGGAAGAGCATATTCCTATATATTTTCACTTACTATTAAAGAACCTGGGGTTTCCTTTGGATCATCAACCCCTTCCTCATGACCTGAGGTCAACCCCCTGGTTGCTATTTAGCCTTTTTTTCCCACTGCTTGACCCTCGAATTTGAAGAGTTGTGGCATAACACTCTCTAGCAACCTTCTCATCACTTCTGACGACCCATACTCGATCTCTGACGACATACTTAAAGCATTGTTTGACTGTTTAGACAAATCCATACATCCTTGACAACTAAGATCTTCCAAAAATGGCATTATAGCTTGTAGGACAATCCACTACCATAAACAACATTTGAACCTTCTTTCTGAAAGGTCCCTTTCCCAAACTCATCTCTTCCTCGAATTCTCCAATTACTTGTGTCGTCACTCCCGTAAAACAAATAATAGTATGCTATGATTGGGAAATTCGAGGAGGATTGCGCATTCTATCATAAGTTGTCTTGAAAAGAACGTTCATAGAGCTCCTTATAACCATGAGCACACGTCGGATCTCGACACCAGCTACCTCTGCTCCAAAAAACCATTGCATCTTCATATGGTCCTGCAGTACCTCTTAAATCATCTTTATCAAAAAGAATAAAAGGAAAATCTTTGTTATCATATAGATAAGTAGACATCACTCCCTCTATCTGAGTAGCTAAGCTCACTACATGTCTTTTTCTAGAGTTGTCAGTATTTCCAGCCATAGTATCTCTTCCGAAAATTGCTAAGGACTCAAACTCACATAGACTTCGAAGATGACCCTATTTCACTAGCTCCTCAACTTCCATTAAAATCAACCTATCTGGATCTCAAACAAAAATATTATAATGCAACATCAAAATCATCAACCTTTGAATCCATAATCATCAAATTTCATGCATGTGTATTTGGATTTTCTGCTTGTGAAGTCGATTCAACAGGGCCTTTTGACGCATCATTTTCAGTTAGATCAACATAATACTTAGGCCTTATCCACTGATTGGGCCTCGGTCTATGAAACTTGTATCCTGATGCTTGATTTGAATATCCCCCGGTTCGAGGAGGTAAATTGATGTTGTTCGTCGGACGTGCTGATTGAGTTGAGTTCGAAGATTTCCCTTGATTGTTTGGCACATATCTTGAGTTCTTTTGACCAGTTGCAACTACTCCTCGAACACTAGTCGACTCTTCTACCTTAATTTGATCCTCCACCTCAGCCATTAGTGCTCCAAAATTTGAAACTCTTCGCTTTGTTGTCTCATTCGCTAGTTCCTCTGACAACAACCCATGTCAAAATGCTCCATTGCTACCAGCTCCTCACAATTGTCTAAACCAGCCTTGGTTAATACAAATCGCTTAGTAAAATCCTTCAAAATTTCTCCTATTGCCTGTTTACAAGAAATTATCGTATCTTCATTCACCCACACTCTTTGCTCCACATAAACTATTTTCGGAAAGTAGTATAAAAATATTTATAATTTGAAATAGACTCGTCTGAATTCTGTTGTACCACTTTAAAGTTGTTCCATTGAACGTTTGAGAAAATGTTCGATACACCAATCTATCATCGTCCTCGAAATTCATCATATAGTTTTGAATTGTTCGATGTGATCGTCATGGTCTTGCATTCCATCAAAATTTTCAAACCTTTGAAATATCAAACCTCTTCGGAAGTGATATAGATCTTATCCCACTTGTCAAAGGAGAATTTCGTCAGTCAACACCTTGAACATATTGATTGTCATTACCAACTCCCATCACAGCGTATATATTCTGATCATCCACCACAATGTATTGATTCAATGTGTTCCTTTCACACCAATCAGCTTCCCTCAAGTATCGTGGTATACTTTCCCTCCTAGCTTTGTATTCCTTTCACGATTTTTCGAGGTTGATCTTTTTTTCCTTCGAGGATCCTCGATTCCTCTTAAAATTTGATCTTGAACTTTCTATTTCTTCGTCACTGGACGTGATATACCTCTATTTATCTTTTTTATCCTTTCGTGAAGTCTTACGTTCCTTAGAAGATTCAAAATGCGATTTTTCTACTCACTTTGGACTTGACGAATTGTGCACGGTCGATCAGACTGATCGCCAACGTCATTTTTGTCATCCAATGTCTTACCTCTAATTTCAACCTAGTTGATTGAATTTCTTATTCTCTCTAGTCATACTTCTCATTCTGAGCTATAATTTTGTCTAGTAGTTGATTCATTCGCATTTCAAGGCTTGAATCGCTGTCTAGTCCCTCGAATATCACATTTTCTGTCATTTAGTCCCTCGATTAAAAACTCACTAGTGAGGGTCCCTCAACTATCCTATTTTCTTTCATTTATTCCTTCGACTTTAAAATCACCGGTGAGGGTCCCTGGACTTTGAAAAATCTATAAATTTAGTCCATGAATCTAAGAAAAAAACCCCAAATCAGGGACTAAATTTATAGATTTTTTCAAAGTCCAGGGACCTTCACCGATGATTTTAAAGTCGAAGGACTAAATGAAAGAAAATGGGATAGTCGAGGGACCCTCACCAGTGATTTTTTAGTTGAGGGACTAAATGAAAGAAAACGTGATAGTCGAGGGACTATTTCCTGATTTAAGCCGCATTTCAATGTCGATTGAGTTTGTCAAACTGGAATAGATTCCTACTATTTATCATTTCCTCCTTGCAAGTCATGTTATAATGTTTCAATAGCTGCTAGAACTAATGGTTCACCTTTGTTACTTGGATTCATTATTGATCGAAACAGATTTTTGAACAAGAATATGAAAAAACAATCAAACAAGAACAATATAGACATCAATCGTGATCGTCCCCAGTGGAGTCTCCAATTTGGTGAGTATAATTTCTGGTTTGCAAAGTAAAATCGAGTAAGTAAAGAGAAGGAGAGAGATTTTGGAAAAGGAGTTTCTAGAGAGAGAAAGTCAATAAGTGAAAGTAGATTATCCCAAATGTCAGAATTCTTGCTCAGTTCAGCCATGGCCGATATATATATGCGCAAGGACTTAAACATAACATAATCGGTTACATAAATGGTATAGTTGCATATTAGTCCCTCACCTATTCATAAAGCTCTAAATCTCACAATTTATCATACAAGGTTTTACTTATTTCAATTTTGATCCCCAAAGTTCTATTTCCTTATCAAATACTACTTGATAAGTCTAAGTTATTTTGGAGGAAAAGAAAGGCGTAAACAGATTTATACTTCGAGTCTGAATATTTATATAGAGAGAAAGTAGCTAAAGAAAATTAAAGAGAGACTGTAGTCGCAAGTCAAAAGTGTCAAATCATTTCATTCCAAAGACAAATACACCTATTTATAGGTGATGTGGTTACATGTAACAAATATATTTTGTTATGTGGATACTTCTCCCCACTTTACTACTTAGTACAAACATATTTCTCACAATTTACACATTTAGTCCTTTATATTTTCATTTTATACGAAATCTCTCTAAGAGTTATAAAATAATCATTCGGCCAATTATAAAGTAATTATTTTTACTCTTTATCTATTTATATCCTTATCACTAGTCCTCATAGTTCTTACGAAGAATTTCAATGAAGGACTAGAAAATGCTCAGTACGAGCCAATCTCTATCTTCTCGTCAAAAATGGCTCTAAAACTCACTTTGAATCACTCATCATCAAAATGGCTCTAAAATGTTGTTTGGCCATTGTTAATTACGCATTTTTTGAAATGAACTATGCTTCTCCTCGGAGAATTACCGGTCACATATACTTTTTACAGCGTACTCCATTCCGAATTTGCAACTCCTCGAAATGTACAGGGAGTATTAAAATTGATTCATAGAATAAAATATAAACTAATAAAAGATTCTAGGTAAGTATATTGCCTCATCTTTACATGCTTTATACATGTCACTCGAATGCAAATTTCATTCACTAGGTGCCCGTTATCTGTCAAACCAGACTCTATCCAATAGGTATTTATCAAACTCTTCACCTTCCGCCTAAAAATTCTATACCCATCTACAAATATGATCACATAACTCATTTCACGTACCACAATTTGATTTTAGAGATAGAGAGAGAAATTTCAGTGGTTCAATTGCTCCTCCACTATCGCCACCATACTTTATCCCTGAAGATCGTGTCCGATCTGCTTCTGAGCTGCTCCAATTATGTTTATGTTTAGTCTGGAAAACTATTGGGATTGTCTTACTATCGCACAAAAAGCTGTTGAGAGAGAAGATGTCAGTATCATTGACGATAAACCTCATCAGGTTACTCAAAATTTTACATACGGTCATTGGCATCCTTACAGAAAATCATCAGCTTATGTAGCTCTCAGAAGTTCCCTCAAATAAACCCTATGATCTAATTCCCATAGCTTGTTCGTAAAAGCCACCTAGAGCAAATTGAGATCAATCACCATAAACAAGTAAATAAAAACATCCTTATAAAAGTCAGTTCATCGCTATGCGAGAATTCGAGGAGTTTAACACTTTGACAAATCAACTTCAAAAAACAAAACCTAAAACGAAAACTATTTAAAGACCTCCTCCCTCGAAGGGATCAACTAGGACAAACTAGAAGTCAAATGGATGCATTCGGAAAACCCTCAAAGGATAACCTCGAAGACACAAAGTAATCCTATTGTTTCAACATCGTCTTCTCATAATCAATATCGAGACACTAGCGCAATTACCCCTCTCCAACTCCGAGATGAAATGTCTAACGAAGTTGCTAACTCTGAATCAAGGACTAGTACTTATTTAGAGATTCAAATACTTGATGATACTCCACCTTCTAATTTTGAGAAGAATGTTGCGAGAAAGAAAAGCAAGGCAAAGAAAAAGAAGAAGGCAAAAAACATTGTAACATTGTCTGAGGACCTTGCTACCGATTTAAGCATAAACCTTAAAGACGTCTTCGCTGAATATCTTATTGCACTTATCAATGTGCAATATGAATATTTTGAAAAATCTTAGTCTGCTACCCTTTATAGATAATGGAGGATTCCAGAGAACATTACTCTTTGGCTGCTATCTGTTGTAGGGACTCTCATTTCCTATGGTGAAAATGAGTTCGTGGTCCACCAAAAGATTTTAAACTGGGGCCTCTGGTTCCCACTAGGCCTAGTAGTTATAAAGCACTTTGAAATAATTGAACTCTGCCCTAGTTAGGAAAGTCCCAACCTTTGGTTTACGTTCTACTATCATAGCTTCAAGACTCGCTAAAATCCCTCTACCTATAGAACAATTTATAGCCAAAACCAGCCTCTCAAAAAATATTGTTCTTCCATTTTACTATATAACCCTAAAAAATTCCTCGAAAATAATTGATGACCTCCTTGAGGCAGATTAAACATGGAAACATTATTTTTTTTCTAATGGCTACTAGCAGAATAGCAAGAAGAATCCAACAGAAAACCGTCGAAACTATTTATACAATGAAAGAGCACCAGTAAGTTTCATACCTCCTTTATTTGCATCTCCAATAATTTCTTATTAACTTGAATTTCACTATACAGAAATTTTGAAATGGTATCAAATTCACCGGGCTACTGCCGATGATATATTCTCTGAACTGAGTAAATGGGCAGCAGAAGCATGGTCAAACAAATTTCACAAGCGTTTTAACCCTTTTAAATTTCACTATCTATGGATGATATCTACTGACTCCATTGTAGATGCGGATAAATTAATGGAGCCTCATTCTTCAGGAGATGCTATAAAAAAAATAGTTGTTCAAGATACACGTATCATTCTTTCTGCTCAAAATAGGGGCCCAAACTATAAATTGAAGAATGATTTGACGAAAAATTCTCAGGGTGTGCCTTTTAAAGGAAAAAAGAAAGTATTCCCTAATGATAAAACAAAGAGAAAAGCTTCATAAGTCATTACTCTTGACACCAAATAGTATAAAACTAGAGCTCTCAAAAGAAAGAAGATGGTTGCTGCAAAAAAAAGAAAGTTGGCATGTCGAAGATACCTAATGAAATTATTTCTAATAGAGTTGTTAATATCTCCTCCCAAATCCGACGCTGGATGCTGATGGGAATGAAGAGAATGACGACTGTCACTTCTAAGAATCTGAACCACATTTTCAAGAAAATGAACACCACATTATTGATACTGTAAAGGAGAATATGGAGACTGCATCAGAAAATGTGGAAGACAATCCTTTTGAGATGTTTGACTCTATTAATAATCTTCATTTATGTTATTCTTGGTGCGTAAGTGAGACGAGCGCGTCGTTCGTATATTGAATAATACCCTATGCTTGGTCAAAGTATCTACCTGGCTCGGCTCTCTTCTGGCTCGACTTTACTCCGGCTCATGTCCGCTCAGTACGACTTCATTTGCTTTATCCGTTCAGGATCTCCTAGGTTCGTATCAGCTTTGATCGACTCATCCTTGTTTCTTCTCCATTTTATTTTTCGAGTGCGATTTAATTGGTGCCTAAGCCTTCTTCCTTGTTTACGACTACTCGACTTTATTTTAGGACGGACTTGTCGTGCTCGTTTTGATCGGATCAGTCCGACTTTAATCTTTGTTCACATATTTCTTATGATATTACTATGGATATTACCAACCTTATCACGGTCGGACTCCTAGCTAGTAATGGGTCAGTCCACAAGTTCATGAAGCCAATATAAACATATTCCACGATCTGACAACTCGGTCATAGATTATATGGCTAATGCAGCAACTCATGAAGAAAGCCCAATAATCCTCACCTAAGATTCGACCGCAATGGCAGGAGCTGAATGTTTTTGAAGTACATGCACTTCTAATATTAGTCGATTGGAAGTATATGTATATTGCATATCTTAAGCACCGCACCCTTCCACGGACAAAATAGAAACAATATTGCAGGTCCATGCATGAAATTATACGATTTTGGATGACGTGTTACATATAAAGAATGTAACTCAGCCGATGTTGCATTGTGTAAATAAAGAGGAAGCACATATGGTACTTCAAGACTTGCATGATGGGAAGGCAGGTGCTCCTTGTGGTTATGTGGTTATATGAGCTTTACAAGAAAAATTCTACTTGGATGGTCTTATTGGCCCAACCTGGCCTCTGATGCTCAAGCTTTAGTACAAAAATATCACCCTTGTCACAATTTGCCAACAAACGAAATCTACCCAGTAAGCCAATAAGCATAGTATCATCATCGTGTCCCTTCAATAAATGGGGTATAGATTTAATGGGACCTTTCCTAATGGCTATTGGTAAGTGAAACTTTCAAGTAGTGGTAGTTAATTACTTCTCTAACTTGATGGATGCCAAGGCTTTAGCAGAGATCCCAAGAGATATGTGACTTCCTTCAACCTTCGAGTCAATATATGAGAAAGCATCCAAAAAGGAAAAAACCCAGAGCCAAAAAACCCAGAAAATAAATCTCCCCAGATACATAGAAACCCCATTTTGGTGCTTACGGTTACTTCTGCATAAGTGAAATGGCTGAAGAATATAGAGCATCTGAATTAATAAGCGACGCTCCTCATTTCTCAACTGAAACAATATATCACGGTATTTTCGATCCAAATCGTAGTTCTCTTGTGTTCCCAAATTCATCCATCCTAGAAGAAACCCATTCACCAAACTTGCCTCGAACTTTACCCTTACCTTCTAAGTCACCAAATTTTCCTCAAAATTCACCAAATCAAATCTCTTCTATAACAACCACTCTTCGAATCCATCGTAAAGTAACTCAAACCATATCTACTTCAAAGAGATCAGAAGAAACTCCATCTCTTCTTAATTCTGAATCTCTTCGACAACTGCACAATGAGATTCATCTAGTTCAGCTAAAAACTCACCTCTCCCAAAGCCTTCGCAAAAAGAGAATCTTTATAGCTATAGGAGACGATGCTGACAACACTTCAGCCTCTGCTACTCAAAATATTTCAACCAACCATTCACAATCTTATTCTCATCTAAGGGAAGTTGTTGAGATAATTATAGAATCTCAACAAAATTCCTCAAATAAAAAGCAAAGGCAAATAACCTCGACTTATAACCCACCTCAACTTATAAATGAAACTTCCGAGAAAGAGGTTGATTTTGAAGCTACTCAATCAAATGTCGAAGCTGACACTGATGATGATGCTTCGAAAATCATTGAAGCTGATATAGAGGATGAAGCCTAAAACAAAGTGACAGTGAAGTGGTTAAGCATTCTTTGAAAACAAGAGCACCGAAGAAAACAGGAGTAAAAAAAAGAAAGCTCATATTGAACTTCCCGAGGATCTTGTTGCTTTAGTGAGTGAAAATTTGAAACCATTCCTCCTAGAATACATAATTGCATTATAAAATGTACCATACATATACTACACAAATTCCCAAGCTGTTTCTTTGAATAAATAATGGAGAATGCCATATTATATCATACTTCAATTTCTAAAAAAGTGAGAGACTTCACTTAATTGTAGAAAAGATGAGTTGGTGGTCTATCCTGAGATCATCAACTAGGATCCTCGATTTTTGTTGGATCCAATGATAGTGTAGTACTTCAAGCTCCTACATCTTTTTCATACACAAGCCACACCCAACCAATGGTTCACCCTCTTATTTTTATTATGGCCTCTAGACTTGCCCAAATTCCTTTTTATATTCAAGACTTCATTTCCTTACCAAACTTTTGAAGGGACCTGTTCTGCTTTTCTACTATCTTAATCTTGACAAAGATCTCAAGATTATTGATGACTTACTCGAGGCTTAAAATTTTTGGAACAAAAAATTTGTCTTCATATCTAGGGCCTCGGAGAACAGAAAAGAGATATCTGAGAATAACTCATCACGACTTAACCTCGTTTGAAGGAGTAACAATAAGCTTCTTTGCTCTTCCATTTTCTGTTGTTGCTTTAATTATTTTGCGTTTATATTTTGCTTATTTCTATACTTTATCCATAAATTTCGAGGTGATACAAACTTCGTCAAAAGGATGATAAAGACATTTGTGCCAAATTGGCAACTTGGGCAGAAAAAGAGTTGGGCAGTGGGGTCCACTCAGCTTGTCTGCCTATCAACTTTATTAACAGTCACTAGTGGAGAATTACGTTAGGTTTCAACTTCTTTGAAAATCCTATGGAGCCCCCAAATCCAATCTTAGCTGTGAAAAGCCTGATGGTAAGGTGCATCTTCCAGTTTGAAAGAGATCAAACAACCACCTTCTCTTATACAAGAAAGGAAAAAAAACAACTAGCACATCTGGTGTTAGCCCCGTCAGAGAACCCGATGCCGCGGAAAAAAATGAAGAGGAAGGCAACATAAAAAATTCTTACTACAATTAAGAGAAAGTGTAGGTTGAGCTTTCGTCAAAGAGGAAAAAATGTTGCTTCGAAGAAAAAGAAAAGCGCATCCAAAACACAATCACAAAGAAAGACAAAAAACAAAACTACAGAGACCCCTTAAGAAGTGTTTCCATTCGAGCCTGATGAAGTCAGTTTGGTGGAAGATCATTAAAGAAATGCTGCAGTAGAAAATGACCAAATAGACGATCATTTCGATCCTGATAATTTCATCAATATAGACACAACCTGAGGATCTTGAAAGAGTTATGGATCCATGCGTCCAAGAGATTTAAGACCAAATACAACACTTTGGTCAAAGGACTGCCCCTTTTCTTCCTGAACTAGCTAGGCTAGAAATATTTTGGCCACTGTCAACCTCCGCTCTTATGCCCTACATCAGTCCAAGATTCATACCTACTGAACAACCATCCGAAGAGGTCTCATTTGCTCTTCAACCGTTTACCGACCTTGGAACTGCAACACAATATTTATGCAAAGAAGTAGAATCTGCCCGAAGCCACTTGGAGACTATGTCAAAGGACATGGTTCGACATAATAAAATTGTTGCAGTTGAGAAGAAGATGAGGGAGATCTTTGGTAAAACTATGAAGGACCAATTTTCTGGATTCCAGACTGTTAGATCGGAATTCCTCAGAGGCATCATTCATCTCAAAAACCATCTCAGATCTGTACACAGGAATAAGATAGAGAGCAAAACACTTCTCATAAAAATGAAATCGAAGAGCTCAAATCCAAACATGCAAGAGAGTTATCCGAGGAGAAATAGAAATACTCCATTCTTCAAGAATCTCTAAACAAGAGTGAGGAGGAAAAAAGAAGGTGACACAACATATGGATGCCCTTAAAACTCAATTCGAGGAGGAGAGAAAGATTGTTGTGGTGGCTGTTGAGGACGAATGTGGAAAAGATATGCTGGCTGCCATTAAGAACGCCAAGGAGCAAAAAATTATTACTTTAGATCGTGAAATTCATGCCACATTTCTAAATGATAACCTTTCAAACTTGTAGGAGTCGATTCCCATTGAGAATCGACCTAGTGAAGCTTTTGATCCTGCGCCTAGTGATTCCACCGAAGAAGCAGATTCAGAAGAAAGTGCCTTGGAGAAAGGAAACTTATCTGAAGGAAACTCTGAAGAGAAATAATTTATATGTCCTTCTTCTTTTTTTCTTGTCATCTAATTATTATAAGATAACTTCTTTTTGGTGAATGCTTACTTACTTAGCATTCTAAACTCTCTTTTTTATCATCAGATTAATCACAATACATCAATAATTTATTTCATCTATATTTATTTGTTTTTATAGCACTAACTTTATTATATAAACCAAGTTATGTTCACCTAAAAAAGAAACACACGTAAAACACATAGCAGATAACAGTTGTAAACACTAATAGTGCGTTTAGAGAATGCAACACTTCGAAAAATATAGTGTGTTTAGAGAATGTAGCACTTTGTAAAATATAACGCGTTTAAAGAACGTAACACTTCAAATAATATAGTGCGTTTAGAGAACGTAATACTTCCAATATGGTTGTTTCTTCAAAAAGTGTGTATAATAAACGTTTAACACTTCAGAAAAGTTACTCTTGGTCAATAATTCAAAGATGATCAGTCTTCGATTGGTTACTAAAATCATTCAAATACTTATACTTAAATAATAATTGGCCAAAAAAGACTTTTATTAATAGCTTTGAATATTTACATGACACCTTATTAAAACGTCAATGGGCCAACAAGGTAGGAAAGAGTGTGTCAATTATTCAAAAAGATTTTCAAAACACGAGATTATTCCCAGTACAATTTCAGATGTTGTATATTCCAAAGATGTTGAAGAATCCTCCCTTGCTCATAAAAAAGGCTATAAGAACTAGATTTTATTCTTTCCACACTCACATAGGGACCCTCCCAATTCGGATCCATCTTTCTGAGGCACTTATCCTTTTTATGGAGGAATACTATTTTAAGACTTTATCACCAACCTTGAAATCCCTCTTTTTACCTTCAAATTTTATCAAGTCTAACGTTTTTTCCTCAATCAGGTCCAAATCTGCTTTTTTTGCTTTGTCGTTCTGGTCCTCAACATATTAAAGTACGTTATAACAAGGTAATGTGGATTCTACAAGGCTAACAAAATTCATACCGTATATCAAAGCAAAAAAAGTTTCTTGAGTGGCCTCTTTAGGAGTTGTTCGATAAGCCCATAACACCTCTTGTAATTGGTTAGGATATTTTCATGCGACCCCTATCAGATTCTTCTCCAGGACTTCAAAAATAAATCTATTTGTCACCTCCACCTGTTCATTTGCTTCAGGATAAAAATATATAGAAAATATTGTGTACTCGAAGCACAAAAATAAGCCATTTCTTCGTTGTTAAATTGAGGACCATTATCAGTGATGGAACCTCAAAATGGCAACAAATATTATTCATTATGAACTTAATAGCATCCTTGGGTTTTGTTATAGACAAAGGTTTAGCCTCTGCCCATTTCGAAAAATAATCTACTACCACAATAATCATTTGGTATCCTCAAAAATCCCTAGACAATGGTCCCACCAAATCTATTCCCCATCTGTAAAAAAGGATGGCCTCGGTAATGGAGATGAGTGGAAATGCGGGTCATGAATAGAATTGGAAAATATTTGACAAATATCACAGCCTCGAACCAAACTTTTAGCATCGTTCATAATCGAAGGCCAATAGTAACCTACCAAGCCTTGAACCCACAATATGCTGAACCCTCACCATCATGTAACTCTGATAAATTCTCTCGAGACTTTTATTCAAACAACGTAACAACGGTCTAGTCAAAGATTTTTTGTATAACACCTCATCCAAAACAACATAGTCGTGAGCTTTGTACTTTAATTTGTTAGGCAATTTCTCATCTTGAGGCAACGTTCATCTTAACAAGAAATTCAAGATATCAGCTCTCCAATCACTTCGAATTACATCTGATGTGACAAAAACCTCTTCTGCACATTTACATTGCTTTGAATGTGTTAAAATCGAAGGACTCTCATGTAACAAAATCTAAGGTTACTCTTTTGTGTAAGAAATGATTGCCAAAGAATCAACAACGGTATTGTCTCCTCGACTAATATGTTCTACAATAACGTAGTCCAACATTAGAATCAAATTTCAAAGCTCTCAAAGATACAAAATTAAATTATCCTTTTAGCTTTGGAAACACCGACCACCTGATTCCTCAAAAATTGAGAATATGTTTCTAAATGAACAGAACTTTCCCCACAAATGTTCGCCAGCCTTAAACTAGCCAATGCAGCTTCATATTCAGCTTCATTATTTGATGCATGAAAATCAAATTTAATGGCTTGAAACATTGCCTCCCAAGATGCAACAACCAAATGGACTCATGTACAGAATCTCAAAATACTAGAACCTCCATCAGTTTAAACCACCCACATCAGACTTATTGGCAAGACCTCCTCGTCTATCTCTTCATGTGATATACTTGCATGAAATTCAACAAGTAAATTGTCTAATTCTTGATCCTTAATAGCTGTTCAAGGAGAAACATTATATCAAAATCTCCTAACTCGACTGACCACTTGGTCATCCTCCCTGAAATGTCAGGGGGTTGTAAAAAATAATCCAGTGGGAATGAAATCAGAATCACAATAGTGTGAGCTTGAAAATAGGGATACATCTTCATAGCAACCACCAATAAAACTAATGCCAATTTTTCAAGCTTCAAATATCTTTATTTTGCTGCCAACAAACTCTTACGAACATAATAGATTGGCTTTAAAATTCCTAGATCTTCACTTACCAACACAACACTCATAGCAAAATCCAACACTACAATGTATAAAAAGAATTTCTCTCAAATTCGAGGCTTAGATAATATCTCTGGTGATGATAAAAGTTCTTTAATGCTTGAAAATGCTACCTAACATTCCGATGTCAGAAAACATTTGTAAAAAAAGCTTGAAATAAATCTATTAAGAGCAGCTAACATTCCTGTCAACATTTGTACTTCTTTAATAGTTGGAAGTGATGTCATTGATACAAAAACCTTTAGATGTTCTGGATCAGCTTCTATACCATTTTCACTAATAACATACCCCAAATAATTTGCTGATCAAACTCCAAAGGTACACTTTTCAGGATTCAGCTTCAATCTAATAGCTCTTAAATTCAGGAAAGTCTCATATAAATCCTCCAAGTGTGTATCATCTGGTAAACTCTTGACCAATTAGTCATCAATATCACCTATATATTTCTTCCACTCTGAGAATCGAAGGCTTTATTCATTACCCTCTGATACATCGCTCTAACATTCTTCAATCCAAAAAGAATACCCCTATAACAACGCGCGCCTCGATCACTGATGAATGTGGTGCTATATTGATCATTTGGATCCAACTGAATCTGGTTATACCTTGCAAAAAGCATCCATAAAAGACAAAATTTTATTTCTTAAAGTGGAATCAATCAGTTAATCTATTCGAGGAACAAGAAATGGATCTTTAGGGCAAGCTTGATTCAAATCTATAAAGTCAACACATATTCTCCATTTCCCATTCTTATTTTTAACTACCACTTGGTATGCTGTCCATAAGGAATATCATAACTCCCTTATATGTTTGACCCTTGACAGACGATCCACCTCAAACACAATAACATCTGATTTTTCAAAAGAAAATGTACGCCTTTTTTGCATAACGCGTTTGATCTTCGAGTTTATATCTAAGGTGGGACATATCACCTCGATTAAGACCCCTTCCGCATCTTCTGTTTTCTAAGTGAAAACATCCAAATTATGAAACCAAAATTCTAATTGTTGACGTAAACTTGGGGTCGAGAATGTTCTTATTCGAAGTACCTTCCCATCATAGAAATACTTCTCTTCTATGTTTTCACTTACTGTTAAAGAGCTCGAGGTTTCCTTCGGATCGTCAACTCTCTCTTCTGTTTCTGAGGTCAACCCACCTGATTGCCATTCAACCATTCGATCTTTATTGCTTGAACCTCGGATTCTAAGAGTTGTTGCGTAACATTCTCTATCTACCTTTTGATCACTTCGGATAAACACTACGTGATCGTTGATGACGTACTTCAAAGATTGGTGGACTTTGGAGACAACTGCATACATCATCGAAAGCCAAGATCTGTAAAAAATGGCATTATAACTGGTCGGAAAAACCCACCACCAGGAATAAAACTTGAACCTTATTTCTAAAGTTCACTTTCCCAAACACATTGCACCCTCGAATTCTTCAATCACCTGATTTGTCAAATTCGAAGAGGATTATGCATCCTATCGTATGTTGACTTGAATAGAATATTTGTAGAGCTTCATGTATCTATCAGAACACATCAAATTTCAATACCAGCTATTTCTGCTCCAATTACTATTGCATCTACATGAGGACCTACAGTGCCTCTCAAATCATCCTCATTGAAAAGAATAAAAATAACATATTTCTTACAGGCATTCCTTCTTTTATTTGAGTTGCTAAAATCACCGCATGCCTTTTTCTAGATCTATTAGTATTACCACTAAAAGTATCTCCTCCGAAAATTGCGAAGGACTCAAAGTATTCACATAAACTTCGAAATCGTCCTTGTTTCACTAGCTCATCCATTATCATCAAAATCAATCTGTCTGGATCTGCAACAAAAAATTTCGAAGTAGTATGGAAATCATCAAAAATAGAATCCAGAATCATCAGATTTTCTGCTTGTGAATTTAGATTTGTTGCATGCGAAGTCGATGCAATAGGAACCTTTGACACTATGCTCTGCCCTTTAACATAAGCTGTTAATTTGCCATTTCCAATTAAAGATTGTACCTCATTTTTCAGAGCAATACAATCTAAAGTATTATATCCTATGTCATTATGGTATTTATAGAACCTGTTATTACACTCCTCCCGTAGTCTAAGTATTAGATTGGACTTTTTAAAACTCACGTATCTCTTTGCTTTTTCATAAATCGCAACAACATTTTCAGTTAAATCAATATAGTATTCTGGCCTTATCCACTGATTTGGCCTCAATATTTGAAATTGATACCTTGTAGCCTGAGTTTATCCTCCAATTCGAGGAAGAAAACTATTGTTGTTCATCGGACACGATGGCTGGGTCAAATTCGAAGAGTGCCCCTAACTATTTGACACATGCCTCGAACTCTTGTGACTGGGTCCAACCACGCTTCAAACTCTGGCCAATTCCTCCACTTTAATTTGGTACTCGACTTGAGACCTTAACGCTCCAAAAGTCAAAGCTCTAGTTTTTGTTGTTTGATTTCCTAAATTACCTGACAATAAACCTTGTCGAAATGCGGCCATGGCTACTAACTCTTCACAGTTATCTAAACCAACTTTTGTTAACACAAAACGCTTTGTATAATCCTTCAAATATTCTCCCACAACTTGCTTGCACTATAGTATTATGTCTCCATTTGCTCACATTTCTTTACTTCCCACAAATTATCGTCCGAAAGTTGTATAAAAGTCATTGAAATTGGAAATGGATCCCTTTAGAATTCTGTTGTACCATTTTAAAGTATTTCCATTTAAATCCTTGAGAGAAGACTCTGCATACCAGCCTATCATCATCTTCAAAATTCATCATGTAGTTCTGAAACTGTTCGACGTGGTCATCGGGATCTTACATTATATCGAAAGAGTGATAGACCTTGTCTTAGTTGTCAAGGGAGAGTTTCTCTAGTCAACTCCTTGCACAAACTGATTATCATTTCATGTTCTCATGACATCATACAAATTTCGATCATTTATCCACGTGTATTGATTCGATGTACCTTCACACCATTCTGCTTCCCTCAAACAACGAGGTACATTATATTTCCTTTCCTTTTATTATTTTCGTGACTTTTGAGTTCTACTTTTCTCTTCTTTTGAAGACCCCCAATACCTCTTAAACTTAAATCCCAAATTGTTCAACTTATCGTCACTGGACGTAATATACATTAGCTTGTCTTTTTTCTCCTTCTGTAAAGTATTATGCTCTTTATTAGATTCAAAATGTGTTTTCTTCTGCTCACTTCGAACCTGACCAGTTGTACTAGATCGATTAGATTGGCTATCAATGTCATCCTTATCATCCGTCTGTCTCATCTCAGATTTTAGCCTAGCTGATTGAATATCTTGCTCTCTTTTATCATGCTTCTCATTAGAGCCGTGACTTTATTAGTATCTTGTTCATTCGCATTTCAATATCCGATTGACTTTGTCGAACTGGAACTGATTCATCTTCCCTATGTTCCCTTCCTTGCAGATCAAGTTTTAGCGTTTAAACTACGTTTCAAACCAAAGGATCGTTTTCATTCCTTAATTCCATTATCGATCCAAAATATCTTCAAAGAATCGATCAAGAACAATCAAAACGAAACAAGAAAGCAATTGTGTATGGTTCTATATCAAGAAATCAAGGTACCAACTCACCTCCCACTAAAGTCTCCAATTTGGTGTGGATGAATTATGGTTCTAGAGAGAGATGAAGAGAGATGTAGATTTGAGAGAGAAAAGTTAAGAATAAAAAATAGTTTACAAAAAAATCAGAATCCTTTTATTAAGTTCAACCTTGGCCTTGATGTTTGGGTCTTTGATGATTTAGATGAACTTAAAAATGCAGAAGGAGTTCGATTTGGATCGAGGTTATGGTAGTATATTATCTCAATGAAAAATCGAGGAGCGTTGCTTATTAATCCAGCTACTCTAAATTATTCTTCTTTTTCACTTATGAAGAAGTAGTCGTAAGCTCCAAAATAGGGTTTCTGTTTATCTGGGAAGGATGAAATTCTAGGTTTTTTTACTCCTGCCTTTTTTTAGTTTTGGATGCTTTCTCATAAATTGAATTAAAGGATGGATGTTGGATTCGAGTTTTCTGGTGAAAGTAGCATAGAGATTGATGATTCAGATGAAGGTAGCCAATGAATCTCTGGTACAAACAGACTCTCTTTCTAGATATATGTTTTTGAAACAAACTTTTGCACAAAGGAGTATTTATACACAGAACCAAGGGAGAGAGAAGCGGAAGACGCAGAGGAGGCTATTGGGCATAATTCTAAATGGTTGCGTAAATAAAAGTTTGAAACCTATTACATGACATGCCTAGTGGTAGACCTAATACCTAGGGCATGATCACCCCCTCGATTCTCGCATCGAACATTTATAACCGTCGGAATAAAACATCTCCATATGAAAATGTTTGAAGCATCAACAATAGGTTGTTTTGATTCGAGAAAAGAAGCGTTTCCAATAAAATGGGGTCAGCTAACCCTAAGCAGTTCGAACCTTGGCAAAAGGGATCTTTCTTCACCAATAAATATTTCTGATGACAAGTAATTCTCATTGGTTGACTTTTATAAGAAATAAGAGGGCTACTGATAAGAATATAAAATATTAAGGACCAAAATTTAATTAATAAAACCATATATGACAAGTTGTATAGTTGTGGGATAAATTTAAAGTTTTATGTAAAGATAAATGACTAGTATGTAGACCTTTTGTATTACAAATTTTGTTACGCCTAAGTCTTGACACCTACCAAGGCTGAACTTAATAGAGGGATTCTAACTTTTTTATAAATTGTCTTCTTCTTCTTCTTAACTTTCTCTCTCTAAAATCAACATCTCTCTTCATCTCTCTATATAACCAGAATTCATCCACGCCACTTATCAAAAGGATCTTTCTCAACAGGTTTGTCCTTGAATAAATACACATTCAATATGAATCTTTTGTGAACTGATTTAAGAATGGTAAGTCATATACTCGTCCTCCTCGAATAAACTTGTACTCATGTTCACTTCAAAGTTGCCTTGACCCTTTATTCGTACTTTGAGTATTCGTACGTAGAATCATTAGCTGGCCTTTTCGTAATGGTTGAAAGTGTTTGGAATAGTCTAGTAAGCATGGAATGACCCAATAGGCCTGCCATTAGGTCTGAAAACTAACAGGTGTCACGTTATTCATTTACAAGTAACCGTTTGGCATTCCCTTTTTCTACCCAATAGTCATAATCACTCATCCAGCTTCTCTGACCACTTTCTCTTTCATATCTCCTTTATAAACACTCCTCACTCATTATTTGTGTTTTACAAATAACTTTTAGTCAGAGAAATTAATTTTTTTCCTGAGAGAATCCTTAACTACCTTCACGTAAGAACCCAGTTTCCTAGCTTTATTCATATGAAAAACTAATTTGTTGGCTACCTTCGCTGGAAAACTCATATTTCCCAGCTAATCTTCAAATTTTATGAACTAGTTTGAAAATTTTCTTCATCTTAGTTTATGAAAAAATCCCAATCTACTAAAAACCCAATTTTTGGCTGAGAGAGATGCTGAATATAAAGTCGCAGGGTAATAGACGGTTCTCCTCAATTTTAAACTAAAACTACTATTTATGGTAATTTCAACCCCAATCAAAGTTCCCCTGAGTTTCGCAGTTCCTTCAAACCAGAAAGAAACCATTCACTAAAATCTCCTCGACAATCGTCTTCACCATCACAACTTCAACACCTCTTACCCGCATATTCCTCACAATCATTGCTTCAAAATTATTCTCTAGCCATTTATGGCTCCACATATGTTTCTCTTTAGAAGAACCGCAAAGTAACAAAAAGCACATCTATTCACAAAAGATCAGAAAAAGTTTTATAACCCATCAATTATGATCCAACTCGAACATTACACAAGGAGACTCCGCATATTAAACCAGAATCTCATCTCTCCCAAGGTATTCCTGTTAAAAGGAAAGAATTCATAACTATAGGAGACATCGAGGCTAACAATACTTCACAAAATTCAGCCCAAAACACTACTTAAAATATCACGAATAACTCTACCTCACTATCTCATCTTCTGAGGGATATTGTTGAAACTAACCTGGAGTCACAACAAGTTCTCTCAAATAATCAAAAACAAAATCCAGCGTCGAAATCGAATCCTCCTCAACTAATAGACGAAGATTCTAAAAAAGAGGCTGATTCATAGGTAAATATTCAAATGTGGAGGCTAAAAGAAGTTGTGCTGCATCTGTTACCGAAGACAATACTTCAAAGAAAGGGGCACCAGAGAAAAAAGAACATAAAAAGAAGGCTCCAGTTGAACAACCTGAGGATGTAGTTGCCTTAGTAAGTGTGAATTTGAACCAACTCCTCCCCAAATACATCATGGCGCTGAAAAAGGTGCCATATATTTATTATATTGAAGCTCAGGCTAGTCATCTAAAAAAACAATGGGGAATGCGAGATAACATAACTATTTGACTACCAAAAGAGGGGGAAACTCCACTTGATTGTGGAGCAGATGAATTGGTGGTCTATCTTGAGATCATCAATTGGGGTCTGCGGTTTCCACTAGATCCGATAAAAGTGGAGTACTTCAAAATCCCGGACCTCTACCCTACACAAGGGACACCGAATTTATGGTTCACACTCTTGTCAGTTATTATGGCTTATAGACTAAGCCAAATCTCTCTCTCCATCGAAGAATTCCTCGCCATGACTGGACTTTCGAATGTACTGGTACTCCCCTTTTACTATCTAACACTCATGGATGATTTCAAAATATTCGACGATCTACTCGAAGCTGATAAATTATGGTAGCAAAGCTTTGTCTTCATATCCGAAGAAAACCCTTGAAAACTCAACCATGTTTGGAGAAACAATAGTGAGTTTTCTCATATTTTATAACTTGAACTAATGTTTCACATGTACCGCTAATGTACTTAGAAATTTCGAAGAGATACAATAGTTGCAACAATGATGCAAAATACATATTTGCAAAGTTGGCCACTTGGGCAAAAAATGAATGGGGCAATGGGTTCCACTCAGCTTTTCTACCTATAAACTTCATCATTAGTCATCTGTGCAGGATCTCCCAGTGTGCCAACCTCCCTGAAAATTTTAGGGAGCCCCCAAACCAATAGCTTGTTGTGAAGAGATTGATAACACCTGATGGTAAGGTTACTTTTCCTGTGTGAAACAGATATAACAGTCATCTGCCCTTAAAAAAGAAAGGGAAAAATAAAAAAGCAGATAGTCCATCTGGTGCTAGCCCTTCAATTAATATGAAGCCACAAAAGAAGGAGACTAAGACCAAAAGGAAGGCAACTGAAACTAGTCTTCCAACAATTGAAGAAGGAGTCCATGCTGAACCTTCTTCAAAAAGAAAGAAAACTACTGCCTCAATGAAAAAGAGTACTTCAAAAAACTCTACTAGCTAAGAGAGCAAGAAAGAATTATGAAGAAGTTATCTCATAGCGCCTCGTCTCGAAGCTAGAAACTACCGTGGATTACCGAAGATAAATTGTGGTGTAAAATCATCGAGAAGATAACCACTTTATTCATGACCAGTCCAATAGTATAGAGTAGCTTCAAGACCTCTACCAAGATATTGATCTGAGGATCCAACAGATCCAAAAATAATTTCAAAAAATTGGTCATCAAGTTACTGCTCCTCTTTTACCTTAAATTCTAGATAAAGATTGTCTCCTGGCTTTCTCATCTTCTACTCTCATGCCTTACAATAATAAATTGTTCATCCATGCCCAAAAGCCATCGAAAGAAGTTTTACTTGCATTGCAACCTTTTACCAATATTAAAAAGTGGCAAAAACATTGTGCACATAAGTAAACTCTGATGGAATCCATTTGGAAACCATGGCTAAAATATGGTCCGATGTAAAAAAGATGTTGTTGCAGAGAAAAAGATGAGATAAATATTTGGCAAACAGACCGAGGAACAATTTTTGTGTTCCAAACTGACAGGCCGAAATTTATTAAAGAATCTATCCACCTCAAGCATCATCTAAGTTGTGCATGAAAGAAAAACAAAAGAGATCAAGACTTCTCATCAAGCTGAGATACATGAACCTAAAGCTAAACATGTCACGAAGATATCTAAGGGGCTTAAAAGATACTCTTCTCTTCAAAATTCTCTGAACAAGAGTGAAAGAGAAAAAAAGAAGCTAACTGATGATATGACTGCACTCAAGATAACACTCGAAGAATAAAAACAATTCGATGTTAAAATTTCCAAGACTCACTGTGGACGGGACACCCTAGCTGCAATAAAAAATTCCAAGGAGCAACAAACAATTACTTTGCTCCATGAATTCCATGCAGCGTTACCAAAAGCAAATCTGTCAAGCTTTTGCGAATTAATCCCTATAGATAACTGTCCAAGTGAAGCCTTCTACCCTGTTACAGTTAATTCTTCTAAAGAGATAGAACCATAAGAAAATGAAAATGCCACTGAGCAAAAATGAGATTCATCTGAAGAAAAATCTGAGGACAATGATAAATTGTTGTTTCTTTTTGTTTGTTTTTTGAAGTCATCTCTGTTGTTAATGACTAACTTTTGTGAATGCTTAATATCTTGGCATTCAAAAACATTTTTCCGTAAAATCGGAATCTAACTTCAATGAAAAAATACTTTTCTTCTTTCCACATTTATTTGCCAAGTTTTTTCTTATCATGAATAATTTGAATTTCATGAACAAATCATTATCACCCCAAATTTCAATATATGTTACAAATATATTTGTAATTTGTCAAATAAAAATAGTGCAATTAGAAAATGTTAGCACCTTAAATACAACTAGTGCATTTAAAGAATGTAGCACCTCAAATATAATGAGTGCCTTGAGAGAACATAGCACCTCAAATATAATTATTGAATTTAGAGAATGTAGCACCTCGAATATAATTAGTTCCTTTAGAGAACGTAGCACCTTGAATATAATTAGTGTCTTTAGAGAACGTAGCACCTCAAATATAATTAGTTACTCTTAGTCAACAGCTTTAAAGATGATCAATCTTTGATAAGTTACGAAAATCATATAAATACTTGTATTTAAAACAATCACTCGCTAAAAAATAATTTTATTAAAAACCTCAAATATGTACACGACACCTCATTAAAACCTCCATGGGCGAACATGGTGAAAAAAGTGTGTCAATGATTAGAAAAGTCTTAAACAGAAAAAAAACTCATTCCCAATATAGTTTTAAATGTTCTATATTCCAATGATGTTGAAGCATCCTTCCATGCTCATCACAAAGACGATACGTACCTGGCTTTATATTCTATATCACCATAGAAGGACCCTCTTAATTCAGGGCCATTTTTCTAAGTTGCTTATCCTTTGTATGAAGGAATAATTTCCTTAAAACTTTATCACCTACTTTAAAATCCCTCATTCTCACATTCGAATTATACAAAATCCTCATCAAATTTTGATAAAGAGTCATATTAAAATGTGCTCTATCTCTTTTCTCTTCGATCAAGTCCAGCTTTGTTCTTATTGCTTCTTTATTTAGGTCTTCAGAATTATGAATTACTCTATAAGAAGGTAAAGTAGAATTTGCGGGGTTAAGAACATCCATACCAAACACCAAGGAAAAAAATGTTTCTTGAGTTGCCTCTCTAGGAGTTGTACGATAAGCCCACAACACATCTTGTAAATAGTCAGGCGATTTCCCTGCAACACCTGTTAAATTTTTCTTCAAACCCTCTAGAATAAATATATTAGTCACTTCTACTTGACCATTTGTTAGTTGATGAGAAGATGTAAAAAAAACTATGTTATTCCCCTCAAAGTGCAAAAAGAACTCGTTTGTTTATTGTTAAACCGATGACCATTATATGTGGTGATTTTCCGAGGCACTCCAAAGAGACAAAAAATATAACTCACAATGAACTTGTTTACATCCTTGGCTTATATACCAGATAACGGTTCAGCCTCAGCCCACTTCGAAAAGTAATCCACTGCTACAATGATCATTTGACGTCCTCTAGAAGCCATGGGCAATGGTCCTACCAATTATCCCATCTATAAAAAATAATAGATTCGAAAATAGATATAAGTGGAACTTTTGGTTTATGAATACAATTGGCAAACCGTTGAGAAGTATCACAACCTCGAACTAAGACTTTAGCATCATTCATAATTAAAGGCCAATAATAACCTGCCAACAAAACCCGGCGTGTCAAAGACTTGAAACCACAGTGAGCTGAACCTTCACTATTATGCAACTAAGATAAAATATCTTGAGATTCTTGCTTACCCCAAATAACGCAACAATGGTCTACTTAAAGAGTTTTTTTATAACCCTCCATCCAATACAATATTACTATGGGCATTATACCTTAACATTTTAGCCAGTTGTGCATCTGAGGTAAGGTACCTCTTAGTAAAAATTTAAGGATATTAGATCTCCAATCAGTTCGAATTATGTCTGGAGTGACAAATACCTCCTCAACATATTTACATTGTTCGGATCATGTTAAAATTGAAGGACTCTCCTATAATGGTATTCATGGATATTCTTTTATATAAGAAATTGTTGCTAAACAATCAACTACCGTATTATCTCCTCGGTTATTATACTCTCCAATCACTTTGTCAAACAAAATAGTCAACTTTCAAAGGTCGCGTGGATACAAAATTGATTGATCTTTCTTCGCCTCAGATACATCTGCAATATGATTTGCCACTAGCTGCGAATCTATTTCAAAACAAACTGTTGTTACTCCACATATATTTGCAAGCCTTAAAATGAGTGCCATACTCAACCTCATTATTCGATGCGTGAAAGCCAAAACGAATAGCCTGATACATTTCATCCCAAGAGGGTGCAACTAATTGAACCCTTGCACTATATCCCAAAACTGTGCTTAGAGCAAAATCAGACACTGCTATATAAAAAATAGTTGCTATTCAATTTGAGGCTTAGACAAACTATCTGGTGATAACAAAAGTTCTTTATTCTTTGAAAAAGTTGTTTTACAATTTCGCGTCCATTCAAACTCTTTGGGTTTCGTAATACTTAGAAAATAGGAAACGTTTGTCAGAAAACCTTGAAATAAATTAATTAAGGGCAGTTAACCTTCTAGTCAAGACTTGCACCACCTTTATAATTTGAGGCGATGTCATCGAAACTATAACCTTCAGTTTTTGAACATTTTCTCTATCTCTTTTTAACTAATGCTATACCCTATACATTTCCCTGATCGGATAACAAAAGTACGTTTTTCAGGACTTGGCTTCAAACGAATGGCCCTCATATTTAGAAAGGCCTCCTCTAAATCTTCGAGGTGTTTACCATCTGTGGAGCTTTTAACCAACATACTATCAATATGTACCTCCATATTCATTCCAATCTGAGGAGCAAAAGCCTTATTCACCAACTTTTGATATGTCGCTCCAACATTCTTTTACCCAAATGGTATGATCCTATAACAATATAGTCATCGATCGGTGATAAATGTAGTACTTTCGTGATCTTTTGGGTCCACTTGGATCTGATTATATCCTGGAAAGGCATGCATTTAAGTGAGAATTTTATTTCCTAAAGTGGACTCAACCAGCTGATCTATATAAGGGGCATAGAATGGGTCTTTAGGACATGCTCGATTTAAATCTGGGAAGTCAACGCATATTCACCACTTTCTGTTCTTGTTTTTTACTAACACCGGATTTGTAGTCGATAAAGGAAATTGTGCCTCCCTAATATATTTGTCCCTAGAGAGATAATCCACCTTTTGCCTCTCACTTTTCCACAGAAAAGGTTCGTCTCTTTTGAATAACACTCTTCATCCTCGAATCTATAGCTAGGCTGTGAAATATTATTTGAAATGGAAGTCTTATCACATCCTCTATTTTTTCAAGCGGAAACATCCAAATTACCAAACAAAAATTTTAACAACTAATCACGCAAAGTAGAAGACAACGATGTTCATATTCGTAAAGTCTCCCCATTGAAAAAAAATATGCTCTTCAATATCCTCACTTACTGTTAAAGAACTAGGGTTTCCCTCGGATCATCTATTCACTCTTCATCCGAGGTTAACCCCTTTGGTTGTTATTCAGCCATCTGATCCTCTGAATTAGAAGCTCGAACCTTGAATGACGTTGCATAATCCAATTGTAAACCCAATTATAGTTGATCATACTGAGAAATTCGAGGCGGATTACGCATCCGATCATACGTAAACTTGAATAACACATTTGCAGAACTCCTTGTATCTATCAGAACACACCGAATTTTAACTCCATATATTTCTGCATTTATAACCACTACATCCTCATGAGTTCCAGTTATTCCACTCAAATCATCCTCATCGAATAAAATAGGAGTAGCATGCTTTCCATATAAATAAGTACACATTATTTTGCCTACCTGAGTTGCTAAACTAATGATGTGCCTTTTCGTGGAAATATTAGTATTACGAGACATAAAATCTCCCCAAAACTTTGGTAAGGATTCAAAAAACTCATATAAGCTTTGAAAATATCGTTGCTCTACTAGCTCATCCACAACCATCAAAATTAATCGATCTGGATTTGTATCCAAATATTCTGATGCTGCGTTAAAATCATCACAATTAGAATCTAAAATTATTAATGAACTTTCTTTATTCGAATTCAGATTAGTAGTTTATTATGCCAATATGCTCGGAGTTTTTGATCCACTCCTTTTCCCTTTAACAGAAGCAACTAACTTGTTATTTTCTATTAAAATATGTATCTCCTGCTTTGAAGCTATACAACCTACATTGTCGTGCCCAATATCATTATGATACATGCAAAATCTGTTGTTGCGCTCTTCTCTTTATCTATTTATTAGAGCTGGTTTTTTAAAGCTTACATGACCTTTGGATTTTTTGTAAATAATAACAACATTATCAGTTAAATCAGCATAATACTCTAGCCTTAACCAATAATTTGGTAATTGTATTTGTAATTGATAACCTGTAACTTGAGTTAGAAACCCTCTTATTCGAGGAGGAAATTTTGTGTTATTCCTTGGACGATGTGACTGATAATTTGATAAGTGTCCTTAATTATCTGACAAATGCCCTGAATTCTTTTGACTAGGTCTAGCCCCTCCTTGAACCCTAGTTAGTTCTTCCACTTTAATTTGGTCCTCGACTTGAGCCATAACTGGTCCAAAAGTTAATGTTATCCTTTTTTGGTTCATTTACCAAACCACATGGTAATAACCATTGTCAAAACACAGCCATATAAAAAACTCTTTACAATTATCCAATCATGTTAACACAAAAGACTTCGTATAGTCCTTCAATTTCTCTCCCACACTTTTCTTGCATATTATTATTGTATCTCCATTTCATGCATTTCTTTGCTACCTACAAACTGTCGTCGGAAAGTTGTGTAGAAATATCTAAAGTTGACAATAGATCCGCTCAGAATCCTATTATATCACTTCAATATTGTGCCCTTGAAGGTTTGAGAAAAATCTATGCATACCAGCTTGTCATCATCTTCGAAGTTTATCATATAGTTCTTGAATTGTTCGATGTGATCATCAGGATCCTGCATCCCATAGAATGTTTCGACCTTGGAAGAGTAATGGACCTAATCTCACCTGTTAAAGGAGAATTTCTCCATTCTACTCCTTGTAAGTACTGGTCATCTCCGTTTGTTCCTATAATAGCATATAAATTCTGATCAACTACACCTAGTATTGATTAGATGTATTACCTTTACACCATTCTGTATTCCTCATATAATGAAGTTCATTATCTCTTTTTTTGTTTTTATTCCGTACACGATTTTCTAGGTCTGGATGTTTCTTCTTTCAAATGTCCCTGATACCTCTTTTGGTTAGATAATTCTTCCTCAGACTTTGAGCTATCAAATTCATCATCACCAGATGTGATATACTTGTGTTTATCTTTCTTTCTTTTTCGTGGGGTACGATGTTCTTTTTCAGACTCAAAATGTGCTTTCTTCCGTTCACTTCAAAATTTATGAGTTGTATACGATCGATCAGATTGATTTTCCAGCTTGTATTTCTTTCGTACCTCATATTTTAGCCTACTTGACTGAATATGTTGTTCTATTTGAACATACTTGTCATTCAATGTTGTTATTTTATCCACCACCTGATTCATCTGAACTTCAATGTTTGACTGACCTTGCTCCATTTGAATTTGATCATCTTCTATATTTTATTCCCTACGTAAATCAAATCTCAAAGTTTCAATTGCTTTTCGAACTATTGTTTCAGCTTTGTCTCCTGGTTCGATATCGATCTAGAGCGATATAATTGTGCAAGAATTCTACAATTTTTGGTTTTTTCATTTGAAATCAAGTTACTAATCAACTAGAACTCCTAATGTGGTCGCTAATTTGTTAAGTATGAATCTTGTTTCTTGAGAGAGAAAGTAAAAGAGAGAGATTAAATCTAGAGAGAGAAAGTAAGAGAAAAGAGTAATATCAGTCTAATGAAACCAGCAAGCTTCAAACCCCGGTTTACTACACTAGTAAGTTATTAGCCGATGCCGAAACGTGCTACATGGATCTTGAAAAACTTGCCTTGGGTCTGGTAGCAGCAGCGCGCAAGATGCGGCGATATTTCCAAAGTCACACTATCACCGTCCGCACATCCTTTCCTCTGCGCACTATGTTGCATAACTCCAACGTTTCAGGACGTTTAAATAAATGGTCCATCGAACTCGGAGAATACGATATCCGGTTCGAACCACACCGAGCTATCAAGGGCCAAGTCATGGCCGACTTCTTAACCGGATTTCCCACCCCCCAACCAACCAGCGAAAACCTTGATACCTGCATGGAGGGGAATTCCTGGACCCTAGAAGTCGATGGTGCGCCCTCTAACTCGGGTGGTGGCACCGATATCCTTTTACGAACACCAGTAGGGGAGCAAATTAAGCAAGCTATCTGATTCAACTTCCCAGCAACCAGTAATGACGCAGAATATGAGGCTTTTATTGGAGGGATGTGTTTGGTACAAATCTGCGGTGCGACCAACCTCCACGTGCGCTCAGACTCCAAACTAGTTATCAATCAGGCTAAGGGTATTTTTGACGCTAAGTAGGAAGCCACTAAAACCTACCTCGTGATCCGCAAGGAAATCGAAGCCGAGTTTACGAACGAGTACCCCGCTTTGCCAACTCTCCCGCCGATGCATTGGCCAAAGCGGCCGAGGCCGCTGTCCACACTCTCTGTTTCCTTCTTGCAGGATTTTATTGGCCTGAACTTGCCGCCGACGCCGAGCTCTTAGTTCAACAATAGCATGCACGCCATCAATAGGCTAACTCTTCCGATAAGCCGGGCGAGCCAATGACAGCTACCCCTGTTCCGTGCCCTTTCGACAAATGAGGAATCGATCTCGTTGGACCTTTGCCGATGGCTACATGCAAATGCCAGTTTTTAATCGTCGCGGTAGATTACTTTATAAAATGGGTAGAAGCCAAAGCACTAGTATGCACCCGATCCCAAGAGGTATGTGACTTCATACACAACCAAATCCTAACACGCTTCGGAATACCACAAGTTCTAATGATGGATAATGGGCCTCAATTTCAAAACAAGGCATTCTCCACCTTTTGCAATAAATTTGGGTTCAGGCAGCACTTTACCACCCCTACTACCCACAAGCGAACGGGAAAGTCGAGGTCACCAAACTATACAATCCTTGACGTTTAAGAAAAAACTGGTCGGGGAAAAAGGAAGATGGCCGGATAAACTAGCCGACATGTTGTGGGCTTATCGAACAACCCCTAGGGCCACCACAGGCGTGACTCATTTCTCCCTGATCTATAAATCTGAGGCCGTCGTACCAGTTGAAATATTGATCCCCTCTCATCATATTGTTACTTACTCCGAAGCAGACAATAAGGCCGGACGAGCAGCAGACATCAATTTAATTGAAGAAGGACGAGATCAGGCGCGCATAAGAGCTGAGCATTACAGAAGTCTGATGCATAGCCTTTTTAACTCCAGGCTTCGACCACAGACCTTTAACAACGGCGACCTCGTTATGAAAACGATTTTCCAAGGATCGGGTGAGCAAAATCTTGGGAAGCTTGGTCCTAATTGGGCTGGGCCCTACACCATAATTGCTAAAGGCCATCATGGGGCATTCTACCTTGCCGATGCTGAGGGCAATGCCCTTAAACACCCATGGAATATCAGTCATCTTCAGTTATACCATACTGCGATGTAAAAATTTTGATGCGTTCGTTTTCCCTTCCGATGGCGCGGAAGGGTTTTTTAATGAGGCATCTACATATCTATCATCAATACATTTATAGTTTTTCGTCAACTTTGTGTTTATACTTATTTTTTGTAACTCCGCCATAGGGTCATCGACCACGCCTAAAAGGCAAGGCAATAGGGGCCACATTATGCCACACTTAGACAAGATCTAATAAATATGACAAACGGGCCAATTGACCACGCCCGTTGGGCTATGTTAACGGGCCATATTGTGCTCAATAACGCACTCAGGTATTAATAACCGCAAACTACTCCAAACCCAATGGGTTATGCAAATGGCCGAACCGGTCGCTCCGCGGACTCAACTATGGCCACTTTATTAGGCGTAAGTTACGCAATGAGCCCCACTGTGCTCGATCTTGCAGAAAAAGTTCTCAATCCAAACAATTTAAAAGTATAAACACGCGCCATACTATTAGTACAAATCATCCAGCAACATCCAAATACACGTTTAAATTACACAAAGGCATCCACAGGTTTTTCAACAAAAAATAAATGTCTTTACAAGTATTCCTACACTATGTGTTGGCAAGATTTACCGCTGCATCCGCAACACTCACTTTTCCCGTCTCCGCCGCCACGAACAATTTTTGATAAGGCCGAAAATCCATATCTAGATTCAAGGCCTTCAGCTCAGGTACCAATTTCACATTATCCTTATGAACTTTCCCCAGAGCCACTTGCATCACCTGGCGCTCCATGGCTTCAACATCGGTAGCAGCTTTTTTCTTGAGCTCAGCTACTTCACCGCGCCTCTCCTCTTTTTCCCTCTACAGTTCAGCCAACTGTACTTTCACATCAACCAGCTCTATTGAGAGGTCAGCCACTTTGGAGGCCTGCTCCTCCATCTTGGTCGCCTGGCGAATATTTTGCTCCATCAGTTGCGAGTTCTGCTTGATGAGCGTCTGGTTCTTCTTTAGCAACTCATTATTCTGGGCGGTCAATAACGTGGTGGTCGTCATCATCTTCAGGCAATGCTTGCTCCCTGAATCTCTCTCCGCACATGCCTTGCCAAGTTGGCGTAATAGCTCATCTTTCTCCTTTTGTGCTTTCTCTGCTCGTTGCTTAGCCAGTCCGTACGTGTTTTTGAACCGAGCCTACTCGGTAGTCATACCTTGCACCGAGCCAAAAAACATAGGCTCCGGTTTCCACCTCTCCATCGTTTGGACGACTACCGAGGACATACGCCGATATGCCAGGGCATGCGAATTATATTACATCTGCATAATACACGTCGTTAAAACTACAATGCATACAAGTCACAGTCAGCTGCATAACTTACAAATTCAATACCATAATACTTACCTTCAGAGCCAACCCCAATTGACACTTCAGAATTTCGCTCATCGGTAGTGTATCATTGAATGACAAATCAGAGCCATGCCGGACCTGATCTATGATCATCTGAGAAGCCGCAGGCATCACCAACTTCAGTGACGGCTCTAGTATCGGTTCGGTGTGCTGCGGCATTTGCTAAGCCCCATCGCCGACTTCTCCAAATCTCTCCGTATAAAGGGCTTAAGGCACCACAACATTTACCAAAGAGGCCCCTGATCTAAGGCCGTGCACAAAATTCTTCATCCTTTGTGCTACATGGGGTGGAGTCTTTTTTCCCTTCGCCCAACCCTCTAACTCCGGCACCTTATCATCAATCAAAACTACCTCTGGATATTTTCGAGAGGGTCTCTTCTTCTCCTATGATTGCACATCACCAACATCCTTCACAAAAGCCCCCACCACTCCATCCATCTCGTCCTCATCACCCAAAGCTAGCTTTCGTTGATAAAAGGGAGCAGAATTAATCACCCCATTTTTCTTCCTTTTTAGCGGATTGACCGCTTCCTCTGAGTCTTCTTCCCGCGACCTCGCCTTCTTGCCACTTCCTTCCACCCCTTCGTCTATAAAAGCCAGCTGTCCCTCCTTGTTCTGCATCTCCACCTCCTCACCTTTTTGTGCCCCTTCGAGCGTAAATGATGACCCGCTCGCTTCTCCGGCCTTTCGTCCCGACGGCACCGTTAGACCCAACCCAGAAAAGTCTCCATCTTCGCACCGCTGCTCCAATAGTGCTCGGAGCCTCTCCAAAGTAGCCTTTTCTTTACTACCACCCATCGTCACTCTCCCGTCATCTGTCACTGAATGTTCAGGAATGCGCCACATACCGGCCTTTAAATAATTCACCCCACAGAAGACTTGTGTCGGCTCGCCTCCCCAAGCAGCGTGCGCCGTGGCGGACAATGTTGCCAAAAGATTCATCGATCCTTTCGGACGACCTTCTTTGCACCACTCCTGGTACTTCCCTTCACCTCCACTAACACATCATCAGTTATAACTAACTTCACAGATCAATCTACATACACAAATATTTCGCAAAACCTTACACTTAGACTTCCAACGTCTCTCTAACTGGAGATTCAACGTAGCACTCTCATGCTCCCAATTACCAGACACATAAATAAACCTATGCTTCCAAGTCTTATCAGAATTGGGGAGGTCAACTATGTGTCTCGCTCCATTTAACTGTAGATAGAAGAATGGTGACCGCTCCAGTTTGGACACCTCCATCACACCTAATACATTGGCCAAACAAAGAGGTATTTTAAAGTATTGAGAGCTCAGGACGATACTCAACCACATCTCCACCCATTCGTCGTTAGCTAGGTGGGACATATCACAATAAAACTAAGAAAATCCCTAATTAGCGGGGACAAGAGAAGCTAATTAGGTATCCCCCTCTCAAATAAAGTTGTGAACAAATAGGTATCCCCCTCTTCAGTTGTATAAGGTTTGTCCACCGCCCGAGGCGCCCTAATGGTCACATCATCGGGAAACCCATACCTACTCCTAAACTCCATTAGGGATTCCTCGGTCAGATACCCATACTTCAGGGTAATTTTGGCAAAATGCTCCTCTAATACATCCATCGCCTCATACTCCGATTTCAATTCTATTGTTTTCTTCTTCATTGTTTTCTTTGGCGCCATGTATAAACCGACTGCAATTACCCAATAATGGTTATCAGAATAGGGTTTCACCACATGATACGTGGTCTTATTCTCAATAAACCCAACATTTGGTACAACAAATCATACATTCTCAAAACTCTATAAACCCCTAAAATTATTTAAACTTTCCTTTCCTTAGACTGTCTAACCTAACTTACAGTGGAAGACCAAAAAGAGATTACGTACCTGTTTTAGTACTCCGCTCCCACTTGTATCTCCGGTGTCCTCTACCAACAGTGAGTCAAAGTGTTTCTAAGTCGTGACGAGAATGGTTCTTTTCCTCTCTAAATCTCTCTCAAGAAATGTTTCCAAAAGAATCTTTACACAATGAAAAACTTAGATTTTATTTAAAAAAGAAAAACCTCTCAATACCCGAGAAACAGTTCACTTACCAAACCGTCACCACAATGATGACACCTGTCGAATCATGCATCGAGAACTCAAACGCTTATCAAGTTTTTCTATAGTAACTTGTCTGGAAAATCAAACCAAATTGACACACGCTATCAAAACAGAGAGTGACACGTCACCCACACCTTTTTCATTTCTTTTTTATTCCAATCAGTAATTATTTCACATTTACTCATTGGACTAGGGGGAACCCTGATAAGGGAGTAGGTACCCACAACTAATATCAAGGATACACGTCGAAGAGAGCAGGACAAAGTAGAGCGGAGCAGAGCAGAACAAAGCCGAGCAGGACAACATATAACAGAGCAAAAGGAAAGACTAGAAGAGCAGACAAAGCGTTTAATCCAAGCAGGAAAGACATAAGACCGGGCGCGTTGATCTAAGCCGGACAAAGCATGACTAGAAATACGCATGCTCGGTCAAAGCGACCACGTAAAAAAGAGGCTAAGTAGCGCTCAGCTTTAGTCGAGCAGAGCACAATCAGAAGTAGGCACGCTCGACTCGAGTCGGTGCGGAATTTGGCGCGTAACATCACTCGATCAAGGACGAGTTAACATCAAACCTAACTGGGCAGACAAGACAGCCCCAACACCGACCGAGCGGTAACGACAAAAGGTGCTTTACACTGAGAGTTGTAAAACTAACCGCTACGTCAACTAGTATTAATGAGTACAGCATAGTGGACTATATTAAAGACCACTAATCAAGGATAAATGATCGACAGTCAAATATTTAGGGATTGTTGATTAAGGAGAATATATAGCAATCGACTATATACGGGTTGCGACCCATTAAATATTTGTAATTAATAAGGGAGTTACGGGCAAGAGTAGTATATATAAGGGATAAAAGACATTGTAAAGGGGATATACTCAAAAATCTTCTCGAATCAATAATATTATTACCTTGACAGTTTGGTGTTTTAGGTTTTTCCAATAACAGTTATACTTACGAAGAATAATGAAGATATTTCTTAACACTTCCAACTAATGATGAGCGGTGTTGGGTTTAACGATCATATCGTTGATGTATGCTTCCATATGGTTCCCTGACTAGTTTTTAAAGATTTGGTTGATCAGGCGTTGATATGTCGAACCAATATTTTTTAAGCTGAGGGCCATGACAGTATAACAAAAGAGCTAGCGCTCAGTTTGGAAAGTGGTGTGCTATTGTCGCTCTAGTGCATCCGGATTTGGTTGTAACTTGAATATGCATCCGTGAAGGGCAGAAACTCAAATCACGAGGCGGAATCAAACAATTGATAAATGCGAGGTAAAGGGAAAGCATCCATGGGGAAAGCTTGATTTAGGTCAGTGAAGTCAATACACATGCGCCATTACCCTGCCTTCTTTTTTACCAAAACTTGGTTTGCAACCCAGACCGGGTACCGAGCGCGACGAATGTGCCACAGGCCGTATAACTTCTCGACTTCTTTGCTAATAGCCTCCTGCTTTTCTACGGAAAAGAAACGACACTTTTGTCTGACATATTACCAAGAGGTCAACCCCCGATACATTATAAGTAGTCCATGAAAAAATATCCAAATTTTGTTGTAACAAATTAACTAAATAATTTCTAAAAACAGAATCTAAAGTCGTACCTACGTGCAATGTGCGCCCTTCTACTACCCATGTCATTTTCCTATGCACTTTCCCTAGGATCATCAATCGGGTCAGGCGCTGGGGTGATGGTGTCTGGTTGAATTGTCTCCCCCTCGCCTGTTAATTGCTACCGCATTGGTTTGCTTTAGTTGACTGCCACTGAGTAGCAGGTCTGAGTTGTCATATAGCTTCCCCTTATCATCTCTAGAGAATTACCCACCGGCTATTTGATACATTGACGAAAGGTGCAACGAGTAGCCTCCACTCGATGCAGCCATGGTCGTCCAATAATGGTATGATAAGAACCCGAGGTGTCAGAAATCATGAATAGTGTCTTGATCTCCCATTTTGTAACATCATCCCCTACTTTCCCCCATAGTGAGCGAAGGAGTTGGAAGATACTATGACCTTGTTCGGTATATTCTTGTTAATATATGGGGAACACTTATGAATATTCTTGATCAAACAATTGATTAATGACCTTGTTCGGTATATTCTTGTTAATATACTATGATTATGTCATTCTACCGAACAAGGTCATTAAAACCGTAATTGTTGCAAGATGAAATAATCATAGTATATTAACCAGAATAACAAGAAACATACTTATTACTGATCGAGAATTAAAGTGTTCTTGAGATTTTCGATAATACTAGCACTCTGTGCAACAATTCTAACTAGGTGATAGGAGATGTCACTTTTTTGTAACGTGATCAATATCGGGGAGCTCCAAGAGGATTTGAGCCAAATCAGTATTGTTACCATATAATGAATGGACATTCCAAGAACAAGTTGCATGTTGTTTGGTATTGGATCTTTGCTAGGAGGATGAGGAATAGTAGTTGGCATAGTGGAATGGGAAGAGTTTGTGTCCTCCGAACAGTTGGTAACAATATGTCCAAAACGTTTACATCTATTACTGATAGGTTGAAGGCCCTGGTATTCTATACGGAGGATGTGTAGTTGGTCGAGGCAACTGATGCCCACCATCGCCAGAAACAAGTCGATGGCGCTCCTGATTATGCATATCCTAGCCAAGCTTAGATGGGATTTGCTTGCAGTATGTGTATTAACGTATATCGGGGCTATGAGAAAACTACCAAGGATACTCAGGTTATGCTCAGACCAAAATTCATGGGGATGGCCATATAATTTGACATGAAGCGAGATTGAATTCAGGGGAACTGAACGAATGTAGCCATGGGCTCTCATCTTTTGAGGATAATGGGGTGGTAGTTGAAGAACTAGGGGCCCATCTCAAAAACTTGCGTAGTTTTATCAGTAGTAGAGAACTTTAAAAAATAAGTGGCATGATGAAGTTAGCCTATACTAGTGATGTCCATGCATGCTCTAAATTTTGGCTACTATGGATTGAACATCGTTGGATGATGGCTTCTTGCCTAGAAAATAACCAAAGAGGCACTTAACCCATTTGCTATTTTCCCCGCTGATAGTGTCTGGTGGGAAAACAAGAATTCCTCTCGAAGGGATTAAAATTTATCGACCAACATTGTTGATCAGATATCTTGTGAATGGGCAGGAACAAAGCCCTAATAAGTTTTTGGATAGGAATCGTAATAAGGATTAAGGTAAGATCAGTCCTGAATTACTTAATAGGGGTAGTACTTGCATGTTCACAAGGGAGGTAGGCTAAGAAGCATGTTGGGAGTGATAAATGTTGTTGAAGTAGTGTAAGGTGACCTAAAAGGAGTAAGAGGCCTTGTTGTAAAAGTTTCAGTGGTCGTGTAACATATTTCTTTCTGGACCAGTTTAAAAATCCACCATGATTGTTACATTATGAAAAAGATTAAGGAAAAGAGGAAAGGAAGCTACAATGAGAGAATATGACAAATATGGCAGTGAGGGATATGAGGTGGTCTGAAGGAGTGTGATGGTGTGAGTTGGTTGATTAGGATTATGGCTCAAGTGGATGGTCGGCTTGGTTTGGAACACGTTTTTTTGTTTATAGGTGGTTAAAGAAATTTTTGATGGATTAGGGCTTGGTTGATAAATGAGTCAGAAATTGTTTGGTTGGAACAAGTATTTTTTCATTACACTTTCAACTTGTTGGGTAACACAAGAGAACCTAAAGGATTGGACCTAGATTTCATGCATTGGGTATACATGGATAAGAACACACAAGAGACAACAATGGTAATTGTATAGGGGATGTAATAATTGTTGTATATATACTTGAAAGAGTAGGGTTTGGGTTATCACATGGATTAATAGATTGCGGGAAGATTGTAAGGAAGAGCTCTAGGGGATTAATGGTGTTCTTATCAGCAGGGATAACAAATGGTTAGGCGATATCCTGACTAGGGATCACCCGGAAGTTACCCCTCGTTTTGTTTGAGGGAGTGTTGATAGGGGTTGGAGAAGGCATTTTGAAATTTCCACAATTGTGCGGTCCTTTTCTAAGACATATGATTGATAGAGGCATGGGTCACCTAAGTAAATGGTAGTGATACGGCCGAGCTTGGTGTTATGCATGCCAAATTCTATCTCGGAATCGTCTTCCTCCTCATCAATTTGCATGTCATTATGGGGGGCGAAAAGAGAAGAAAAAAGTGACAGATCTTCCGTCAGGCTCTTAGAAACCTCTAACACTAGTCTTCAAAGCATATCTTGCTCTTATAGGTACTTGTTTGAACTAGATGGAAGTGGAAGAGAGGCATGCACAGAGAGTAGTGGGTCGTGCCTGCGTACCTGAAAAATAGTATTAACAGAGGTGGATTTACTAAGGCAAGATGGTGTAGAACTAGATGACGGTTTGGTTTCAAAATAAAGGGATGTACCGTACGAACTCTGAGGGAGGTAAGGGTCACCATAGGGAGGAACTCGTCGTTATGCATGTAGGTTTGGGTAGTAGAGTTGAAGGGTGGGGTGAGTTTTTGATGGCAATCGGATTCCCTCATTTTCCTATAGGTTTTGGCTTAGAACGGGTGTTAACCATGATGGGTGGGGGTAGATAGCTTTTCTATAGAAGATAAACAACGGTTTTTTATGAGCAAAGTTTTCAGTTTAATTTGTTGGTAATGGTTCCACTGGAGATTTAATACAAAGTGGGGAAGAGCTAATGCTCCAGTAAGCGTAGTGGGTATTGATATGGTGACAGGGAGGCTCTTTTTGAGGGGAAATAACTGGTGATGAAGGGTTGTATGCAATGATCACCAGGTTATCGTACAAGATCTCAGTCTCGAGATTATGGAAGATTTGGCTTCGGGTATTGAATGAAGAGAGAGATTCCAACTCGCGCGCGTTGTATATATTGGCTGGTTTAAAATAAACTTAAAAGAGACACAAAGTCTCTTTGGAATAGCCTATAAAATGAGGTTTGTCATCTGTAACATGAGATAAGGAAGACTTTTTTTGAATGTTGTCAATACAAACTGTACGTCGCTCAAACATGCAAAAAAGGTAACCTACAAAATAGAGGTGAATGTTCGAAGAATTGCAGTAATATGCAGAGTTTAGAATGTCAAGAAAATTAGGCATGGTGACTTAAATAGATAAATCGATGTGTACTGCATTAGATAAACCCTTGATGGTAAGGAAAATCAAATAACCTATTAAAGCATGTATTAGTTGGTAAGAACATGTTAATAGCATTGAGTATGCCATGGAAGCCTTGATGAGGAAAAATCTTCAATCAATCAAACAATAAAACAATTTCTAGAGATAAATTAACAATAATATAAAGAACAATAATATACAAAAAAATATAATATTAGTTATGTATAAAAAAAATGGTTCGATTACGATTAGAGTTTTAACTCTATTTCTTATTAAGACCCTCTTTCTCTCTCTGTATTTATCTATAACTGCTATATATTCAAAACAACAAATATATAGTAATACCTCTTGCAATTAGATCATAAATATATTCATTGTGCTTTAATACTATACGAAATATAGCTTTATCAGGAGTCCTCCCTAATCATTGAGTTGGAGTATAATGAAACTTAAAGATTATACAATGGTCGAATATAATATTCAGATATTGTAATATTCAATTCTTTCATTTCCCATGTCTTTAGAATACCCACTGTCTTTGGTGAAACGTGTACTTTTGAATTTTTCGGTTGTTAAGCCTGGTGAGGTTTATTTTAGGCTGAGGGTAATTTTGTCAAGTGTTTTGGAAATTTTTTAGAGTACTAAATGTTTGGGTGTTTTGTAGAGAGATATTTGAGTTGTCTGGTTGTATTAAATGTTCATTACCTTTATTAATGAAAGTAGTTGGGGTATTTATACCCTTAATTATGGACTCATGGGCTTTATGGTAAAATTATGGAACCGGATCAAGTTTAAGGACTCATTTACCACCTAGCTTAGTCAAAAGGTGTTTAGTTATTTTATACTTTTGTCATGTCCGGATAGTTCAGTAGGCAGTTTATGTCCGAATTGCCCTTGTCCGGAAATCTCAGTAAGCAGTGGTGAAGTTATCCGGACTCATCACTAGCCCTTTTTTTAGGCCTTGTCAAAAAATCTTTGGCAGGACTAAAATTTTTACTTAGTCACTAACGACGTTTTCCAACCTGCTTGTGTATCTGGCTTGAGGTTCGTCCAGACTGATTTCTTCCTCGAATACTAAGAGTTTTTCTTTGGATCGTGGGACACGTGTCACAATCTGATTCGACCTACCAGCCGTTTTTTACCTAGATCGGCGCCCCCACTAAACCTAAAAAGTAACCTATGCATTTAATTTTTCTTACGTCAGCGCCGTCTTCTCCTGGGTATCGGTTACATTTTTCTACTAATATATAAACTATTTTTTTACTGTTTCATTATCTTAATCTCTCAGAAAATCTTTCACAGAGTTTTTCAACCTTTCTTTCAAAATCGTTCTTGGATAGTTTTATGTTCACGGCTAGAAACGCTCTTATAAAAGGCGGCTGGTTGAATCCGTCCGAATTAGAGAAGGCAAAAAAAGTTGAACGAGAGAGGCACATTACTGCTGGTCTTCCAGTCTCCCCAGGCGATAAGTCTGATAAACCATCCCAATAAGCTGATCAAGGATCATCTTCTACTAGAAATCCAAAACTCAAACGTCTATTCAAACCAACCTTTCACCAATCTAATCAGGCTCCTCTGTTCAGGAGTCCTAACCTTCTACTACCCAAGAAAAGGCAGTATCAAGCGTTAGAAAATCCTCCCCTTCGATAGCCATGGGATATAATATTGAAAAATCTCCAGAGAAATCGAATCCACGCCGGATAACTCGCTTGGTGAAAGCCTAAGCAACTGCCTCACAATCAAAGTCCTCCAAACCGGAGGCCTCTAAGTCTGCATCCAAAGACAAACCCTTCGGATCATAGATTTCTATAAGAGCCCCTCGAAATAAGCCCTCCGGATCAGAGGCATCCAAAGTAGCTTCTCAAGCAAAATCCTCCGGAACTGAGCCCCAACCGGACACCAGGCCTCTAGAAAAAACTGGTGTTCAACCATCTGGATAGACCATTGAGCCGGAAGCTGACACTCTTTCATCCAAAACAACCGATAAACCTTCCACAATGATGGAAGAAGTGATGGAAGATAGTATCGAAGAGGCCCCCTTCGAAACTGAAGTCTCAGGGAAAACTGGGGATGCTGCCTCTGACAGGAAAGGGAAAGGCAAAGTGAAGGTTGGAGTGGCTCATCCATATCTTCTGGAGTGCTTGGAGATCAAGGTAGGACCTTGCTTCCAGAAGTTCAACGTGAAGTATTTGTTGGCCATGTAGAACATTAACTATGTTTATACTCTTACTGTCAAGCTGGGCCGGATCCGGACAAAGTGGGGGATCCCAGAGTCAGTGAAGGTGAGGATTCATGTCACTCCGGAGACTCCAATGGACTGCAAACTTAATGAAGTGGTCATCTACACTGAGCTGTTCAACTGGGGGCTCAGATTTCCTTTAGACCCAGAGATCGTCAGGTATTTTTACCTGATTAAGCTTTGCCCAAGCCAATTAAGTAGAAACGCTTGGTACTCCCTCCTTGCCTGCATAACGGCATCAAGAATGTCCGGAATCCCTCTCCCTATGGAGCAATTTTCCGTTGTGGCAAGCCTGTGCAAAAATCATCACATCCCATTCTATCACCACAACATGGGAGACAATTTCAAAGTGGTAGATAATTTATTGGAGTCGGAGAAGAATTGGAAAACTCAGTTCTTATTCATCAGTGGGTCATGGGAGAATGGGAGAAAGATCAAAGCCAAGATTAACCCTGGCATGCTCACTAGTAGGTATAAAAGTACAAGTAAGTTCTTAAATCTTGTTTTTCTTCTTCTTTTCACTTTACAACTATTCCACTTCTGAATCACTCATTACTTCTTTTTCAGTACTACCGAAGGAGTACACCGGATACCTGGAGGAGGGGCAGACTACAAGTGCCAAGTTAAATGCATGGGCCGTAGAACGTTGGGGGGACGCATTCCACAACTGTTTTACTTCTGGCAATTTGGTGAGATCTCATCTGTGGAATACCACAGGCCGGAGATATCTCACATGGGAAGAATTGACCACACCACCTCCCCCAGCTGTCATCCTCAAACGAACAGAGGAAAAAGATGTTAAACTGGCCTTGCCCTTTAGAGCCAAAGCTCGTAGCAAGATGAAGGAAAAGAAGAAGAAGGCTGCACCAGAGGCAGTTTGGGTTGCTGCAGAAGAGACCGGTCCGGAGAAGCAAGGAGGAATCGACACCTCCTTGCTCCAAGTGGTGGAAGATGAAACTGTCAAGGAGACAGGAGAAAAAACCAAACCCACCAAAGCCTCCGAAGAAGGACCGAAAACAGGGAGCCAGTAGCGATGAAAGGGCTGCCAAGAAGAAGAAGGTCACCTTAGGGGGAGAAATAACTCTACGCCCTTCAAAGCTTCCTCCTGCACCAGCTCCTGGTGACCCAACCTTGGCAGAGAAAATTCTAACAGACTTGCAACTGGGAGAGGGCACCAGAGGGGGGCTTAACATCAGAGCCCTTCAAGATATTGGACTCTGCTTCACTAATTCGGAGAAAGATGACTTCGTTGGTCCTTTCCGTCCTTCAGGTTCTTCCAACATGGTAACCTATAATGGTAAGTCTTTTTTCTATTTCCGAAGACCAGGACACGGTGGCTCATTCTCTTTTGGTCATATCCAACCAGTGCTCGATTTAGAGAGGCAGGTGAAAAATCAGTCCACCCTTATCAACACCCTTAAGGGGCTTGCAGAGTTGAAGAAGGACAAGGAAGATCTGTCAACCAAGCTAGCCACTTCGGAGAAAGCTAACACTGAGCTCCAAACTAAGTGCTCCGGTTTGGAGAAAGATCTTTTCAATTTAAAGGAAGATGTGAAGACCAAAGATGGTTCCATTCAGACCTTGTCCGACGAAAAGGTTTCTCTTGAAGAGGTTGTGTCTAAAGCAACCAAGGAGAAAGAAGACTTGGTGAAAGAGCTTGAACAAAGAGTTCAGGCCAACATTGATAAATACACCAACGAGGTGATAAATTCCTTGGAAAAAAGGTATGCCGAAGTGAAGTCTGACATGGTACTACTTTTTGACACGAAACGTTTCCGAAGAGGACGCTTGGTACCTTGTGGCAATATGTGGAGTATGAAGAAATCCCATTCCATACAATGGCAGACGGTGATAAAAAGAACTACTCTAGTGGAATCGATTATACCACCGATGAAGAAGAATGAACCCGGGAGAGTTCAAGCACTGAGCTCAAAGGTCCTAAGAAAGGAGGTGACGTAGGAACATCCGAAGGGAATAAGCCCTGAGGTTTCTAACTATCTTTTTTGCTTCTTTATTTTGTGCACTATTAAAGTCCTTGGATGGCTAATGCATTTTAAAGTTTTAATATCATTATCCGGTTCTTACCCGGACAAGCTTATCTTACCCAATTTTTTCTTTGTTCCATACGTGCTTTCAATTTTAATGGCTAATGTTTAAAAGAGCCCTTCTTTACTTTACAAATATTTAAGGTGAGAGTGTTTAAAATCTTCGATGACATGTATTTAATGGTCATCATTCAACCAGATTAATCTGATCTGTTAAAGATCTTCAGTATTAAATTGAAGACTTGAAAGGAATTGTGATAAAATCACACCGAATATTTTAAGAAGGCATCATATTTCATTGAAAAAACCAGACACCTCACTAAAACCTCCCCGCGCCACCAGGGTAGGAAAAAGAATGCCCCTAATATTTACATGGACTTTAAACAAGTAAATGTTTACACAACTTTCATTCTAGATATAACCGGAGGTGTTCAATATTCCACGGGTGCTTTAAGATTCTTCAATCTTTGTCTTGAAGCCTATATGTACGAGGCTTAAGCTTTTCGGAGACCTCATAAGGGCCTTCCCAGTTCAGAGCTAGTTTGCCGAACTACTTTTGTTTAGTATGCAAGAAAACCTTTCTTAATACTTTATCTCCTGACTGAAAATCTCTTCTCTTGATTTTGGAAGCAAATCTGCTTCTCATCAAGCCTTGGTAATGGGTGGTTCTAAGATGAGCCTTAACTCTTCTTTCTTCTATTAAGTCCAACTGACTTCTAATTGCCAATTCATTGGCCTGTTTGGAATAGTTGTGGACTCTGTATGATGGTAGAGTTGCTTCTATAAGAGTAATTGCATCCATCCAATATACCAATGCAAAAGGAGACTCTTGTGTAGCAGCTCCAGGAGTAGTCTGGTACGCCCACAATACTTCTTGCAAATAGCTTGGCCACTTCCTTGCAACCCCTTCTAAATTCTTTTTCAGACCGGACAGAATGGTCCTGTTTGCCACTTCAACTTGACCATTTTCTGTGGGTGGAAAGGAGAAGAGAAGCAATGCTGAATGCCCCTGGAGGCATAGAAACTCTCCATATCCTTGTTATCAAATTGTGGCCCATTATCTGTGGTTATCTTTTGTGGGACCCCAAATCTGCAACAAATATTAGACAAGAAAAAATTCCTGCCATGGGGCTGCTTCTATCCACTTTGAGAAATAATCAGTGGCTACAATAATAGTCCTGCACCCACCGGACACTATTGGTAGAGGTCCAACTAAATCCAGTCCCCAACGAGCAAAAAGCACTGGCTCAAAAATTGACTCCATAGGAATAGTTGGGATATGAATTTCGTTACCATATCTTTGGCATGGGTCACATTTCTTCACTAATTCCTTAGCATCTGCCATTATGGATGGACAATAGTATCCTGCAAACAAAACCCTTCGGGTTAGAGCTCTATAGCCACAGTGTGTTGATCCCTCTCCATCATGTAGTTCTAATAAGACAATTTGGGACTCTTCAGCCCCCAAACAATGTATGAGAGGTCTGTTGAACGACTTCTTATAAAGAACCTCTCTTATGATCAAGAAACCACGAGCCTTGTGTTTCATTTTCCTTGCCATAGCCTTCCCCTGAGGCAAAATTCCATCAGAGATGTATTGAAGAATGGGAAATCTCCAATCTTTGGGTTGAACCACTTGTACACTCAAGCTGTCCTCCTCTTCCATGCTCTGAATTGGTTGTATAGATGGGAATTCTTGTACATGAATCCATGGGTAGGACTGAGAGTATGCTATGGTTGCTAAGGAGTCTGCCAGCGTGTTTTTCGATCTAGAAATATGCTCATAGCTAACATTTTTGAAGTTGGCTGCCACTTCTTTAAGAATAAATAAGTATTTGATCAACTGATCCTTCTTGGCTCCAGATTGACCTTGAGCATGTTGGATAAGAAGCTGAGAATCACTCATTAATCTAACTCTTTTAGCTCCACACAGAAAAGCTAACTTTAGACCAGCTATAGCTGCCTCATATTCAGACTTATTGTTAGAAGCCCTAAAAGCAAAGTATAGCCTGGTATAACTTATCACCATATGGAGAGGTTAAACAATCCCATCCCCACAACCCATTGTGCTTGATCCACCATCTATCCGGACAATCCACTGTTCTTTAGTTTTCTCTTTTATAGCTTGTTTAGTACTTCTGTTCGAATGAAACTCTACCAAGAAATCAGCAACAGATTGAGCTTTGATTGTAGTTCGTGGGGAAAAATCAATATCATAATCACCCAATTCCATTAACCATTTCGTCATCCTGCTTGATATGTCTGTTTTTTTAAGAACATTCTTCAAAGGAAAAGATGTATGGACGATGATGGAATGAGACTGAAAATATGGCCTCATTTTTCTGGCAGCATTCACCAGGGCTAGTGCCAGCTTTTCAAGCTTTAGGTACCTCTTTTCAGCATCCATCAGACGGCTTAAATCGTTGTCTAGCCCCTCGACTATCATATTTTATATCATTTAGTCCCTCGACTAAAATATCACTGGTGAGGGTCCCTCGAGTATCCCATGTTCTTTCATTTAGTCATTCGCTTTTAAAATCACCGGTGAGGGTCCCTGTACTTTGAAAACTCTATAAATTTAGTCCGTAAATCTAAGAAAAAACCCCAAATCAGGGACTAAATTTATAGATTTTTATCATAGAGATCAGTTGGCGTTCTATCTTGAGACCACTTGGCGCATATCATGGAGATAAATTTTCTTAAAGCCTTTCTTTCGTGGATATATGGATCATTGGCTTATAGCATTTTATATCATGGAGATAGAGATCACTTGTCTAATAGCCTTATATATCGATGAGATGGAGATCATTTGACTTATGCCATTTTCTATCATATATATGGAAATCACAAAGCATGTAGCCTTTTGGATAATGAAGATGGAGACTCGTATGAATTAAAGTTGGATTGAGAGAATCAAGAACACAAGTCTTCACAGAGAGAGTTTTTGGTAGTGAAAGTAGTATTGTGCTTCTGATTATTTTATGAGTGTAACCGTCTTCCTCAGCCTCTATAAATAGGCCATGTGAATCAGTTGCAAGAGCGGTTACATAAGTGAATATTTACAACTTAGTCCCTATATCTCTTATAAAAGCTTAATCTTACCTTATATTTGTAGAACTTATCAATTTAGTCCTTACTAATTACATTTAGGTCCTCATAGAATATCTTTCCTTATCAGTAGCCCCCCTAGTTCTTATACAAACAATTAAATACAACTTTCTTCACTTCGCCTCTTCATTATGATTAAACTCAATGACTTGCGACTTCTCTTCGAATTTATTAATAAGTGCAAACAAGTTTCCCAATCACTTCGAACTTGCCAACTTGAAATATAACCTTTCCTCTACTTCGAATATTGTTACTAAAGACATAGTTTTGCTGATGCTTCGAATTTTCTGATCCCTACTTGATAGATTGACTAGACCTTTATTGGTAGACCTATGACACTGCACGTTTCCTTTTCGTTTCACATTCCACCCAATGAGAGAAACTCACTGGTTTTGCCTCTTTAGATTCTCAACGTCACTTTTTAAACTATAAATACCCAGCTCTTCATTCACTGAGAACTTTTAGAGAAATCACTTCTAGACCATCTTCATCCTGTTCTTCATCTTCATCCTGTTCTTTATCAACCTTCAAGCCATCTTCATCCTGTTCTTCATAAACCTTCAAGCCATCTTCATCCTGTTCAACTTCTCAGATCAAATACCTATTGTATGAGAAGATATCCCAAATACAAAAAATCCAAACCCAGAAAACCAGTAAAAGCAAAGAAACCTCTCTTCCCTGGTTCTAGCAATCAAGTATTTGGAGCTTACGATTATCTTTGTATTTCTCAAAGAGCTAAAGAATACAAAGCTGCTGGGTTAATCTACAACGGTCCTCATTCTTCCCTTACCACCTTTAAATATGGTAACTTCGATCCCAATCTTGCTACTTCGTCTTCACCCTTAGCTTCAAACCCAGAATCTAGCCAAGAACCTTTTCCTCTTCGAAATCAACCTACTTCTCCACCATTAAGACCTCATCGAAAATCTAAGGGTGCCACTTCTGATAAACCATCAACTGATAAAAATCCACAACTCAAATCGCCTATCCCACAATTCGAAGCAACTAGAAAATTTCAACCCAAATCACTTACCCTTCAAACCGAAGCTGCTAAAGTTAAACCACGCAAAAAATCGACCTTTCTAGCAATGGGTGATGATGAGAGACCTCTTCTCCTCCCCCAAAAGAAGTGGTTGACGTTACACCAGAGAGTAGTCAACCAATTCTTGTGACTCAACAGGAGACTCAAATCCGAAGTCATTCTAATGAAGCCACCGACGAGGACAACAACAAAGAAAATGATTCTGAAGCTACTGAATCTGATGCCGAAGAGGAATCCGAGGCTGACGGCGTGGTCCCTCCGAAGAAAATTCGAGGGAAGAAACCTCTCATTACACTCCCCGAGGACGTTGCTGCCTTGGTTCAAGAAAATCTTAAATCACTTTCTCCTCGGTACATTCTTGCCCTAAAGAATGTATCCTATACTTACTACCTCGAGTCAGAGAAAGAGAAGCTCAAAAAACTATGGGGATTAACCGATAACATGACTCTTCGACTACCAGTAGAAGGAGAGACACCTCTGAGCTGTCAGAAAGACGAGCTGGTAGTCTACCCTGAGCTTTTCAACTGGGGACTTCGATTTCCCCTCGATCCGATGAAAGTGAGGTACTTCGAAATTCATAGGTTGTGTCCAACACAAGTCACTCCAAACCAGCTTTTTACCTTATTCTCTGCTATCATGGTGTCAAGGCTGGGAGGCATTCCCCTCGAAATTGAAGAGTTCGTCTCGGTGACCAAAGTTTCTAATGGGCCAGTTTTGCCGTTCTATTACCTAACTCTGGAGGATGATTTAAAAATTATCGACGACCTCCTCGAAGCTGATAAATTTTGGAAGCAAAGATTCGTCTTCTTATCAGGAGCTTGGGAAAATGGCAAAGAGATTTCTGATGCCAATCCCTCAAAACTCACTCTCACCTGGAGAGATAGCAGTAAGTAACACCTCTTTTTTTTTAAACTTAGCCAAATTAATCAAGTTTATTTATCTAACTGTTTATCCCCCCCCCCTTTTCTTAGAAATTCCGAGGCGATTTAAAAGTCGTCGAAAAAATGCCAAGGTCATCTTCCAGCAAATGGCTGAGTGGGCAGAAAAAGCCTGGGGAAATGGCTTTCACTCAGCCTTTGAGCCGATCAACTTTGTCAACAGCCATCTCTGGCGTATATCCTTAGGAGCTGACTTTCCTCAAGATCCGATGATCCCCCCAGATCCTATCCTAGCAGTTCAGAGAATACTTGCACCAGATGGGAAATGCTACCTTCCCACCAGGAATCGAAGTGAAATCCACCTACCACTGAAGAAGAAGGGAAAGCAAACCCTCAAAAAACCAAACACGATCAAGGCTAAACCTTCCAACCATTCGCAGACTGCAGGAAAGCGAAAAGTATCTGCATCTCAACTTCCCCCCATATCCGAGGAAGACGAACCTGCGCAAAAGAAAAAGAAAGAAAGCAATACTCCAAAAAAGAAAAAGAAGAAGTCCATTACTCCACAGAAAAAGAACGAAGCTGATATGCTCGAGGAGGTATTGGCTTCCGAGGTGCATGAAAAAACCTTTGTGGAAGAAAATCCTCAAGGGGGATTGGCATTGGGAGATAGCCAGGAAATTGATTATCTTAATTTCGAAGATTTAAATTCGAGCGGAGATTTTGCAGCCACTGGTGAAGATTTTCGACCTATCAACACCATTCCATTGACTTCTGCCGATGCTGCCACAACTTCAAAATCCAATGCAATCGTTCCTGTTTATCATCGCTCATCGAACTTGCCCAATCCTAACAGATCCGATGAGGTAACTTCGATTCTTCGCCCTTTTACAAGTTTAAGTGCTGCAGCCAAGAAATTTTGTGAAGAGGTGAACAATTCTCAAAACCAATTGGAGCTCCTTGCACAAGAGCTAGTCAAGAGCAAAAAGGAAACAGAGTCTGAAAAGACTTCGAAAAATAAAGCACTTCAAGATTTCGAGGCTGAAAAAGGAAAGCTTCTTAAAGAGCATAAAGAAGAAATCGAAGCCATGGAGGCTTCTCATCGATTGGCTTTGGAAAATCTAAAATCTCAACATTCTACTGCTATTTCTGAGGCAAAGAAAAAATCTACCAAAGCTGAAGATCTTGCTAAGAAAAGTCAGAAAGACCTGGAAGATTGTCGAACTCAATTGACAACGCTTCGAACAGAATTCGAGGTGGAAAAGAAGGCTGCTGTAAAGAAAGTCGAAGCTGCTGTTGGTTCTGTGATGCTTGATGGTATCAAGAAAGCTCAAACTGATACAGCTATTAAACTTCTTCGAGAAGTTCATGCTGCCTGTCCAAGATTAGATTTAACAGACCTTTGGAAACAAGTTCCAGAAGAAGATCGCCCAAAGGAAGCCTTCGAGGTGCCACCAAGCTCCTCAGAAGAAGACGATGATTCGGAAGGGTCATCGGAAGAAGAAAATGCCTAAACAACAGATTAGACATGTCGCGCTTGTTTTTTGTGTGTTTGATTAAGTAGTTTTTTTTGTAAGCTTCATGTTTGATCCGATGAAACAAGCAACTTTTTTTTTAATATTTCAAATTTCTAGTATACTTATTTAAACTTGTTGCTTCGAAAATTAGATGCACTCATAAGACGTGGCACCTCGAAAATTAGATGCACTCATAAGACGTGGCACCTCGAAAATTAGATGCACTCATAAAACGTGGCACCTCAAAAATTAGATGCACTCATAAAACGTGGCACCTCGAAAATTTGGTTGTTTCTTCAAAGCTATTGCTTCGAAAAATTATTCTTAATCAACTTTCAAAGATGATCAGTCTTTGCCAAGTTACCAAAATAATAAATCACCCATCATACTAAACAACCAATGGCCAAAAGAAATTTATTAAAAACTTGAGAACAATTAACCAGACACCTCGTTAAAACCTTTCTGGGCCAACAGATAAGGAAAGAGTATGTCTGTTTTACAAAAGTTCGAAGTTCGATTTTACTCACAGTACAATTTCAAATGCTCTATATTCCAAGGATGTTTGAGGATCCTCCCCTCTCGATCAGACAACTTGTAGGAACCTGGCTTGACCTTTATTATAACTTCATAAGGACCCTCCCAATTCGGAGCCAATTTTCCGAGGTGCTTGTCCTTAGTATGAAGGAATACTTTTCGTAATACTTTATCGTCAATTTTGAACTCTCTCTTCTTCCCTTTAGCATCGTACCTGCTTCTCATTAAGGTCTGATAATGAACCACATTCAAATGTGCCTTAACCCTCTTCTCTTCTAACAAGTCAAGTTCAGCCCTTCTAGCTTCATCCTTATCTGCTTCGGAATATTGCAATAACCTGTAGGAAGGCAATGTAGATTCAGCAGGGCACACAGCATCCATCCCATAAACTAAAGAAAAAGGAGTCTCCTTTGTGGCTTCTCTGGGGGTTGTTCGATATGCCCACAACACTTCTTGAAGATAATTTGGCCATTTTCCTGCTGCTCCTGCCAAATTTTTCTTCAAACCATCCAAAATAGATCTATTTGTAACTTCTACCTGCCCATTTGCTTGGGGTGAAAAGGAGTAGAAAAGCATTGTTGTATTCCTTTCGAAGAGCAAAAAGAGTCCATTTCCTTGTTATTAAATTGGGGACCGTTGTCCGTTGTTATTTTTCGAGGAACTCCAAAACGGTAGCAGATGTTACTTTGAATAAACTTGATTACATCCTTAGCTTTTGTCCCAGCTAAAGGTTCTGCTTCTGCCCACTTCGAAAAATAATCAACCGCAACAATAATCATCTGTCTTCCACCAGAAGCCATAGGTAATGGTCCTACTAAATCAATCCCCCATCTGTCGAAAGGTACCGCCTCTGAGATTGTCATTAGGGGTACTGCTGGTTTATGTATTAAATTTGCATACCTTTGGCAAGTATCACAGCTTCGAACTAATAACTTGGCATCCTGCAATATGGTAGGCCAATAATACCCTGCCAATAATACCCTACGTGTTAAAGCTTTGAATCCACAATGAGCTGACCCATCTCCATCATGCAATTCAGATATGATATCTTGAGACTCTTCCTTACTCAAACATCGCAGCAAAGGTTTCGACGCAGATCTTTTGTACAATACCCCATCCAATACTACATAGCCAAGAGCTTTATACTTTATTTTCTTGAGCAAGTGTTTATCAAGAGGTAGTATTCCCTTCGAAATAAAGTTTAACAAGTCAAACGTCCAGTCACCTCGAACACGCATCGGATCATTTACTACCTCCTCAATAAATTCACATTGATCAGAACTCAAAATAATCGAGGGCAATGGTTGTGTCACGATCCATGGATATTCTTCAGAGTAAGCCATTGTTGCTAAAGAATCAGCCATTGTATTGTTACCTCTTCGAATATGCTCCACCTCGACATTTTCAAATTGTGACATCATTCCTCGTAACTCTTGCAAGTACAAAACCAAACGATCCTTTTTAGCTTCTGATACCCCTTTGACATGGTTAACGACCAACTGCGAGTCTGTTTCTAAGCGCACAAATATTGCTCCGCAAATCTTTGCTAACCGCAATCCTGCTAGCACAGCTTCATATTCGGCTTCATTATTCGAAGCATGAAATCCAAATTTTATAGCTTGAAACATAAACTCCTCTGTTGGTGCCACCAATTCAACTCCTGCACTCGACCCTTTGTTACTGGATCCCCCATCAGTTCGTATCGTCCACGTCGGATTCGCGTTCATTTTTTCACCATCTTTCTCTTCGGATCTACTTGAATGGAACTCAACCAAGAAATCTGCTAAAGCTTGAGCCTTGATGGCTGTTCTAGGAGAGAATAACACATCGAAATCTCCTAATTCTACAGACCACTTCGTCATCCTTCTTGAGATATCTGGCTTTTGCAACACATTTTTCAAAGGATATGAAGTTCGAACTACAATCGTATGTGCCTGGAAGTAGGGACGCATTTTTCTCGCTGCTACTACTATACACAGTGCCAATTTTTCGAGCTTCAAATATCGTTTCTCAGCATCGACCAAACTTTTACTGACATAGTAGACAGGCTTCGAAACCCTCGTATCCTCACTGATCAGAACTGCACATACTGCATAATCCGATACTGCTATATACAAAAATAGTTGCTCACCCTTTCGAGGCTTTGATAATATTTCAGGAGAAGACAAAAGATTTTTGATCTTCACAAAAGCTTATTCACAATCCGAAGTCCACTCAAAATTATTTGGTCGACGCAGCACCTGGAAAAAAGGCAAGCACTTATCTGAAAAACGAGAAATGAATCTGTTCAAAGCTGCTAACCTGCCCGTTAACATTTGCACTTCTTTGATATTCCGAGGTGAAGACATTGATATCAGAGCCTTCAACTGTTCTGGGTCCACTTCGATTCCTCTTTCACTAATCATGTACCCTAGAAACTTACCAGATCGGACTCCAAATGTACATTTTTCTGGGTTCAACTTCAATTGTATGGCTCTAAGATTCAAAAACGTCTCTTCTAAATCATCAATGTGCTCATTATCACCTTTGCTTTTAACAAGCATATCATCGATGTACACTTCGATATTTCTCCCTATTTGCGAAGCAAACGCCTTATTCATCAGCCTCTGATATGTAGACCCATCATTTTTAAATCCGAACGGCATCACTCTATAGCAGTGCAGACCTCGATCAGTGATAAAAGTTGTGCTTTCTTCATCATCCGGATTCATTCGAATCTGATTATACCCTGAAAATGCATCCATAAATGTCAAGATTTTATTTCCATAAGTGGAATCCACTAACTGGTCAATTCGAGGCACTGGAAAAGGATCTTTTGGGCAGGCTCTATTTAAGTCTGTGAAGTCTACACACATTCTCCATTTTCCACTCTTCTTTTTTACCACAACAGGATTAGCCGTCCACCTCAGATAATTGGACTCCCTGATATGCCCCATCTTATACAATCGATCTACCTCAGCAACTATGGCTTCGGACTTTTCCAACGAAAAAGCTCTTCTTTTTTGAATTATCGGCTTGATCTTCGGATCCACCGCCAAGCTATGACATATGATGTTACTTGGGACCCCTACTACGTCCTCGGACCTCCACGCAAACACATCCAAATTCTCAGACAAAAAAGTTAACAACTTTTCTCGCATCGATAAAGACAGCAGAGTCCCAATTCGAAGTACCCTGCCATTATTGAAAACATACTCTTTTATTTCTTCATTTATCACCACAGCACTCGGGGTTGACCTCGGATCATCAATTCCCTCATCTGTACCACTAGAAGACAACCCCCCAAACTGCTAATTCTCCATTGGATCATCAGTACTTTTGCAACGTAGTCTAAACGCAGCAGCGTAACACTCTCTTGCCACCTTTTGATCACTTCGAACTACGCCGACTCGATCCTCGACCACATACTTCAAACACTGATGAACCGTAGAGACTATAACATACATTTTAGCCAGCCACGACCTTCCAAAAATAGCGTTGTAGCTCGATGGACAATCCACCACCATAAAAAGCACTTGCACCTTATTTTTGAAAGGCCCCTTTCCCAAAGAAATCTCACCTTCGAACTCCCCTATCACATTTGCTGTTGCGCCAATGAACCCAATGATAGTTCTCTCTGACCTTTCTATTCGAGGCGGAGTGGTTAATCTATCATATGTTGACTTGAACAACACATTGGCAGAGCTCCCAGTATCAATTAACACTCGTCGAATCTCCACTCCACAAACTTCTGCTCATATGACCACTGCATCTTCATGTGGTCCAGTAATTCCTCTCAAGTCATCCCCATCGAAAATTATAAAGGGGACATCCTTCTTGTTACTTAAGTGTGCTGATGCTCCTCCTTCAATTTGACGTGTTAAATTTACTATATGTCTCTTCCTCGAATTATTAGTGTTGTTAGTCATTGAATCTCCCCCAAATATTGTCAGTGACTCAAAGAAGGCACACAAATCTCGAACACGTCCCTGACGCATCGGCTCATCTACTGACATTAACAATAATCGACTTGGATCTGGGTCGACATATTCCGAAGCCACATCAAACTCTTCACCTGCAGCGTCTAAAATCATTAGTGCAGTCTCCTGCTTAGAATTAGGATTACCAATTTTCGAGGAAGCTTTAGCATTCTTCTTGACATACTCCAGCAACTTTCTATTTTCTATCAGAATCTGCATCTCTTTCTTCAAAGCAATACAATCATTTGTATCATGCCCAACATCTTCATGATACCTGCAGAACTTGTTATTGCGCTCCTCTCTTGGCCTATTAATCGCTGGTGGCTTTCTGAAATTTACTGTTCCTCTGGTTTTCTCATATATCGAAGCCACACTTTCAGTCAAATCCGCATAATAATCTGGTCTTACCCACACATTCGATCTAGACCTGAACTGTTGTTGATTATTAGAGTTGTGCTGATTATAACCCCCTTGGTATGAGCTCGAAGAACCCCCTCGATTAGAAACATTTTGATTAGCCCTCGGGCGCGATGAGTTATTGTTCGAGGTGTTCACTTGAGTATTCCCTTTCTGAATAGTACTGCCTCCTCCTCGGACCCGCGTCGACTCTTCGACCTTGATCTGATCCTCAACTTGAGCCATGAGAGCTCCAAATGTTAATGCCCTACGCCTTGTAGTCTCATCTTCCAAATCTCCTGGCAACAATCCTTGTCTAAACGCCGCCATAGCCACCGCCTCTTCACAATCATCTAGTCCAGCTTTTGTTGACACAAATCTTTTGGTATAATCTTTTAACTTTTCTCCCACAGCTTGTTTGCATTGTATTATTGTGTCCCCATTAGCCCTCATTTCTTTGCTTCCCACAAACTGTCTTCGGAAAGCTGTGTAGAAGCCTCTAAAATTTGCAATTGACTCCTTAGGAATCTTGTTGTACCATTTTAGTGCAGTTCCCTTAAATGTTTGAGAGAATGCTCTACACACCAATTTATCATCGTCTTCGAAATTGGTCATATATTTTTTGAATTGTTCTATATGATCATCGGGATCTTGAGTCCCATCGAACTTGTCAATCTTGGAAATGTCAAACCGCTTCGGAAGCGGAACAGATCTAATCTCCCTGATCAATGGTGAATCTCTCCAGTCGACTCCTTGAACATATTGGTCTTCGTTTCTCATCCCCACCGTAGCATATAAAGTTGACTCACCTTCATATTTTCGAGGCGAATATTTCCGAGGCGAGTATTTCCGAGGCGAATATACTCTCCTTTCCTTCCTTTGCCTTCCTTCCTTATACACCTTAGCTGATCGGAGTTCATGTCCTCCTCTTGACTGGCCTCGAGAATGTCCGTACCTCGATGTTTCATCCGACTCCGAATCTTCGAAATCCTCTTCATCACTAGAGTTCACATACTGTTGCTTCTGTAATTTTCCCTTTCTTTTGATTCCACTATACTCTTTTTTCCGTTCGAAATGTGCTTTACGCAGTTCATACTGATCGTCGCCATCGTCATTCGACGGATCCGACTGATCACCCCTTGCTATCTTAGACCTAAGTCTACCGCCATCATTATTTTCCTTCTTTTTTACCAATTCATCAAACTCTGCCACCTTTCTTATCATCTCATTCATTTTACCTTCGAAATCGAATTGGTTTGATTGAGTTGGAATTGACTTACCTGCCTCTTGCAGATCAGATTTCAATGTTTCCATATCCTTTTGAACAGATGGATTATCACCTCCTTCTGAATTCATCTCCGATCAGTGAAAAAATAGACAAAATATTCCAGAAAACGAAAAGAAACTCGAACGAAAAGCTTCAGAAAACGAAAAACTCGAGACTCGATTTTTGATCCGTCGATCAAGGTATCTTCACCCCCTCTTTCTAGCGCCAATTTGGTATGAATTAAAGTTGGATTGAGAGAATCAAGAACACAAGTCTTCACAGAGAGAGTTTTTGGTAGTGAAAGTAGTATTGTGCTTCTGATTATTTCATGAGTGTAACCGTCTTCCTCAGCCTCTATAAATAGGCTAGGTGAATCAGTTGCAAGAGCGGTTACATAAGTGAATATTTACAACTTAGTCCCTATATCTCTTATAAAAGCTTAATCTTACATTATATTTGTAGAACTTATCAATTTAGTCCTCACTAATTACATTTAGGTCCTCGTAGAATATCTTTCCTTATCAGAGACCACTTAACGTATTGTTTTATTTAATCATGGAGATGGGTTGACAACTGTTATTTGTTTAGGGCTTATTTCATGGCCATTTGTTGTTGATGACGAACTTTGGCTTGTAGCCTCATATAAAGTTATGCACAATCTATGTTTATATTTATGTGAAAAGAGATTACACCTCTAAATATATGCAAAACAAATAATTTTTCTCAAATGTATGCAAGTTCACTCATATGAGGTATGATGTTTTACGATGATTAAGCTGAGTTATAAGACATATCTCCTTTTTTAGCTGAATTTTTGAAGTTCAAGTTATAACTAACGCCATTGATGAGTACTTATAATTCTTTGGATAATTCATTGACGAATTCATACTAAATATTTTCTTTTGTTGACGAAGAGTTATTTATTGATGTTGTCGACGAATCCTCCAAATGTTATCGATTTTTAGGATCGCTAAGTATCAGTTTTTATAGTTGAAGTTGAACTTTCTATCGAGTAATAGTGTAACCTTTCATCCATTTGAACCCATTTGACGAGATGATTCCCATTAGACGAATTTTTATTTTGACAATATGCTTTTCAATAAAGGAATAATAGTTGTTGACCACACCTAAGTCTTATTTGAATTTCTTCAACAGAAGAATAATTGTAGATAGTTGAATTTGACGAGATCACTTTGACCACAACAGACGAGGTGAACCCCAATGAATGAGGATTTATATATATAATTTAAAACGAAAAATAATACGAGTATTATATCGATAAAGAACCTCTCTTTGAAAATTGCCTCCAAAACCAGAATACATAGTTATATTGGTGAGGTGCATCTTTTTTTTTCACTAGAACTATTTATTCTTCAAGTACAATTAAAAGTAAAGGCATGCCAATGTCCATTGTAAATCACCGTTATATTATTTTTAGCACATTATCATTGTTGGACCCATCATGTTTAGCAATAAGACAATCCACAGTTGTGGGCATACCAAATTAGCATAATATGAATTAATTGTTCGAAAAATCTAAATGCACATAACAAAACATATTTCATCTTTACGCATACGCCATCATATTTCGTTATCTTCCACATCATTCTACCATACATTTTTTACTTCTTTTCTTTATTATTTAGTATATATATATATATATATATATTAAAATAAATATTTAAATAAATTAACATATTTGTAAATTTAAATTATAAAATTAAAATAATTATTTTTAATAAAATAATACAAAATATATTATCAATTGAAATTTAAAATTTAAAAATAAAATTGGTATTATTTGAGAAATAGTTAAATTTATACTATAAAAAATAATATACATTTTACAGCAAACCTAGCCTCTGTTTATAGATTTCAAAAAAGTAAAATATTATGGTATAACTTTTTTACATTTTAAAATGTCCCAAAAATTGTTTTGAAAAAAATAAATTTTAAAAAAAAAACTCAATTTTTTTTTGTGTTCGAATCAAACAAAACAAGTCTCTATTTATATATTTCAAAAAATTATAACCCACGACATACTGTTTTTACTTACTAAAATGTTCCAAAAATTGTTTCGAAAAAACTTAATAAAAATAACTCAAGACATTTTAGTATCCGAATCAAATAAACCAAATCTCTATTTATACATCTCAACAAATTATAAATCATGGTATAATTATTTTTTAACTTACTAAAAAAAATCTGAAAATCATTTTGAAAATACTAAATAAATTCAAAACTAAAAAAACATTGGTGCCCAAATTAAACAAACCAAGTATCTACTTGTAGACTTGGAAAAATAAAAATAGTGGTATAACATTTTAACTTTTTTGACTAATAATTGTTTCTACAAAAAAATTAAAAAAAGAAAAAAATAACACTACAAGGTGCCAAAAAAAGAAAAAAATAACACTGCAACGTGTCACATGGCACGCTGCAATGGGATTCATCTTTTAAACCCCATTGCATCTTTTAAAGCCGGATAGTTAACATATATGCACTATTGCATATAAGAAATGCGCATATTTGATCCAAAAATTTCCTGGTTCAAATTTCCTGGTTCATCATTACATTCATCATGGAGTAGTATGTTTTTATTGTTGTTCACTTATATTGTATCTTGCTTTTGAATGGATTGTTTAGCTCATATAAATGTCTTTTTCTGTACTGGACTCAGAACCTATCTTTTCCGCTTATGTGATTTCTTTTGAACAACATCTCCCTATTTTGGAAAATTCATTTGAACAAATTTTGGATTCGTCATTTCTTCACCTTCAAACTATAAATTTTCTTAAATTTCGTCATCATAATCACATAACTCTTCATGCTCCACCTTAATGCCAAGATTAGACTTGTATCATATATCAAAACAAGGAAATGATTTCTTTTCACCGAATTGGTGAAATGAACTATAAACATTTCGAGTTTTTTTTATTTAATTTTTTTCAAAACAATATTATAAATCATTGTATAATTTTTTTTAACTTACTAAAAAATTCTAAAAATCATTTTGAAAATACTAAATAAATTCAAAACTCAAAACAAATTGGTGTCCAAATTAAACAAACCAAGTCTCTACTTGTAGATTTGGAAAAGTAAAAATAGTGGTATAATATTTGAACTTTTTTTACCAATAATGTTTTCTATAAAAAAAATTTTAAAAAAAAGTAACACTGCAACGTGCCACATGGCACACTGCAATGAAATTCATCTTTTGAATCCCATTGCATCTTTTAAAGGTAAGTAGTTAACATATATGCACTGTTGCATATGAAAAATGCGCATATTTGATCCAAAAATTCACTTGATGCATAATCCACTCCTCATCAATCTCATCATGGAGTAGTAGCTTTTTATTGTTGTTCACTTATATTGTATCTTGCTCTTAAATGGATTGTTTAGCTCATATAATTTTTTTTTTAGTAATGGACTCATAAGCTTTCTTTTCCGCTTATATGAATTCCTTTGAACAACATCTCCCTATTTTGGAAAATTCATTTCAACAATTTTCGGATTCGTCATTTCTTCACATTCAAACTCTAAATTTCTTAAATTTCGTCATCATAATCACTTAACTCTTCATGCTCCACCTTAATGCCATGATTAGACTTGTATCATATATCAAAACGAGGAAATGATTTCTTTTCACAATTAGTGAAATGAACTATAAACATTTCGAGTTTTCGTGGTTCGTGTAAGAAATTTTCCACCGATCGGTCTTTCCAAAATTGTCCACTACTTTAAGTTAGGAAGGACATTGTTAACTCTATATAGAGGTGGATATAAATTAATGCTACCTTATGTTTCATTCTTTTCATTTGTCTTTATAAAAATATATTCGAATTGGTTTGGATTATGAAATAGACCGAAGTTGAGTTGAGGCCAATTTTCAGAAAATAATATGAAGGAGCTAGAAAGACCAGTTATACTATGCAACATGTGTCTCCTTTACCATGAAAGATTAATTTTAAAGTGAATTATTAACTGCATCTTTCAAAAATTTAGTTTTTTTACCTTGAACAATTTTTTAATGGACAATCTGGATAGATGTATCAGGTAGCTTGAAGACTTGTATTAGGTTTTGAAAAACCAGAAGCATTAATTGAGTTAAGTGGTTTGCAACTGATGTTTTTGATATTCTGATTGTGAGTGTACGTGAACTAAGTCTATATTGCGTATATAATATTTGGATAATAATAAAATATATTTTAATTTAATTAGATGTGATATTGTTATATATTTAATAATTAAATTATGTAATGGACATATATAATTTCACATAAATTATATGATGGACAGATTTAATAATAAAATAATTTCACCAACTGATGCAAGCAACTCATCGGATATTGTCACATAAGATTTCTTTCTTCTTGTTTTACGAGCTTTTCCCTTTGAAACATTTTTCACTACTTCGCTCTATAATTTTTTTTAAGTTTCTTCTTCTGCTTCACCTTCGTTATTTGAATGGGTGGCTTCAGAATCTATTTCTTCCTTGGATGCCTCGTCCACCAGTTGAGGCGGGGTACTTGAGGGATTTTGTTGAGACGGTGATGTTGACTCAAGAATTTCCATCAGGAGAGGAGAAGTGATTTATGGATTCGAAGTTGTATCAACATTCGAAACGACATCAGCATCGTCACCCATGACTATGAATATTTTTCTTTTTGGAGTTTGAGGAGGCTGAGTTTTTGTTTCCCTACGCAATGGACAAGGGGGCTCAAGATTGATTGAAGAATGAGTCTCTTCAGATTTCTTTAAAGAATATTTCGTTACCTTAGATTGATTGGGGATGATAATCTAGTCAAAGAAGGTGAGATTTGAGGTATTTTTGTTGTTTAAGTTCTTGATGTCTAACTTTCTTCTGGAAGAGGCAAAGGTGAAAATACATAAGTTTTGTTAGAATCAAAGTTACCGTAATATATTATCTCTCTAGACAAAACACGATAAGCGTTGCTTATTAATTCAGCTGCTCAGTATTCATCCGCTCTTTCGCTTATACAGATGTAGTTGTATGATTCGAAGACTTTGTTGTGTGATTTTGGAGAGCTGAGTTTTTGGGGAATTCTGGCTTTGGATCTACTAGTTTTCAAATCCTTTCTCATAAACTAGTTGAAGATTGAACGGAAATTTTGAATTTTCTAGTGAGGGTAGCCAGTAGATTGAAGAAACATATGAAAGTAGCCAAAGATTCTTTTTAATTTATGCAGTTTCTCTCTCAAGAAATTATGTTTGTGAATCAAACAATAGTTCGCATAAGTATTTATAGGAAGAGAAAAGAAGTATTGAGAAGTGGAAGAGGTGAAAAATAATTGGATATAATTTGAAACGGTTGCATAGATAATGATATAACATCTGTCATAATATAGGTCTAGTGGCAGACCTAGTGCCTAGGACATCATCATATGCCTAGAGATAGACATGGCATCTAAAGTGTCATCATTTATTCAGTCTCACTTCGAATCTAAGAAACTAGTGAAAGGAATTGTGGATAAAGGGGATTTTATTCTAGAGTTCATCCTTGAAGTTTGAAGCAGTTCGAATTGTGGATAAAGGGGATTTTATTCACCTCCATATATTTCTAAAGCTATTTAGTTCTCATTCATTTACTTTCATAAGAACTAAGGGGGCTACTGATAAAGAAATAGAACTTCAAGGACTAAAATTTAAAAGAGTAAAACTAGTTATGAGAGATTGTATAATCATAGGAAAGAATTAGAGCTTTACGTTTTAATGAGGGGCTGATGTGCAATTAAACCCCTCTTTGTAACCATTTCAGTTAAAGCTATGTCTTTGCGCCTCTATATAAAGGCCAAGGATGATTTAATAAAGCTCTCTGAATCTTGATATTAACTACTCTTGTTGCTTGACTTTCTCTCTCTAGAATCTACTTCTCTGTACATTTCACTTCTCTCAATCTCGTATAGAGAAACCAGATAATTACTCACCAGCAATCATAGTTTTAACTCTTATTTATATAAGTTACTTAATACCCTTTTTATCTCACCGTATTTATCTTTGTTCATTACACATTTGATACAATAAATGTTTAGATAGATCATAAATATATTTCTTGTGCTTTAATATTATCCTGAATATAGCCTTATCAAACCTAAGGAATAGAATAGAGCATAGAAATAGAGATTATAAATACATTTTGATCAATAAAATTCTATATCAGTAGCCCCCTTAGTTCTTATGAAAATCAATGAATGATAACTAATTAGCTTCGGAAATCTTTACAAGTAGAGAAAAATCCCTTCATCCTGGATTCGAGCTGTTTCAGTCTTATTGACTCAATGCTACGAACTATTTCATATGGAGCCATTTCCTTCCAACGATCATAATTATTCGAAGCAGCGATTGAATAGGTGATGACACCCTAGGCACTAGGTCTGCCACTAGTCAAGTGATGATGCCCTAGGCACTTCTATCCAATCACTTTCTCTACCTTTTCCACTTCCCTCTCCCTCAAATTTCCTTATAAATATGCTTTTATGCCTCATTTTTCTTCACAATACATTGTTTTAGAGAGAGAGAGAGTTCACTTGCTACCTTCATTTGAATCTTCAACCCTTAAGCTACCTTCACCGGAAAACACTTATTCTCTTCCTGTCTTTCCAGTGTGTTTATGAGATAACATCCAAAGCTCAAAAAGCCAAAAGCCAAAAAACCAAAAAATTCATTTTACCCAGATAAACAAAATCTCACTTCAAATCATACTATTACTTCTGCATAAGCGAAATGGCAGATGAATACAGAGCAATTGGACTGATAAGCAGCGCTCCTCGTGGTTTCTCCATAGAGACCATATACTATGGTAACTTCGATCCTAACAAAAATCCTCTTTCCTTTTCAAATTCTTCTAATCCAAAAGAGAGTCAGTCATCCAAAACTCATACACCAAAGACACCTCGAATTTCACCCCATGTAAATAGATCATTGCCTCCAATTACTTCTGCAAGCTCAAATCCTCGAATCAATGCAAGGTAACCCAAACTAAATCCTCCTCGGGAAGATCAGAGTAAACTCATTGTCTGGTTATTTTCAAGCCCTCTTGTCCACTACGCAAGGAAAATTTTTAGCTCATACAAACAATCAACTTCTTCAAACCTCAAAATGAAAAAAAAAAATCATAGCAGTGGGGGACTATGCTCATCTCACCTTAAATCCATCAACCTCTTCTCTTCCCTTGAGGAATATTATTGAGACAAAAACAGAGTCTTAACAAAATCTCTCAAGTAACCCACCTCGACTCATGGACGAGGCATTAGAGGAAGAAATGGATTTTGAAGCCACAAAATCCAATATCAAAGCTGATATAGAAGAAGATGCTTCGAAAGAAACAGACAGTGAAAAGTGTTGCGAAGGCAAAAGCACCTAGGATAAGAAAAAAAAAATCTCTTGTGAAACTTTCCCAGGAGCTAGCTGCATCAGTCGGCTAAAACCTAAAGCCTCTCGATGCACAATATATTGTAGCGTTGAAGTATGTTACTTACACATATTACTAAGAGAGCCAAGCAGATGAACTCAAAAAACAGTAAGGAATAGGGGACTGCAAAAAAAGTGAACTGATGGTCTACCGAGAAATCATCAATTGGTGATTTCGATTTACACCGGATCCCATGATAGTAGAATACTTCGAAATTCTAGATTTATGCCCAACTCAAGTGAAACCCAATTAGTGGTTCACTTTGCTCTTTGTGATTATGGCTTCTCGATTGGACAAAATTCCTCTCTGCATCAAAGATTTCATCTCCCTAACCAAATTTTCAAAGGGAACGGTACTTCCATTTTATTATCTAATATTAGATGATAACTTTAAGATCATCGATGATTTGTTGGAGACAGATAAATTTTAGAAACAAAGATTTGTCTTCGTCTCAGGATCTTGGGAAAATGGTAAAGATATTTCTGAACCAATCCATCGAAGTTGAACCTCGTCTAGAGGAGTAACAGTAAGTCTTTTATTTTATTATTTGAATCATATATCCAAATAATTTTCTACTTACTTCTCATCAAGTCTTGTGTTGTATCCAGAAATTTCGAGGCGTTACAAACTTCGTCAAAAATATACCAATGATATTTTTATTAAGCTTATAGTGTAGGCTGAAAAAGAATAGGGCAATGCATTTCACACAGTTTTTCAACCTATCAACTTTCTCAATAGTCACCTATGGAGAATCAATGTGGGAGCTGCTCTCCCTGAGAATCTAATGGAGCCACCAAATCCTCTCCATGTTGTTAAAATGCTAATCGCCCCTGATTGAAAAGTCCTTTTGCCTGTTCGAAACAGATCAGATAACCACATTCCCTAGAAAAAGAAGGCGAAAAAGAATAAAAAGGCAGCTAGCACATCTAGTGCTAGCCCTTCAAAACATCCGATGCCAAACACTTTCAAGAAGAAAACGACAGAAAAGAACGTCCCGACTATTAAAGAGGGAGTAAAAGGTGAGCCTTCTCCAAAAATCAAAAAGACTGTTTATGTAACAAAAAAAAATCACAGCTAAAACGACCCCTCAAAAGAAATAAAAAAAGAAGGTTTTCAAATCGTTCAAGAGGTATCTTTTGATGCCGATGAAATTATTGATGTGGAGAATCGAGAAAAATAAAATGAAACAGGTGTCGAAGACGGAGGAACTCAACAAGGAGAGACTGCTGCAGACAATAGTCAAGGTGATGATAACTTTGATCTTGATAGGTTCATCAATTTTGATCAGTTTTGAGAGCTCGTCAGAGATGAAGATCCTTTGTTTCAAGAACTTCGGAACCAACTGCAAAATTTTGATAAAAGGCATGCTCTTGTTCTTCCCGAATAAACTTCACCAGAGGTCTATTTGCCTTCATCCTCTAGTGCTCTTGTACTTGTTCCTAGTCCAATGTTATTTCCTGTCAAAGACTTATCTGAAGAATTTGCGCTTGCTCTTCAAGCCTTTGCCAATTTTGATGCTGCAGCACAAACGTTAACCTAAGAAATCGAATCTGCTTGAAATTAGCTACAACATATGGCAAAGGAGATGGTTCGCTATAAGAAAATTAGTGCTGCTTAAAAAAACAATGAGGGAAATCTTTGGTGGCCTTGTGGAAAAGAAATTGCATGGATTTCAACTAGCCAGATCTAAATTCATCAAATGGCTCATCTATCTCAAGAATCACCTCATATATGTGCATTGAAAAGAAACAGAAGAGCTCAATACTTCTCATCTACATGAGACAAATCAGCCGAAATCTAAGCACTCTGAAGAATTAGCTACAGAGAAGAGAAAATCCATTTATATTCAACTTTCACACAACAAAATTAATGAAGAGAATAAAAAATTGATAGAAGATATGGGTGCTCACAAAACTTAATTCCACGAAGAGAAAAGGCTCATTGTTCTTGTTGCTGAGAAAACATGTGGAAAGGACATGTTAGCAGCCATCAAAAATGCCTAAGAGCAAAGATCCATTAATCTTCTTCACAAAATTCATGTCACATTTCCTAAATCTCTCTCTAACGTTTGGGAACAGATTCCTATCGAAAGTTTCCCAAACGAAGCTTTTTATCTTGTTCCTAGCTCTTCATCGGAATCAGAATAAAGCGCTTCTGAACAAGAGGAGTCTTCTGAGGGAAGCTCCGAGGACGAATAACTTTGTTATCTCTTTTTTATTTGTAGTTGTCAATCAATTGTTGTAGAAAATTATAGTGCGTTTAGAGAACGTAGAACTTCGAATATGGTTGTCTCTTCGAAAGTGTATTCAACACTTCAGAATAATTACTCTTGGTCAATATCAAAGATTATCAGTCTTTGACTAGTTACCAAAATAATTTACACAAGCATACGTAAACAACCATTGGAAAAAAAATATTTTTATTGATAGCTTGGAATATTAACATAGCACCTCATTAAAACCTCCCTAGGCCAACATGTTAGGAAAGAGTGTGCCAGTTATTCAATAAAGAACAATTTCAAAAGACAGTTACTCCCAATACAATTTTAGATGTTACAAAGATGTTGAAGCATCCTCCCCTAATCGTCACAAAGGCGATAAGAACCTAACTTTATCTTTTCCACGACCGTATAAGGACCCTTCCAATTCGGGGCCATCTTACCGAGGCTCTTTTCCTTAGTTTGGAGGAATATCTTCCTTAGAACATTATCACCCACCTTGAAGTCCCTCATTATGACCTTAGAATTATATATACTCTTCATAAGAGTCTGATAATGAATCATATTCAGATGAGCTATAACTCTATGCTCTTTTTACTTCGTTATTCAGGTCTTCGAAATATTGAGCTACTATAAAAGAAGGCAGTGTAGATTCTGCAGGACTAACAACATTCATCCCATATGCTAAAGCAAAATGAGTTTCTTTAGTAGCTTCCTTAGGAGTTGTTCAATAAGCCCATAACACCTCCTGCAAATACTTGGGCCATTTTTCCAACAGCCCCTTTCAAATTCTTCTTTGAATCTTCTAAAATAAATTTGTTTGTCACCTCTACCTGACAATTTTCTTGGCGATGAAAAGGTATGAAAAATATTGTTTTATCCCCCTCGAAGCACAAAAGAAATTAATTTTTTGTTATTAAATTGAGGACCATTATCTGTGGTAATTTTTCAAGGTACCCCAAAGCGGCAACAAACACTATTTACTATGAACTTAATTACATCTTTGGCCTTTGTTCCAGAAAATGGTTCAACCTCTGCCCACTTCGTAAAATGGTCCACTGCCACAATTTTTCGTCCTCTATACGTCTTTGGCAATGATCCCACCAAGTCTATTCCCCATCTGTCAAACGGTATGGCTACGGTAATGGATATGAGTGGAACTCCTGGTTTATGTGTTCATAATCGAAGCCAATAATACTTTTCCAGCAAAACTCGACGAGGCAATGCCTTGAACCCGCAATGTGTTGAGCCCTCTCCATCATGTAACTCTGATATAATTTCTTTTGATTCATGTTTGCTTAAGCATCTCAGTAATGCCCTACTCAACAATTTTTTGTACAAAATTCCATCTAACACCATATAGCCACATTCTTTGCCCCTCAGCTTCTTGGCTAATTGAATATCCTCGGGCAATGTTCCTCTTAACAAGAAATTTAGAATGTCAGTTCTCCAATCGGCTCGAATTGTATCTGAAGTGAATAATACCTCCTCAACGTGTTCACATTACTCTGAACGGGTTAATACCGAAGGACTTGCGTGTACTAAGATCCAAGGGTATTCTTCTGTGTAAGCCATTGTTTCCAAAGAATCAGCAACTATATTGTTTCCTCGGCTTATATGCTCTATAATAATGTGATCAAACAGAAGAGTCAAATTCCGAAGCTCTCGAAGATATAAAATTAAATGGTCATTTTTTGCTTCGAAAACTCCAGCTACTTGATTTGATGCTAACTGTGAATATGTTTTCTAAATGAACTGAAATTGCCCCTCAGATGTTCGCAAGTCTTAAACCAGCTAATATAGCTTCATACTCAACTTCATTGTACGATGCATGAAACCCAAAATTAATAGATTGAAACATTGTTTCCCCAGATGGAGCAATCAGTTGAACTCCAGCACTCCATCCTAAAATGCTAGAACCCTCATCAGTTCTAATTGTCCACATCGAACTCCTTTGCAAAACGTCTTTGTTAACCTCTTCGCATGATCTGCTTGAATGAAATTCAACAAGAAAATCTGCTAAGGCTTGGGCCTTGATACTCGTTTAAGGTGAAAATGTGATGTCATAATCTCCTAACTCAACTGACCACTTGGTCACCCTCCCATAAATATGTGGGCGTTGTAAAACGTTTCTTAATGGAAATGAAGTTTGAACCTCAATAGTGTGAGCTTGAAAATAGGGGCGCATTTTTCTGGCAGTCACTACTACAACTATAGCCAATTTTTCGAGCTTCAAGTACCTTTTTTCGCTGCTACCAGACTCTTGTTGACATAATACATCGGCTTCGAGATTCCCGAATCTTCACTTATCAACACTACATTTATTGCAAAATCTAAAACTGCAATATACAAAAAAACTTGTTTTCCACTTCGAGGCTTACATAATATTTCTGGTGATGACAATAAATATTTAATGCTTGAAAATGATGCTTTACATTTTGAGGTCCATTCAAATTCTTCAGATCTTGTTAAGATAAACTAACCTTCTAGTTAAAATTTGCACTTCTTTGATAGTTCGAGGATATTTTATTGATACCACGACTTTTAGTTGTTCATAGTCTGCTTCTATTCTTTTTTCACCAATAACATAACCCAAAAACTTTCATGACCGAACTCTAAAGGTACACTTCTCAGGATTTAACTTTAGCCTAATTGCCCTTAAATTAAAAAAACGTCTCCTCTAAGTCTTTCCAAGTGTGCATTATCTGTTAAGATATTAACCACCATTTCATCAATATACACCTCCACTTTTCTTTCGATCTGAGAAGCGAAGACTTTACTCATTAATCTCTGATATGTGGCTCTAGCATTCTTTAACCCAAAGGGCATAATCCTAAAATAATGCAAGCCTCGATCCGTGATGACCGTAGTACTCTCTTGATCCTTTAGATCCATGATTATACCCTACAAATGCATCCATAAAGGTCAAAATTTTATTTCCCAAAGTGGAATCAATTAGTTGATCTATTCGAGGAACGCATAAAGGGTCTTTAGGACAAGCTCGATTCAGATCCGTGAAGTCGACGCACATTCTCCATTTCCCATTCTTATTTTAGCCACCACTGGGTTTGCACTCCATAAATGATATTGTGACTCCCTTATATGTCCGACCTTTGATAAACGATCCACCTCGTAAACAATTGCTTCTGCTTTCTCAAAAGAAAATGCACGCTTTTTTGTATAAGAGGTTTAACCTTCGGATTAAAAGCAAGGCTATAGCATAATACTTCGACTGGAACTCCTATCACGTTTTATATTTTCCAAGCGAAAAAATCTAAATTGTGAGATAAAAATTGCAAAAGCTATTGTCGTAAGACTCGGGTCTATAAGGAACCTATTTGAAGTGCTTTTCCATCAGGAAGAGCATATTCCTATATATTTTCACTTACTATTAAAGAACCTGGGGTTTCCTTTGGATCATCAACCCCTTCCTCATGATCTGAGGTCAACCCCCTGGTTGCTATTTAGCCTTTTTTTCCCACTGCTTGACCCTCGAATTTGAAGAGTTGTGGCATAACACTCTCTAGCAACCTTCTCATCACTTCTGACGACCCATACTCGATCTCTGACGACATACTTAAAGCATTGTTTGACTGTTTAGACAAATCCATACATCCTTGACAACTAAGATCTTCCAAAAATGGCATTATAGCTTGTAGGACAATCCACTACCATAAACAACATTTGAACCTTCTTTCTGAAAGGTCCCTTTCCCAAACTCATCTCTTCCTCGAATTCTCCAATTACTTGTGTCGTCACTCCCGTAAAACAAATAATAGTATGCTATGATTGGGAAATTCGAGGAGGATTGCGCATTCTATCATAAGTTGTCTTGAAAAGAACGTTCATAGAGCTCCTTATAACCATGAGCACACGTCGGATCTCGACACCAGCTACCTCTGCTCCAAAAAACCATTGCATCTTCATATGGTCCTGCAGTACCTCTTAAATCATCTTTATCAAAAAGAATAAAAGGAAAATCTTTGTTATCATATAGATAAGTAGACATCACTCCCTCTATCTGAGTAGCTAAGCTCACTACATGTCTTTTTCTAGAGTTGTCAGTATTTCCAGCCATAGTATCTCTTCCGAAAATTGCTAAGGACTCAAACTCACATAGACTTCGAAGATGACCCTATTTCACTAGCTCCTCAACTTCCATTAAAATCAACCTATCTGGATCTCAAACAAAAATATTATAATGCAACATCAAAATCATCAACCTTTGAATCCATAATCATCAAATTTCATGCATGTGTATTTGGATTTTCTGCTTGTGAAGTCGATTCAACAGGGCCTTTTGACGCATCATTTTCAGTTAGATCAACATAATACTTAGGCCTTATCCACTGATTGGGCCTCGGTCTATGAAACTTGTATCCTGATGCTTGATTTGAATATCCCCCGGTTCGAGGAGGTAAATTGATGTTGTTCGTCGGACGTGCTGATTGAGTTGAGTTCGAAGATTTCCCTTGATTGTTTGGCACATATCTTGAGTTCTTTTGACCAGTTGCAACTACTCCTCGAACACTAGTCGACTCTTCTACCTTAATTTGATCCTCCACCTCAGCCATTAGTGCTCCAAAATTTGAAACTCTTCGCTTTGTTGTCTCATTCGCTAGTTCCTCTGACAACAACCCATGTCAAAATGCTCCATTGCTACCAGCTCCTCACAATTGTCTAAACCAGCCTTGGTTAATACAAATCGCTTAGTAAAATCCTTCAAAATTTCTCCTATTGCCTGTTTACAAGAAATTATCGTATCTTCATTCACCCACACTCTTTGCTCCACATAAACTATTTTCGGAAAGTAGTATAAAAATATTTATAATTTGAAATAGACTCGTCTGAATTCTGTTGTACCACTTTAAAGTTGTTCCATTGAACGTTTGAGAAAATGTTCGATACACCAATCTATCATCGTCCTCGAAATTCATCATATAGTTTTGAATTGTTCGATGTGATCGTCATGGTCTTGCATTCCATCAAAATTTTCAAACCTTTGAAATATCAAACCTCTTCGGAAGTGATATAGATCTTATCCCACTTGTCAAAGGAGAATTTCGTCAGTCAACACCTTGAACATATTGATTGTCATTACCAACTCCCATCACAGCGTATATATTCTGATCATCCACCACAATGTATTGATTCAATGTGTTCCTTTCACACCAATCAGCTTCCCTCAAGCATCGTGGTATACTTTCCCTCCTAGCTTTGTATTCCTTTCACGATTTTTCGAGGTTGATCTTTTTTTCCTTCGAGGATCCTCGATTCCTCTTAAAATTTGATCTTGAACTTTCTATTTCTTCGTCACTGGACGTGATATACCTCTATTTATCTTTTTTATCCTTTCGTGAAGTCTTACGTTCCTTAGAAGATTCAAAATGCGATTTTTCTACTCACTTTGGACTTGACGAATTGTGCACGGTCGATCAGACTGATCGCCAACGTCATTTTTGTCATCCAATGTCTTACCTCTAATTTCAACCTAGTTGATTGAATTTCTTATTCTCTCTAGTCATACTTCTCATTCTGAGCTATAATTTTGTCTAGTAGTTGATTCATTCGCATTTCAAGGCTTGAATCGCTGTCTAGTCCCTCGAATATCACATTTTCTGTCATTTAGTCCCTCGATTAAAAACTCACTAGTGAGGGTCCCTCAACTATCCTATTTTCTTTCATTTATTCCTTCGACTTTAAAATCACCGGTGAGGGTCCCTGGACTTTGAAAAATCTATAAATTTAGTCCATGAATCTAAGAAAAAAACCCCAAATCAGGGACTAAATTTATAGATTTTTTCAAAGTCCAGGGACCTTCACCGATGATTTTAAAGTCGAAGGACTAAATGAAAGAAAATGGGATAGTCGAGGGACCCTCACCAGTGATTTTTTAGTTGAGGGACTAAATGAAAGAAAACGTGATAGTCGAGGGACTATTTCCTGATTTAAGCCGCATTTCAATGTCGATTGAGTTTGTCAAACTGGAATAGATTCCTACTATTTATCATTTCCTCCTTGCAAGTCATGTTATAATGTTTCAATAGCTGCTAGAACTAATGGTTCACCTTTGTTACTTGGATTCATTATTGATCGAAACAGATTTTTGAACAAGAATATGAAAAAACAATCAAACAAGAACAATATAGACATCAATCGTGATCGTCCCCAGTGGAGTCTCCAATTTGGTGAGTATAATTTCTGGTTTGCAAAGTAAAATCGAGTAAGTAAAGAGAAGGAGAGAGATTTTGGAAAAGGAGTTTCTAGAGAGAGAAAGTCAATAAGTGAAAGTAGATTATCCCAAATGTCAGAATTCTTGCTCAGTTCAGCCATGGCCGATATATATATGCGCAAGGACTTAAACATAACATAATCGGTTACATAAATGGTATAGTTGCATATTAGTCCCTCACCTATTCATAAAGCTCTAAATCTCACAATTTATCATACAAGGTTTTACTTATTTCAATTTTGATCCCCAAAGTTCTATTTCCTTATCAAATACTACTTGATAAGTCTAAGTTATTTTGGAGGAAAAGAAAGGCGTAAACAGATTTATACTTCGAGTCTGAATATTTATATAGAGAGAAAGTAGCTAAAGAAAATTAAAGAGAGACTGTAGTCGCAAGTCAAAAGTGTCAAATCATTTCATTCCAAAGACAAATACACCTATTTATAGGTGATGTGGTTACATGTAACAAATATATTTTGTTATGTGGATACTTCTCCCCACTTTACTACTTAGTACAAACATATTTCTCACAATTTACACATTTAGTCCTTTATATTTTCATTTTATACGAAATCTCTCTAAGAGTTATAAAATAATCATTCGGCCAATTATAAAGTAATTATTTTTACTCTTTATCTATTTATATCCTTATCACTAGTCCTCATAGTTCTTACGAAGAATTTCAATGAAGGACTAGAAAATGCTCAGTACGAGCCAATCTCTATCTTCTCGTCAAAAATGGCTCTAAAACTCAGTTTGAATCACTCATCATCAAAATGGCTCTAAAATGTTGTTTGGCCATTGTTAATTACGCATTTTTTGAAATGAACTATGCTTCTCCTCGGAGAATTACCGGTCACATATACTTTTTACAGCGTACTCCATTCCGAATTTGCAACTCCTCGAAATGTACAGGGAGTATTAAAATTGATTCATAGAATAAAATATAAACTAATAAAAGATTCTAGGTAAGTATATTGCCTCATCTTTACATGCTTTATACATGTCACTCGAATGCAAATTTCATTCACTAGGTGCCCGTTATCTGTCAAACCAGACTCTATCCAATAGGTATTTATCAAACTCTTCACCTTCCGCCTAAAAATTCTATACCCATCTACAAATATGATCACATAACTCATTTCACGTACCACAATTTGATTTTAGAGATAGAGAGAGAAATTTCAGTGGTTCAATTGCTCCTCCACTATCGCCACCATACTTTATCCCTGAAGATCGTGTCCGATCTGCTTCTGAGCTGCTCCAATTATGTTTATGTTTAGTCTGGAAAACTATTGGGATTGTCTTACTATCGCACAAAAAGCTGTTGAGAGAGAAGATGTCAGTATCATTGACGATAAACCTCATCAGGTTACTCAAAATTTTACATACGGTCATTGGCATCCTTACAGAAAATCATCAGCTTATGTAGCTCTCAGAAGTTCTTCAAATAAACCCTATGATCTAATTCCCATAGCTTGTTCGTAAAAGCCACCTAGAGCAAATTGAGATCAATCACCATAAACAAGTAAATAAAAACATCCTTATAAAAGTCAGTTCATCGCTATGCGAGAATTCGAGGAGTTTAACACTTTGACAAATCAACTTCAAAAAACAAAACCTAAAACGAAAACTATTTAAAGACCTCCTCCCTCGAAGGGATCAACTAGGACAAACTAGAAGTCAAATGGATGCATTCGGAAAACCCTCAAAGGATAACCTCGAAGACACAAAGTAATCCTATTGTTTCAACATCGTCTTCTCATAATCAATATCGAGACACTAGCGCAATTACCCCTCTCCAACTCCGAGATGAAATGTCTAACGAAGTTGCTAACTCTGAATCAAGGACTAGTACTTATTTAGAGATTCAAATACTTGATGATACTCCACCTTCTAATTTTGAGAAGAATGTTGCGAGAAAGAAAAGCAAGGCAAAGAAAAAGAAGAAGGCAAAAAACATTGTAACATTGTCTGAGGACCTTGCTACCGATTTAAGCATAAACCTTAAAGACGTCTTCGCTGAATATCTTATTGCACTTATCAATGTGCAATACGAATATTTTGAAAAATCTTAGTCTGCTACCCTTTATAGATAATGGAGGATTCCAGAGAACATTACTCTTTGGCTGCTATCTGTTGTAGGGACTCTCATTTCCTATGGTGAAAATGAGTTCGTGGTCCACCAAAAGATTTTAAACTGGGGCCTCTGGTTCCCACTAGGCCTAGTAGTTATAAAGCACTTTGAAATAATTGAACTCTGCCCTAGTTAGGAAAGTCCCAACCTTTGGTTTACGTTCTACTATCATAGCTTCAAGACTCGCTAAAATCCCTCTACCTATAGAACAATTTATAGCCAAAACCAGCCTCTCAAAAAATATTGTTCTTCCATTTTACTATATAACCCTAAAAAATTCCTCGAAAATAATTGATGACCTCCTTGAGGCAGATTAAACATGGAAACATTATTTTTTTTCTAATGGCTACTAGCAGAATAGCAAGAAGAATCCAACAGAAAACCGTCGAAACTATTTATACAATGAAAGAGCACCAGTAAGTTTCATACCTCCTTTATTTGCATCTCCAATAATTTCTTATTAACTTGAATTTCACTATACAGAAATTTTGAAATGGTATCAAATTCACCGGGCTACTGCCGATGATATATTCTCTGAACTGAGTAAATGGGCAGCAGAAGCATGGTCAAACAAATTTCACAAGCGTTTTAACCCTTTTAAATTTCACTATCTATGGATGATATCTACTGACTCCATTGTAGATGCGGATAAATTAATGGAGCCTCATTCTTCAGGAGATGCTATAAAAAAAATAGTTGTTCAAGATACACGTATCATTCTTTCTGCTCAAAATAGGGGCCCAAACTATAAATTGAAGAATGATTTGACGAAAAATTCTCAGGGTGTGCCTTTTAAAGGAAAAAAGAAAGTATTCCCTAATGATAAAACAAAGAGAAAAGCTTCATAAGTCATTACTCTTGACACCAAATAGTATAAAACTAGAGCTCTCAAAAGAAAGAAGATGGTTGCTGCAAAAAAAAGAAAGTTGGCATGTCGAAGATACCTAATGAAATTATTTCTAATAGAGTTGTTAATATCTCCTCCCAAATCCGACGCTGGATGCTGATGGGAATGAAGAGAATGACGACTGTCACTTCTAAGAATCTGAACCACATTTTCAAGAAAATGAACACCACATTATTGATACTGTAAAGGAGAATATGGAGACTGCATCAGAAAATGTGGAAGACAATCCTTTTGAGAGTCAACTAGTACCAATTCCAACACATCAAAGTCAAACACACCTACCACTGTAACCTCTAGGCACACCTCTCGGTGCTTCCGTGTTGGAAATATTATTTCCTTCATATCATTCTAATGAACAACCCGATAAGGTTATGAACTTACTCCTTTCTTTTTCAAGCCTTGAAATCACTGCCAAAACGTTATAACTTCAAATTATACAGCCACACACATTGGTACTTTGAATTTTCTTACCATAGACACCGACACTTCAAATTATGATTTTATACATGTTAGCACTTCGAATTATACCACCACACACATTGGCACTTCAAATTTTATTGCCATACACATTGACACTTATAAAATATACTCTTATAAATTAACTCAAAGGTGATCAATCCTTGTTTTCTTTACAAAAATGTTTTATTTTTTATAATAATATTTTAAGTCTAAAGTTGAGAAAATTAGGATTTACATTTATGTTTCCAAACCAACATGTTATACTCGTAATTGTTTGGATAAGAACTTTGTATTTACAACTCCGGTTCTATGTCACCTCATTAAAACCTTCCCGAGTCATTAGGAAAGAAAAGAGTATGCCATCGATCTAAAACACACATGAAAGAATAATATGCTCATAAAAGTTTAAAGAATCGCTCATAGTACAATCGTAAATGTCTAATATTCAAAGGGTGCTGAAATTTTTTTTCCTATATATCTTTAAGGCGATATGTCCATGGCTTACTTTTTTCAACTATTAAATACGGTCCTTTGTATACGTAAAACCTTATCTCAAAACTTTATACTCTACTTTGAAATCCCTTCGTTTCACCTTTGAATTATAATGACTTCGCATTAGATTTTGATAATGGAGCGAATTTAAATGTGCTCTAACTTTTTTTCTTCAATCAAATCAAGCTCTGTTCGTCTAGCTTCCTCGTTGTTGTCCTCGAAATAGTTAAGTACTCTATAAGAAGAAAGCGTTGATTCTGCTGGGCTAACCGCATCCATTCTATATACCAAAGCAAAAGAAATTCCTTAAGTTGATGTTTGAGGCGTTGTTCTATAAGCCCATAATACCTCTTAAAGATAATTAGGCTACTTTCCAGTTTCTTCTTCCAAACGTTTCTTAAGACCATCCAAAATAGTTCTATGAGTAATCTTCACTTAGTCGTTTGCGTGTGGAGGAAAGGATGTTGAAAAGCACTAAGTAATTCCCCTCGGCGCACAATTTTTTTTATCTCTCTATTATTAAACTAGGGTCCATTATATGTACTAATTCTCCGAGGAACTCCAAATTTACGAAAAATATTAAGCAAAATGAATCTAATTACATGTTTGGCTCTTGTTCATGATAGAGGTTCGGCTTCTACCCATTTTGAAAAATAATCCCCAGCAACAATAATTGTTTGGCGTCCTCTCGAAGCCATAGGTAGTGGACCCACTAAATCCAGACCCAATCTGTCAAAATGAAGCACTTCAGAAATTGAATTTAAAAGAACAACTGGTATGTGAATAAAACTTGTAAATCTTTAACACATGTCATAGCTTGGAACTAAATTTTTAGCATCACTCATTTTGGGAGGTTAATAATATCCCACAAATAAAAATCTTCTTATTAAAAGCCTTAAACCCACATAATGAGTCGAACCTTCTCCACCACGCAGTTCTGACAAAATAATTTGAGATTCATTTTTTCACAAACATCTCAACAATGGTCTACTTTAAGCTTTCTTATACAAAATCCATGCAAGCACTTTATACCCATGCACTATAAATCTTAATCGTTGAGCTAATTTTTTTCTCAGGGGGTAATGTACCTTTAAGTAAAAACTCTCTTAAATCAAACCTCAGAGGTCTTTGTTCTTCCTCAGTATGTACCTGCTCATTACCATCGTGATTTACAAAAATATTTTAGAAATCTATCTCAAGGAACCACAACTCTCGATGAGTATTTTGATGAGTTTGAACAACTTAAAAATAATCTGGAACTAGAAGAGTCTGATGAGGTGCTAATGTCCCAATTTATAGATGGTTTGCAGGAAAGGTGGAAAGGCAACCTTATACTGATTTTTATGAATTATTCCACATTGATGTCCAGATTGAGCACTCTAGCGCAATAATATCATCACCAATCGGACCAGAACAACACAAACATGGACTCCAAATAATAAAACACCATTGGATAAAGTAACATCAATAAAAATAGATGTAAATAGCAAGGGGAAAAGTATTGAAGTTCCAAAGATGACAATAATATAAGCTATTTCATGAAGTTAAATGTTTTAAATGTCAAGGACGTGGGCATTATCCTAAAGATTATCTGAATCAGCGTATCATGTTTATCACACCAAGTAGGTAATATGAGTCACAAGATGAATGTAAAGATGAAAAATTAGATCATGAAGAGGAAACTGAGTATCTGGATGTTGGGGATTTATTTGTAGCAAAAAGAATCCTAGGTGCAATGATCCAACCAGAAGAAACCATCAAAATGGAGAACGTCTTTTACATTATCAATAAAAAGGTATATAATCTGATCATAGATGGAGGTTCTTGTATTACAGTGGCTAGAAAATTTATGGTTAACAGATTAGGTCTTGCAAAGACTAAGCATCCAAGTCCTTACAAGCTGCAATGGCTTAATGATCAAGTTGAATTACGCATCATGGATTAGCTCACTATTTCATTCAGTATAGGAAAATATCAAGATGAAGTTTTGTGTGATGTGGTTCCTATGCAAGTTGGACAGCTACTGTTAGGTAGACCATGGAAGTTTGATCGTGAAGTGTGTCATAATGGATGCACGAATATCTACTCATTTGTGCATAATAAGAACAAGATCAACTTAGCACCTCTTAACCTATCTAAAGTTCATGAAATTCAAATATGAAGGATTAAGGAGGCTGAGGTAAGTACATCAAGCCTATATTTATCTTCTAATATCGTGTGCAAGTCCAAGAGTACATGAAGTATCGTACTGATTAATTTTATTCAAAAATTTCTTGGAGTTACCATCCTAGAATTACCAATTTAAGTGAAAAACATTTTATGAAAGTATGAAGATATTTTTCCAAATGAGATACCCCATGGTTTACCCCCTATTTAAGGCATTGAACATCAAATTGATTTGTTCCCGATTCTACATTACAAAATAAACCAGCCTACCGCATGAACCCAAAAGAAACTAAGGAGTTGGAGAAACAAGTACGAGAATTACTGACTAAAGGGCATATGAGTGAGAGACTTAGCTCATGTATTGTACCAGTTCTATTAGTACCTAAGAAAGATGGCAATTTAAGAATGTGTGTGGATTGTCGTGTCATTAACAATATCACCATCAAATACCGCTATCCAATTCCAAGAGTTGATGACATGTTGGATGAACTTAGTGGTGCCACCATGTTCTCTAAGATTGATGTGAGATTTATTATCACCAAGTTAGAATGCGGGAATAAGATGAATGGAAGACAGTGTTCAAAACCATGCAAGGATTATATGAATGGCTAGTTATTCCCTTGGGGTTTACTAACGCTCCAAGCACGTTTATGCGGTTGGTGAATCAAAATCTAAGAGTGTATATAGGTAAGTTCAATGGAGTAGTACTCAATTATCAATCATACGATAAGAAGCTCTATGTATTGGTGAGATTGTTGGAAACGCGGCAACATTATTTATTATCTAAAGAGTTTGTTATTCATATAGATCATTAGACTCTTAAGCATCTAAGAGGCCATATCAAACTCAAGAGAAGGCATGCTAAGTGCTTAGATTTCATTAAGACATTACATTACATCATCAAATACAAAAAGGGAAAATAAAACATTGTAGCACACGCATTATCAAGGAGACATGAATTAATTTCTACAATTGAGGCAAATGTTCTACGATTTAAATACATTAAAGGATTGTATGAAGATGACCCAAACTTTTGACATATTTACAAGGACTGTTTTAAAGGGTGTTTGGCTTATTCTACAAATATCATGTTTTTATTTAGATACAAACGTTTCTGCATTCCATAAAGTTTTATGCGCGATCTCATCTTAAGAGAAGCATATGAAAGAGGTCTTATGGGTCACTTTGGAAGAGATAAAACCTTAGCTATTGTTGGTGAGGATTTATTTTGGCCTCACTTGAAGGAATACGTGGAGAAATCTGCAACCATTGTATTATTATCTTAAAATCTAAATCTAAATCGCATCCTCATCATATTTATCTATGGGTCGATATATCTATGGATTTTTTGTTGAGACTTCGATAAATCAGACAAAAAGACTCCATATTTGTTGTGGTGGATAGGTTCTCGAAGATGGCACATTTTATATCATGTTCTAAGGTGAATTATGTTTCTCAAACATCAGACTTGTTCTTCAAAGAAGTAGTGCGTTTACATGGAATTCTAAGGACTATTATCTCAGACCGAGACACCAAATTCCTCGGCCACTTTTGGAAAATGCTTTGGAAAAATATCGGGACTAAACTACTATTTTCAATAAATATCCCCAAACAGATGGTCAAACTGAAGTGATAAACCATACACTATCTACTTTACTTAGAGCTACTGTAGGTAAAAATCTGAACAACTAGTTGGAATGTTTGACATTCATTGAGGTTGCTTATAACCATGCTACCCATTATGCTACTGAATTGTTTCATTTCGAATTTTTAAATGGATTTAAGCCTTTGACACCATTAGACTTAGCCCCACTATCACCATTTTTTCCAGTTTTAATGTTTCCGGTTTGTCATCATTCGAAACAAATGAACTAGTTTTGAGGACAAAATATTTTCAAGAAAAAGGGAATGATGAGGACATCCAATCAGATCTGATGAGTCCTGATTCCATCACCTCTTCGGACAGGGTCAGTTCGGACAATGTCTACCTAACCGGACAGGGGCAGTTCGGACACCATCATCTGTTGGACTGTTCGAACAGAACTAAAGTATTTAAAAACATAATCGCTCTTTGACTAAGCTGCCTGCTCTCCTACTTAGAACTTATGGGTCCTTAAACTTGACCCAGATCCATTAAACACGACCCGAAAGCCCATAAGGCCCAAATATAAGGGTATAAATACCCAACCACCAACATTAAATGAGGGTAATGAAAATTAAATACAACCGGGCTGCTTAATTCTCCCTCTATACTCTACCCAAATATTAAATACTCACAAACTTCCACACAACTCTAAACAAAAATTACAAACTTACCCTCAGACGAAAATAAACCACACCAAATTGGCGACCACAATGGGAGAACGACGGTGCCTGAATCAAGCGTTCGAAACCATTAGAAAAAATTAGTCTGAATGAATCCGGAAGTACCACCAGCTTTGCTTGAAGTGGTGGGTGAGAATGATGAATATACCATCGAGGAGCGTGATAGATTAAAGGGCGAGATAGAAGCTCTGAGGCCAGAGAAGGCAAAGATGGGCATGAAAGAGAAGTCAAAAGCATCAGTTGCTCATCATACTGACAACCCTAGAGAGCATGAGCCTTCGAAGACTCATGTGAGTACCAAGAAGACCCATGCTAGCTCCAAAAAGTCTCACCGGTCTAAGCCAGTGGAGAGTTCTGACTCAGACTCAGAATCTTCTGGTAGCTCCTCGGACGAGGACGGAGTGAAGAGTCCTTATCCTCTAGCAACGATGAGGACCGATCTAAAAAGAAGCAAAAATTGATAAAAAAGTATTCAGGAAAAAGGGATAGACATGGGAAATTAAAAAGGAATATAGGCAAAGGATCGTCTCACAACCGGAGGCATGTAGACCGGATGCTGGTGGATCCTTTTGCCTTCCACGATGAACCAGGTATCTTTGCGACTCCCAATGAGGATGCTGTTTTCAGTCGTGGCCGGAATTGGAGAAAATCTCCATTGTCTTCCAAGATTCTGTCCGGAAACCTCCCTAAGAGGTTCGATAGCACAAAAATGGAGAAATACGATGGCAGTAAAGATCTAGACAACCACTTGGAACAATTTAAAAACTTCATGATGAATTTCCATGATGACGACAAGTTGCTCTGTAGAGCATTCTCCCAATCCTTTACGGGGAGTGCTCTGAAGTGGTATAACAGCCTACCACAAGGCTGCATCAGAAATTTCGATACCTTTTGGGTGGCATTTCGAAGGGAATTTGTTGGGAGCAAGGAGTTGAAGGGGAATGAGGACACAATAATCCATTGTGCCCAAGAACCAAACGAATCACTGAAAGAATACATAAGTCATTTTGTAAATACTAAAAACGGGTTGGGTGATTGCTTCGAGCAGGTAGCAATAGCGTCTTTGAGGCAGGGCTTAAACCTTGGAAATTTAGCTGATTCAGTGACCAAAAAGAAAGCCATGACTTGGGGAGGTCTACTGAATCAGGTTGGAAAGCAAATCAACGTTGATGAAACAAAGAAAACTAAGGTGCACAGGCAGGTGAGGTCTGCCCCGGTTGCACCCAACCCCAACCAAAATCAGTCCGGGAACAAGGCAAGGGAAACCGGACAGGGACATAACAGAGCTAAAGCTGAATCTCAGCTAGCTGCGCTTGCCTAGAGTCAACAATCTAGAAATAAGAGAGGGCCTTGGGTTCAACCGCAGTGGTTTGCAGAGTTAAAAGAAAGTGTGGCCACCATTTATGACAAAACAAAGGAAGAAGTGCACTATAGAAGGCCGGCTGCACTGCAATCTCCTAGGGAACATCGTAACAATTCCTTCTGTCAGTACCATAATAATACTGGCCATACCACTGATGATTGTATTGCTTTGAAACAAGAAGTTCAGAATTTAATTAAAAGAGGAAAGCCGGGGGCATATGCCAAAAGAAAAGGAGGAAATAGGCCTGATAATGCTCATCGGGTTGGTCCGAGCAATGCTGCTCCTGAGGGAGCTATGGTTATAATCGAAAGATTCGATGTAGAGTTAGAGTACTTGGATCCTGATCCAACTCGAAATAGAGTGGGTGCTATTGAGGAATGTTGTAAAACAGTCTTCGGGCTTATTAAGTTTTTTGAGTCACTCACAATTTTCGGAGGGGATACTATGACAGCCCCTACTGCTTCTTCGAGGAAGAGGCACATTCATACTTTAGCCACCCAGCTGGAAGGAGGCATGACCTCCTATCAATCAAAAATTCCTTTTCCTTTCATTGTTTTTTATGAGGATGACTTGAGAGATATAGCTGGCCCTCATGAAGGTGTTGTTGTCATATGAGCATCCATTGGGGGCAATGACATAAGACGAATCTTGGTTGATACTGGGAGTTCAGGCAATATCCTCTTTTAAGCTCTTACAAAAAGATGAAAAATCCAGCCGTAATCCAGCGTTCGGACAGGTCAATTGTGGGCTTCACTGGAAGCTCAACAGATGTGATCGGGGAGTTCGAAGAGGAAGTTTTGTTGGGCAAGGGCCCTTTTAAGAAGATGGTTAGAATACTTTTTATTGTGGTGGATTGTCCCACTTGTTATAATGCTATTCTAGGGAGGTCTTGGCTCTCTAGCATGCATGCAGTGGCCTCCACAGTCCACCAATGTTTGAAATATGCTGTTCAAGCACAAGTGGGAGTTGTTCGGAGCAGCCAAAATATTGCAAGAGAGTGTTATGCCACAGCACTGGCTCCACGGACGTTGGAGGCAGTTCGTACCAATGAAGGATAGCAGTTTGAGGGGCTTTCTGGGGGTGAGGGTGAAATTGATGACCCCAGAGAGACCCCTGGAGTGTTGATACCAGTTGAAGAAGTTGAAACACATTCTTTGGAAGAAGGAAAAAATGTTAAGATAGGTTCCAAAATGCCATCCGAACTAAATGTTGAAGTTCCTAAAAGACCATCAGCATGTTTTTGCTTGGTGCAATGCTGATGTTACCGGAGTTCCAGCAGATATTATATCACATCACCTATCCGTCCGGAGCGACATAACACCTGTTGTACAAAAGAGAAGGGCTTTTTCCAAGGAAAAGGCTGATATTATCCTTTGTGGACAGCCAATCCGGTCTTGGTGAAAAAGAAGAATGGCAAGTGGCATATGTGCATTGACTTCACAGATCTCAATAGGGCTTGCCCAAAAGATTTATACCCAGTTCCCCGGATTGATCAGCTGGTGGATTCCACTTCTGGGAATAAGCTACTAACCTTCATGGATGTCTTCTCCGGGTACAATCAGATTCAAGTAGATCTGAAGGATCAGGAGCATACCACATTTGTCACTGATAGGGGTCTTCATTGCTACAAGGTGATGCCATTTGGGTTGAAAAATGCTGGGGATACTTATCAGATTTTAGTGAACAAAGCCTTTGCTGATCAAATTGGAAGAAATATGGAAGTATACATTGATGACATGATGGTAAAAAGTGTGGATGAACAACTACACTTGGCAGACCTCCAAGAAACTTTTGCTAACTTAGTAAAAGTAAATTTGAAACTAAATCCAGAAAAGTGTGTGTTTGCAGTGCAGTTAGGGAAATTCCTGGGCTATATAATAAGTGAGCAAGGGATACAGCCCGATCCGGATCAGCTTAATGCTTTATTCCAAATGGAGCCTCCTCTGAATATTAAAAAAGTACAACGATTGATGGGGAGGTTGGCTGCTTTAAATCGATTCATTTCAAGGTCTTCGGACAGGTGTGCCCCATTTTTTCAAACTTTAAAGGGTGCAAAGGGATTTGACTGGACTTCACAGTAAGATGAGGCCTTCAATGAGATTAAGAAACATTTGTCCTCCCCCAAGACTTTATTTCAACCTGTTGATGGAGAGACACTCTTCATATACTTGGGAGTTTCCAGTTGTGCCATCAGTGTTGTATTGGTAAGAGAGGTGGATAATTACCCCCATCCGGTGTACTACATCAGCAAGAGCTTGATAGATGCAGAAAAACGCTATTTAAAGCTCAAAAAATTAGCATTAGCCTTGGTAATTGCTGCAAGGAAGACGAGGCCTTATTTTCAGGCTCATCCCATTATTGTTCGAACACCTTTTCCCTTGAAGAATGTTCTTCAAAAGGCAGACATTTCAAGTAGAATGACTAAATGGTCAGTGTAGTTGGGGGACTTCGATATTGATTTTGCTCCTCGAACAGCAATCAAAGCCCAAGTTGTGGCTGATTTTTTGGTTGAATTCTACTCTGATAGGGATATAGAGCAAACTACTGAGATGAAAGATAAAGAGGTTTGGATCGTCCGGACAGATGGTGGATCAAGTACTATGGGATGTGGTGCAGGGGTATGCTTGACCTCTCCGTATGGTGACAAAATGTATCAGGCTATATGCTTCGCTTTTAGGGCTTCTAACAATGAGTCCGAATATGAAGCTGCTATAGCTGGTTTGAAGTTGGCTTTCATTTGTGGAGCCAAAAGGGTCAAGTTAATGAGCGATTCCCCGCTTCTTATCCATCATGCACACGGTCAATCCGAAGCTAAAAAGGAGCAACTAGTGAAGTACTTACTTCTTCTTAAAAATGAGGCACTTAAGTTCAAAAGCATCGTTTATGAGCACATACGCCGAACAGAAAATGAACTAGCAGATTCCTTAGCAACCATAGCCTATACAGAGTCATATCCATGGATCCATGTGCTAGAGTGCCCTTCCATTCAACTCAGTGTGGGTAAAGAGGAAGAAATTTTCGATGTATAGATGAAACAACCTCAAGATTGGAGATTTCCTCTCCTGCAGTATCTCTCTGATGGCATCTTGCCTCCGGATAAATCATTAGCAAGAAAAATAAAGCACAATGCTCATGGTTTTATCATACTAAGAGATGTTCTGTATAAAACATTTTATAGTAAACCTCTTTTGCGATGTTTGGGGGATGATGAGTCTCAAATAGTCCTCTCCGAATTACATGATGGTGAGGGATCAGCTCACTGTGGATTCAGGGCTCTAACGAGGAGAGTTTTACTGGCTGGCTATTATTGGCCCTCTATAATGCAAGATGCTAAGGAGCTGGTGAGAAAGTGTGACCTATGCCAGAGATATAGCAATGAAATTCATGTCCCAGCCATCCTTTTAGAGTCAATTTCTGAGCCTATACCTTTTGCTCGATGGGGATTGGATTTGGTGGGACCTCTTCTTATGGCATCCGGAGGACGCTGGACAATAATTGTTGCGATTGATTATTTTTTGAAGTTGATTGAAGCAGCCCCATTGGCAGGTACAACATCAAAAGCTGTCATAAAATTCATTTTATCCAATATCTGTTGCAGATTTGTTGTTCCATAGAAGATAACGACAAACAATGGGCCACAGTTCGACAACAAGGAAATGGAGAGTTTATGTGCCTCTAGGGGTATACAACATTGTTTCTCTTCACCTTTCCACCCTCAAGCAAACGGTCAAGTTGAAGTGGCTAACAGAACTATACTGTCCGGTTTGAAGAAAAATTTAGAAGGGGCTGCTCGAAAATGGCCTAGTTATTTAGAAGAGTTTTTGTGGGCCTACCGGACCACTCCTGGGGCTGCAACACAAGAGTCACCTTTTTCCTTGGTCTATGGGATGGATGCCATAGCTCCCATAGAGGCAACTCTCCCTTCCTTTCGAGTTCACAATTTCTCCGAACACGCTAACGAAGTGTCAATCAGGGGTTAGCTTGACCTAATAAAAGAAAGACGAGTTAAGGCTCACCTTAGAGCTGCACACTATCAGGGTTTGATGAGAAGCAGGTTTGCTTCCAGAGTTAAAAGAAGAGATTTTCAGCCGGGGGACAAGGTGTTAAGGAAAGTCTTCTTACACACTAAAGAGAAGCTGCTCGGCAAACTAGCCCCAACTTGGGAAGGACCTTATATGGTCATTGAAAGGCTTCAACCTGGAACATACTGGCTAGAAGACAAGGATGGAAGGGTTTTGAATTACCCTTGGAATATTGAACATCTCCGGATGTACTTAGAGTAGAAGCAATGTAAATATTTACTTGTTTAAAAATCCATGTAAATATTTGGGGGCATACTCTTTCCTACCATGGTGGCGCTGGGAGGTTTTAATGAGGTGTCCGGGCTTTTTATAAAATTTGATGCCTTCTTAAAAATTCAAAGTGTTCTTACTTTGTTTTTTGTCACACCATCCGGATTAAATTAAAGGAATGATGACTACTTAAACATTTGTCATCGGTGAATTTAAACACTCTTGTTTTAGAATATTTATGAAATAACTAAGGGTTGTTTAAACACTAGCCACCAAAATTAAAACAAACTATGAAAGAATGCAAGAGTTGTGCAAAACAAAGATATTCATTGAAATAACCCAAGTGCCTTGGCCTTCCAAGGACTTTAAAACTGTCAGACAAAACAAAAGATCTATCCGGTCAAATGCCGAACACAATTACAAAAATGCCTTGGCCTTCCAAGGACTTTAGTTCAAACAAAGTAAAAGGTAAAAAGATAATTCATAATCTAAGACTGAGCCTTTGAAGATGGCTCAGCCTCACTTGTCTTCTTCTTCTTGGGATCGTCTTTCTCTTCATGTGGGCCCTCCCCGGTGTTTTCTTCTTTGTCAGAGGAGGAAGCACTGGAATAATCATGCAAGTCTCCATCAGCCATGGTGTGGAAGGGAAGGTCTTCGTACTCTACATGAAGCCACAAATCTCCCAGGTTCATCTTCGGGAACTTCTCATGAAAGAGCAAGACCATGTCCGACCTCACTTTAGCATACATTTGCTCTTGAGTATCTATTACATTGTTGGCATAAGCATCGATCTTGGCCTGAATTTTGGCCTCTTGCTCCCTTAGCAGACTTGATTTCTCCTCTGCAGCCTTGGACACTAAGTTCTCAAGCGCAAACTTGTCATTTGTCAAGTTATGGATGACTTGGTCCTTGGCCTTCGCCTCCTCTTTCGAAGATGTTAGATCTTTCTCTAATCCGGACAGCTTCTCCCGGAGGTCTTTGACAATATCTTCTAAAGTGGAAACCTTTGTGGTCCACCCCTCTTGGCTCTTTTTTAGCTCCTCGTTTTCTCCCTTCAACACCTCAGCGTTTTGGGTGGCAGTGAGGAGATCGTTGGACAGTTTTTCCTTGTCGGAGTTAAGCGAGGTAATGATTGCTGCCTGACCTCGTACTTGCTTCTCTAGGACCAGCACTGGCTGAACAGTACTCAGTATGGAGTGAGTTATAGCTTCACTTTCACTTGAAACGGTGAAAGTTTTACCATTAAAAGTAACGGTGTTCGAAGTGCTTGGAGGGAGGTAAGGCCCGGAAAAGTCGTCTCTGGGAAGGTTTGCAAAATAATCACCAAGTCCATCAAGCCCTGTGATGTCAACACCATCAATGCTGAGGTCTCCTCCTCCAACCTCGTCGGTTTGAAAGTCACCAGGGATCTCTTCTGCTCTTGTTGGGTCAGTAGGGTCAACAGGAGGGAAGGGCTCTGTAGGCCGGAGAGAAAGTTCATCACCCATGGAGGTCTATTTCTTCTTGGCCTCCCTGTCCTTGCTTTCTGCTCCCCGTTTTCGGTCTCTCTTAGCAACCCTTGGGGGTTTTGGGGATTTAGCCTCTTCCCTAGCACTTTCATGCTCTACCACTTCTAGTAGAGCAGCATCGATCTGGCTTGGGGCTGGCCCCTCTTGGTTTGTTGGAGCACCCTCCTCCACCTCGGCAGGGTTAGCCTCACCTGCAGCCTTCTTACCTTTCCCTTTCTTGCCTTTCATTTTACTTGGGGCCTTGGCTCGACCTGGCAAGTATAGTGACTCGTCTGGTCTGTGTGTTCTCTTGAGGACTACATCCGGAGGGGGTGGAGTGGTGAGTTCTACCCAGGTCAAGTCCCTCCGGCTAGTAGTGTTCCACAGATGAGACCTTGCAAGATTGCCTCCAGTAAAGGTGTCATGGAAACGGTTCCCCCTCTTCTCAACAGCCCAAGTGTTGATCCTGGTACAAGTGGTCTGCCCGGCCTTTAAATAGTCGTTGAAGTCTTTGGGCAACTCTCTCAAGAAAAAAAGACAAGACTAGTCAGTTTAAACAAATTCGATAAAAGTAAAAATAAGAATGAAAGATAGGATCCTTACGATCACTTCTCCATCTGCTGGTGAGGAGACTCGGGTTGACTCCAGCTTTGATCTTCCTCCCATTCTCCCAAGCGCCACTTACGAACAAGAACTGAGTCCTCCAGTTTCTCTCCGACTCAAGTAGGTCATCCACTGCTTTGTAGTTATCCCCCATGTTGAAGTGATAAAAGGGGATATGAGGGTTTCTGTAGAGACCGGCCACAACAACAAATTCCTCCATCGGGAGAGGAATTCCGGAGAGCCTGGAGGCCATGATACAGGCCATGAGAGTATACCAGGCGTTAGGGATCAGTTGGCTTGGACAAAGCTTGATGAGATGAAGGTACCTAACTATCTCCGGATCCAAGGGAAACCTTAGCCCCCAGTTAAAGAGCTCAGTAAAGATGACTACTTCATTAAGTTTGCAGTCCATTGGCGTTTCAGGGTCTATTGGGATCCTTATTTTCACATTCTCCGGAATCCCCAACTTCGTTCGCATCCGACCCAGTTCGGCTGTATGGATAAAGGGATAATTAATTTTTTGCAAGGCAAGTAAATATTTGACATTGACCTTGTGGAAACAAGGTCCAACTTTTCCCTTTAGGACCTCTGGCAGATCTGGATGCCTAAGGCATAGTTTTTCTTTGCCTTTATCCTTCTTGGCAGCAGCAGCATCACTAGTCTGTCCGGAGGGTTCGGACTCGAATTGAGCCTCTTCGATAGAATCCTCCATTATTTCCTCCATTACCGAGGAAGGGTTTTCAGTTGTCTTTGTGAGGGGGGAGTTTGGAGTTGGTTCAGTCTGACCTCCGGACTGTTGAGCTTCAATACTCTCTTGGACTCTGGCCTCCGGCTGGAGCTCTGATGTGGTGGTTTCTCTTCGGGGGCTTGAGCCAGTGGCCTCCGGTCCGGACAGCCTGTCCTTGGGTACTTTTATGGGTGCCTCTGACCCTGTATTGCTATCCTTGACACCTGATTTCGAAGGGGTGCCTTTGGAAGCCTGCCCTTTAACCAGCCGGCCTCTTCTTCGATCGACCAGTTTGTTGGGAGAGGTATCTGCATCTGACCCCATGGCTATGAATGGGGAAGGCTTTTTGAAGCTAGTAATTGTTAACCCTGGTTCAACAGTGGGTTCTGATTCTTGAACCGATGAACCTGAGACAATAGGAGAAAGATTGGTTTGAAACAATCTCCTCGGTTTGACACTTTTTGTTGAGGAGAAACCCTGGTCAGGCTCTGTGTTTGAGGTTACTGGTTTGTCGATAGGGGAGATAGGTAAGCCTGCTACAATGCGTCTTTCCCTTTCAACTTTTTGTGCCTTTTCTAGTTCTGATAGATTGAGCCACCCGCCTCTGATTAAAGCGTTCCTAGCCGTGAACATAAACAACCAAAATGAAGAACTTGTGTTTGAGAGAGAAAGCTCTGAAAATTAGCAAAGTGAAAATAAAGATGATGGTAATACAGTAGAAAAGTGTTTAATTTATAGTAAACCCTAAAAAGGTGCTTTGATTCCTAGGAGAATTCGAAAAGATTTGCAATGATTAAGAAATGGCGCCGATGTCATCTTCATTTAATGAAGAGGTTGCTTTTCAGAGAAGGTGGGAGCGAAATTCAAGGTGAAACAACGGCTGAAATAACGAACCAGAAAGAGACACGTGTCCCACGAACTCTGGCAAAAAACCGTTTAGATTCAAAGAACTTTTTTTAGTTCGGATAAAACTATAACACAATTCGAAGGACCTGTCCGGATGTAACTGTCACTAGCAACAGACTGTTTTTTTAGGCCTTGCCAAAGGTTTTTGAACACCACCTAAAAAAGGGGCTACTGATGAGTCCGGATTCCGTCACCTCTTCGGACAGGGTCAGTTCGGACAATGTCTACCTAACCGGACAGGGGCAGTTCGGATAATATCATCCATTGGACTGTTCGAACAGAACTAAAGTATTTAAAAACATAATCACTCTTTGACTAAGCTGCCTACTCTCCTACTTAGAACTTATGGGTCCTTAAACTTGACCCAGGTCCATTAAACACGACCCGAAATCCCATAAGGCCTAAATATAAGGGTATAAATACCCAACCACCAACATTAAATGAGGGTAATGAAAATTAAATACAACCAGGCTGCTTAATTCTCCCTCTACACTCTACCCAAATATTAAATACTCACAAACTTCCACACAACTCTAAACAAAAATTACAAACTTACCCTCAGACGAAAATAAACCACACCAAGATCCAATTAAAAACAACATCAGATTCTCAAAGTACCAGCTATTGAAATTTGTCCTATAATGCACTCAAGAGCAATGGATCTTCGTCGAGATATCAACAAGGCTATGGAAAGCCTTATAAGCAAAAAAAATCATGATCCAAATTATATTTTAGTTACTAATCAAGCCCATTCCATTTTCTAAATAATAAAATGTCAAGAAAGTATTTAAAATATTTTTAGAAAATCTAGTCAAAATTATATACGAAAAATAAATCTCCATATATTTTCATATTATTATTATACACACCATATTAATAACAATACAAAAAAATATTGAGAATATTTATTCTTAATTGGTTATACTTAAGTGAGCTACAACAACACTCATCTTAATGGTATGTTTATGAAAAAATAAGAATAGTCCTGTTTTAGTAAAAACTTCTATTACGATTGATTCATTTAAGATGAATCATTTAAAAGAAAGTGGTATTTTAAAAGTAACGGGTGATGTTTATTCATAATAAACAATGTATATTACTGAGTTTTGCTTCATAATAGTATTTTTTTTAAAGAAGGTCTTGAAATTATGAGAGACTTTGTTTTTAGAATGAGAAAGAAAAAACACCGAATTAAATAAATAAATAAATAAATGTCATACAATCTTTTAAGGGATAAAAATAGTATTGAAGTCGAAGGACTTCATAAGCAATGTTTCCCAAACTGAATTTAGTCCCACGTGGTAGCTCTATAGAAAAGATCACGTGTCATAGACTAAATTGATAGAAATCGACAACTCAAAGAACCATGACCAAGCATTTTGAAATCCAAGGACTAAATGGTAAAATCATCACAGTCGAAGGATGATGCATCGATATAAGCTTACAATATGTAGTCCAAAAATAAAAATGACCAATGGAAGTAACAAATGAAAATCACAAATAGATAAACTCAAACACGGACTATCATTTACTCTATATATGGATCTTTCACAATCATTGAGGCTTCAACTCCTTGTTGTACCCTCCAAACAAATACAAACATGACTGGTCGCAGCCATATTAATACACAACCTATTTATTGCAACTAAAACCTTAATAATTTCATAACAAACCGAAGTAGTGATATTATTACCTTTCGCTTGTATGTAAACCTATTACTTTTTACAATCCTTCTTGAAATACCATCTCTTATGATAGAAGAAACACCGACCATCAATTGAATCCTTATGTTTTTTATCGTTGAACCATAAGATTTCCAATGACACTTTCTCTTAAGCATTATCCCCTTGTAGCTCACCATATGAATCTTAATATATTCGATTTCAAGTTTTCTTCTTCTTAAGAAACATGAGATACGAGTTCAATAATTCTTTATTTCTCACGTAGAAAGTTATAAAAAAAATTGAAACTCTTATACCGCATAGGAAGCTATTTCAATACAAGATCGATCATACATCCCTTAAAGAGATCTATCTTAATAGCCATTAACTTAGTGATAACCATTGAAATCCCTAGAATGTGTTCCTTAATGGTCATTTGGTTCTTATACTTAATAGTGGAGATGCATTCACAATACTAGGGTTGTTATCGGTCTGGTTCACTACAGATTTTGACAGAACCGGACCGGACCACTAAGCTTATCAGTTCGGACTGGACCAGACCGATAAGCTTTCGATCCGAGTGTATGGAACTGGACCACTAAGTTTTCGTTTCAGTTCAGTCCAATCTAATTCTATTCGATTTCCGTCTGTCCGATTTCGATTTTGTCCCTGTTCGGCCCGGTTCGTTTCGGCTCTATTTTAGTTTGTTTCAGTTTGGTCCAGTTTTAGTTCGGTTGGTTATCGGTCCATTATTAAAAAAAAAAAATTTCAATTTTGTACTTAAATAAATGATATAAAAATTAAAGTTTAAAAATTATTTTTTGATTTTTTAATTAGTACTTACCTAATAATTTTGTAAAAATATAATGTATAAAAAACTAATAAAAAAACCAAATCGATGCTAACAGTTGTATCAGTTCTATTCGTCTACCGATTCTATCTGTTCAGTTCTAAATTGGTTATACTGTTTTATCGGTTTTATCGGTTTAGTTTTTAAAATGGAACTGGAAACTGAACCGTAAAGGTTCGGTATGGTTCTCAGTTCGGTTCTTATTGATTTGACTCTGGTCCTATTCCCGATTCTCTAGAACAACTAACAGCCATACACAAGACTTTGCATATCCACCTTCTCCTTTTGGTATTATTTCCCTACTTATGTGGGAAATTCACTGGCACTTGTGATATTTCTATGTAAAGTCCCACAAAATACTCCAAATATCCATTATCTCATTATACAAAATCACAACCTATCTGATTTCTCTCATACCTCATATTCTGTATCTCATTGAGAGTATTTGCTTCACTGAGAGGCATGGTTCTGGAATCACTAATGGTCGATCATAATCATGACATTTCAGATAAAATTTCATATATTCTTTCCATTGATAGTAGTTAGACTCGAGTAAAATAGGAAGTTTATTTTCCAATAGGTTGAAACTACCAACAGTAACAACACATAACACATAAATCACAAATTTATTTAATATATTATCTTAAAATCAGTACTTATATAAGGATGCAAATACACATAACATATTTTACATTGCTAATAATATACAATGTGATGAACAAAATATATTAACATGCATTAGAGTTTATTTAAGAAAAATCATTGTTGATCAAATTTTCATCGACTTAATTCGAGAGGCCTCCAACAGAGATCAATGGGGTGTGACATGTTGGTCCAACCTATTCACCAATGACGATTACTATGGTGTGATATGTTGGCTTCATAAAATTCTTATTGCGATCAAAGGCTTAATGACTAATACACATTTGACAATCTTCTATTCATGATAAATTATACCGAACATGATAAAAACTTTGATACCAATTTATAGAAGTTTAAATCACTTAAACTCGTACAATTGTATTACAATAACAAGTCTACAAATTGATTCGCAAGGGAAGACTTTGATACCAATTGATAGAAGTTTAAATCACTCAAACTCATAAAATTGTATTACGATAACGAGCCTACAAATTCATTCGCAAGGGAATACTCTGATACCAATTGATTGAAGTTTAAACCGCTCAACTCCTAGAATTATATTACAATATCCCCGTTAGAAAAATTTATTTTTTAAAAAATGGACTATAAACACTTACATTATAGTGTAGACATCTTATCGATTGTTTCCCACAACATTATTATTTTCAATTATTGTTGTCTTGTATTATGAATCTTAAGTGATGATCTAAGTCTCTTCATCTTAAAGAAAAATATAAAAGAGATGGAATACGAAAATATATTGGTGTAAATCTTCGAACTAGTAGAGCGACATATTTATATATGTTAAGTGATCAATACTTTATATCTTCAATTTATATGTGAGTGCAATTTATGGTTATAACTTAAGTCCAATTATAGTCATATATACTTAAGTTCCACTCTATGACAATGGACCATTAAATGAGTGATTGATATCTCTAAAGTTAGTCCATACACTTTATGTTTAATCTCAATTGTCAATATTTGAGTTTGATCTTTCACAAAATCTAAATTTAATCCAAAATCTACACAGTTACCTCAACAATTGTTTTTTATCTAGAGATCAAATTCTCAATTATTTTATTTATTCAGTTACTTGTTAATTAGACTCTCTATCAACATTAACTATACATCAATAAACATGTAATAATCCATAACTTTACAATATCTCTTTTTTTGTTAAAATTGAAGAAACATTTGTTTTAATTTTTTGTTAGATCTTCAAATAAGACTTGAGTTTTATATAGTAATAATATTATTATGAGTTTGCAATGTTCTTTAGTACAATTCAGTATTTTTAAATATTTTCGTAAGGTTTTGGATTACTTTTAAAATCATTTTCATTTTTATTGTTATGTCAAATAAAAGCCGCGTTTTTATATTCAAATTTAGAGAAGATAAGTTCATCAGCTTACGTAGTCATTTTTGTGTAGATGACGTTTCACATCACACCAAATTTTAACCCTTAAAAAAAATTGATTCCATTCCCAGTATTAAAATAAAAATACATTTATTAAGATATATAAGGTTTTTTCAGTTTGGAGGGTTTACCCCAACTCTTTTAGCAATTTAATTATTTAAAAAACAAGTTATCAACGCTTTCACCAGCAAAAATTAATTATCTATTTTGACGATTTTTTTTCACCGATGACAGTATATCACTCCAAAGAGTCATATTTAGTCAACCATGATTCGAACAAAAAGGAGAAAAGTAATTTTAGGTTAGTATTTAATTTTTAAAATTCTAAACTTTTGATGTTCTTTGTGTTTTTTAGATAAATTGACGATTTATTGGTTAAATTTATATACAAATGTGTTGGCATATGGATTAAGAGTAATTATGGTGATTGATTTGCGCTATGAATCAAGTAATGTTGTTTGAGACAATCAAACATATTATATATTTTTAAGACAAACAAACGCACCACTCCCAAAGAGTTCACGACCACGAAAAACAATTGCGAAAGTTAAACTCACACATAATATTTGTAAAAAAAGACCTGATCATAAAAATAAAAGTACGCTAAAATTTTATTTTCAAAATTACTATACATTTCCAAACTTAGTAACTTCAAATGAGATAATGAATCACAGATGATACTGTCAGAATTACAAGATGGGGAAGGATCAACGCACTACGGGTACAAAACGCTAATACAAAGAGTTCTTCTTGCATGATACTATTGGCCTACACTCTCCTCGGATTGCAAGAAATTAGTTTAGAAATATGACACCTGTCAGAGGTTTGCCAATACAATCCATGCACCAGGTGTGCCTCTCGAGTCAATATCCAAATCCTTACCATTTGACTGATGTGGTATTGACTTGGTCGGATCCCTACCAATGACATCTAGAGGACGATTGACGATCATTGTTACAATGGATTATTTTTCTAAATGGGTGGAAGCTGAACCGTTAGGAGGAACAAAGTCTTTTCTAAATGGGTGGAAGTTGAACCGTTAGGAGGAACAAAAGCTAAAGACGTGATCAAATTTTATTGTTTATAACATCTCTTTTCGTTTTGAGGTTTCGAAGAATATAACAATGGACAATGGACCACAGTTCGATAATAAAGAAATGAAAGCTTTTTGTGTTTCTAAACGGGTACAACAGTGCTTCTTGGCACCTTTCCATCCCCAGGGAGAACTACACTTTATGAACGACCTCGATAGTGTTGGATGATAAAAAGCACTTTTCTAGTGCATTCGCCTTCTCATTCAACATCATCGTATCACCAAGTTCCCAAATTACCAATATCCGATCAAATACATCATCCATAATATAATGAGTGCATGCGAGAGGGTATTCCCCCACATATGTATCAAACCTTACCAAGTCTGGGTTGCACACTCTGTACCACAAGTTATAACTAACCCAAATAAGGCACAACGGGTTCGTACCAACCGTCCCACCCTCGTATGCATCACCCAAATATGATATAATAGTTATGTGCCAATTTTGCAACGTCCTCTTATCTCACGCAAACCTATTGCCAACGTGTATACCTATCTTAGACAACTGAGGTCTTAAAAATCCTGATATCATCTGAATTTCCCCACTTGACATGGCACACGTTTCAAATAATATGGCTCTACTACATCCCACGACTTCAACATATGATCGATCCAGATGATCTCACAAAATGGTCACACCTCTCATAAATAACCATATGAAATAAATGTGACCTACAACATCGATCCTTAATTTATTAAACAAACTAAAATTTAAAGTATTAATTGAAACCTACAGAGGTCACTCAAAACATAGCTACGGTGTGTCGCATATCAAATCGAATAGACCGAGAGGAGCGAACACTTAATGGTGCGTAACGACACATATGTGATAAATGAATGTCATACTTGCTATAAAATGGATTAGTCAACCGAGGGAAGTGATAAAAAATCCAAGCCTCCAACATCATATAAAACCCATATATATCCCTAGTATCGTGGAGCGACCTCTGTCCAAAGACATGGTATAATTGCGACATAACCATCTAACCCTACTTATACTTATCCATCGTATTGTAATGCTGAATGAACTATATAGGTAATGAAGACAAACTACATTAGCAGTCTTGTTGGCCAATATTGTACTAATCTAACACATAATATATAAGTGGAGTAGCATAAGGTGCACGTTGATCAACCACACGTTGATTTATAACCATCATGATATGGTTTAGCATAAAATGTATCCCTCAATCATAATAAGTTAATAGATCTCCCACTTCTACTAAGAGCGAATGTCAGTTGGATAGTTGTAGCAACTAGTATATCTGCATAAACCATATTCCTTTATGCATCACTAATATAGTTTAAAATAGTGAAAGACATACATTTTACGTGTAGAATCGTAATAGCGTAGACGTCTTCAAGCGTCACATTCATCTCGCCAAACGAGAAATGAGAAATAATATATTTACATCCCATCGATAAAGCTTCCGATCATGTGGATGTTTGTATGACAACGGGACCAATCAGAGTACGCATATGTAAACCAAGTTCGGTTGGTTAAGTAAAGAATGCAAGGTGTTCGGTGAAATGCTTCGCAAAGATATTGTATCCAAAAAACTGTTTGATTTCTGGTCGTAGTTCGAATGGATTTGTGTGAGATAGAAATATGTTTGGTATGAACCCATTTTACATAGAAAATTTTGAAGTTTGTGGTTTTGAATTTCTAGGACCAACCACATGTTGAAATGCTTTGAGAGTATTAAAGGATATACAACTTCCAAAACCTATGTTATTAGAAGGAAATCATGGTGTTGGGAAGACTAGTCTAATTTTTGCATTGGGAAAATTTTATGGACACAAGGTTGCAGAGATTATTTTATTTGAACAAACTGATATAGTAGATTTTTTTCGATTAAACAGTGATAAGGATGGAAATCCTCGTCTAACAAAATTCTATTATATTTGAAAACTATGATCCTTGAGTCGTATTTAAAGAAGAATAAGAGAGAGGAGGAATGGGGTTTAGAAAAGAAGCAAGACCTCTAAGTTAAAAAAAAGGATGTTTAGAATAGGAAACTCATTTTTAACAAAGCTAAGACTTATGTTCCAGTGTATAAACAACAAGAAAGAGAGTTCATTCAGTTGAAAGGTAAGGTTAAGTTAAAAGGAGGGTTCTATGGTGATCATGAAGCCAAGCTTCTAATTATTGTTTGTATCCATGGTATCAACGCCATGCATCACGAGGTGCGATCTATTAAGTAGCTCATGCGTTTGAGACATACCTTCATCGGGGTTTTCTTGAAAAGGTTAGCATGGAAATGCTAACCATGTTTCACTGTATTGAGCCTGATGTAACCTATGAATACCCAAACTTGAAGAGTGTGAAAGAGTTGATCTACAAAAGAAGATTCAGGAAGGGGAAACATCAAAGGATTGTATTGACCGATAACTCAGTCGTTGAACAGGTTCACATCAAGTATGGGATGCGTGATGTGATACTTTACATATCTGTTAATTCACATGGTCAGAGTTTTATATGACTAAGATTTTAAAAATCGTACATATATGTAAAGCAACATTTACAAAATGAGTGATTGAGAATATAAAATCCGTGATGAAAAGTAAGGACGAGAATTGCGCTTTAGGCCACTACATTCACGTGCACGAAGATGATTTCATTATGAATGTAAAACTTCAACTCTTTGCAATGATCGCAAAGCAACCGGTGTTCCACCAGCTTAGGTCAGCTGAACAACTTGGCTACACACCTACAATTGTGTAAAAGGAAAAATTCCCGCATTCGTAGTGTACAGATTATTGTTCAATCAATGACAAAGGGTACTAAACATCACTGTAAGATTTTGATCCTAAAAGAAATGTGCAGTAGTTTTTTTTATTTTATAGTATCATTATTTGATAAAGTCGACTTTGTGTTCAATAGATCATCAGGGTTTACCAAAGATCTTTTTCTTGCTTAGGGAACTGATGCAGACCAATGAAACAACAAAAGCTCCATTTATAATTTTTTTATTGAAACTTGTCAAAGACCTTTACCAATCATGAATGTGTTATACAATGCTAGTGCTTATCCAGTTCTTTGATGATAACGAATGTTGTGAATCTTGAGCTTTTTCTACCTTATTGTGTGAACAAGGTTTCTCATTTGCTTGAAACAATAATTTATAATGGTGACGCATGTCATCTATTTTTTTTGTAAAGAGATGAATTGATGCAGTCTTGCGGTTATTTCTTTCGGTTATTTACCTTGCCTCTCATGCTTGTTTCAGCCTTACTGAGTCAGAGTATTTGTGTCAGCTTCAAAAACTTCTCTCGATAGCATTCTACTTATTTGGCTTGTATGGCTGGCCTTGTACAATTATTGATCAAATTCAATATTTGTACCTCTTTTATTGAGGGTTATACAACTTGTCTTGAAGTACGATTGAGTCCGGAAGTTTTGAGTAATATTACAAAGGATGATACCGGCTATAGAAAAACCTTAGAAGTTTCAGAAAATAAGTTCATTCGTGCTAAGAGTTCTAATGGAGGTGATTATGAGATGTCAAAAGTTATACGGCAGTCTTCCTTGGACTTGAATTCATTATACCCAGATGGTTGGTTTGCTTGTGGTGCTGTTGCTGCGTTGGAGGCTAGGGTCGTAAAGCAGCTCAAAAAGGTAAATGGTGCTTTCAAGGATCTCTCAAACCAGCCATTTATCATGCAATTTTTCGAATTCAAATATAATAAGGCATTGAATTTCAATAGTGAAGGGGCATAGTTAGTAAAATCAGAATGTTAGTAGAGTTCTTTCAATGTTTTAACGTTTTGAATTCGAGGTCAAATTCTTCCTAACCGGAGAAGGATGATATAACTAAGAATGCAGACATATTGATTTCTCTCAGGTATCAGAATTGGTTCAAATAGACACTCAAATCGAAGATTTCGATATGCCCATCAATTTTTAAATATACGACTCTTTACAAAGTTTGATACCCAAATTCGATACCATAAAACCTAAAAACCCAATTTTAATATTTAGTCGTTATTTAAATATTTAATTGTTATTTTATTATTTATACATTAACAATTTATTTTATTTATTTTATTTTATCGTTATTTTTATTTTGTATGGTTATGATTGATAGACTACTATTTAAAGTCGCCTCAATCCTTAATCTAAGGGGAAGTTTTTGTATGTTAAAAAATTGAGTGTTTCTCTTACAACGTGTATAGTTCTTCTAAGCTTCTAACTTTAGATATTATATCACTATCAGTTTCCACCTATCTTTTATCTTTTTGTTGTTTGGCTATATTGCCTTTATCATTTGGTGTTAGGGTTTCCAGCCACTTGTCGTCTTTTGGTAATTTTTTTTTGAGTTAACAATTTTTTATTGATTTGAAATGTTTTATAGAGATTTAAATATCTATGAACCATTCAATCAATGTCTTGATGATGGGCTCTATAAATATGTTTTAAGTTCATTGATGGAAGAATGAGCTTCGTACAACAGATTAAGAGTCGATTGAGGAACCAAGGACCATAACCATTTTCAAGCATGTTAATGATTCAGCAATGAGAAGACCATAACCAAATTCAAGCATGTACATGAGTGAGATTATTTTGATTATAGATAGTGAGGCCATCAAATATAGCACAACGTTCCGCAGTATCTACTATACGCAAAAATGACATCACCAAAGTTGTTTCTAATGAGTCCAATTCCACTAGACTTACCATTTGGAAGACATGACCCCTCTGAATTTAACTTCAATCTAGATTCAGATGGGGGACACCAGTTATGAACTTTAGGCCTAGAAGAAGAGATATAATTGAAAAAACAACCAATAGAAGTAGTTATATGTTTATCACCAATCCAAATCCTACTCTTAAGGAGATTAGAGCAATCAAGGCTTAACATAATAGAATGACTTTATCTAATATATCTTTAGAGGTAAAGGATTTATTATTAAATATTAATTTGTTTCTAAAGTGCCAAATAGTCCAACATGTTATGACTAGAATGATAGTTCTTATGTGAATTTTCTTATTGGTAGACCAAACCCAACAGGTCACTAGGTGTTGGATGGTCATATTTCTACCAATGATTATGTTAAAGAGAACACCAAGGTGAGATCAAACATACCAAGCTATTCGACAGTCGAAAAAGTGTGGTTAATTATTTCAATATTCGGACAGAATTGACATTTAGAAGTTAAAACCTCTTTTTTGAAAGTTGGAGTTAATAAGAATCGAGCCTTTTAAAAAATTTCAAATTAGAGAGGAGTGTTTAGTTGGTGTTATATTTTTCCAGATTTTTCCAAAAAGATTGGAGTGATTGCCTTTGTGTCTAATCCTATTTCAAGTTAACTTGGTATTGAAGTTATCTAAACTGTTAATTTTCCAAACAATTTGATCTTCCTGATTTTGGTGAATAGAAAGATTTTTTATTAATGCAACGTGAGAATGAGTAATGGAATAAGATAGATTAGTTGTATTATAATCACCATTATCCCAAAAATCAATCACATTTTCAATGGGGTACCAATATGTATTGGTTTCATTTTACAAAAAAAATTAATGGATTACTTTTAAACCAACTATCTGACGAGAATTCTATTTTTCCCACACCTAAAGTCCAAAATATATAAGGTTCAAATGTTTCTTTTATGGATCACAATCGTTTCCAGGTTTTACAACCCTTGTTGTTAACAGCAAGGAGAGGGTGAGAATTCTTGCAATACACTAATTACATGTATCTAGCCCAAATTGTTTTATTCTCTCTGATTACATGTAATTCACATATATTTCTAATGTTTAATCCTCATTCTGAGTAATGTTTTTTAATAGAATTTCATTTAGTACAAATGATAGATTTAGCAGATTCCTTTGATCCCCAAAGGAATCTGCTAAATAATCTTTCACTCTACCAGAAACCGAGTCTGGAATGCTAAAGCATTGGATGTGGTAAGTTGGAATATACATAAGCACATATTGTATTAATATTTATATGCCTCCAAATGACAAGGATATATTATCCCATGTGTGTATTTTATTTTTAATCTTATTCGCTAAATCATCATATAAACTAGCTTTAGAGTTAATTTGAACTGAGTCTCCTAGATATTTCATTGGGAGAGAGTTGGATTTGAAAACAGTAGCTCTCTCAATATGTATAGTTCTGCTTTGGTTAAATTTGAAACAATTAAGCTTGATTTGTCAAGGTTAATAGACTGCTAGAAATGGATTGGTAAAGGTTTAGAAATGTGTTTTTGTTTATGTTATTAATTGAACCATTAGTGAATATTGATAAAGATATAAACTATTAACGATTAAAATGTAATAATTAAAGTAATGTACGAACAATTGTTAAGATATATGTCAAATTTCGGTCTAGTTGTAAAGATAGGGGTTAAAGTGTAATTAACCTATTTTTGTAACAACTTGAGTTATACTAAGTCTGTTTACCTATATATAAAGGCAAAGGATAAATTAAATAACATGAGAGTTTCATTTTTAGTGAACTATCTTCTTGACTTAAATTTCTTTCTCTAAAATCAATTTCTTTCTTCACCTCTCTCTAGAATCAAAATTCATCCACACTAAATAGGTGACCAGTGTGGGAGTTGATTAATTGGTACCTTGATTTCTTGATAAAAAACCAGAAGTAATTGACTTTATTGTTTCGTTTTGATTGTGATTCTTTGAAACTGTTTTGGGTCAATAATGGAACCAAGGAATTAAAATGAACCTTTGGTTTGAAAGGTAGTTGAGACACTAAAATTTGATATGCAAGGAGGTGAGGTAAGGAAGATGAGTCAGTTTCAGTTTGACGGTCTCAATCATCTATTAAAATGTGAATGAACCGTACTGGATAAAATCACAGCTCTAAATGAGAAGTATGATAAAAAAGAGCAAGATATTATTTTAGCTAGGTTGAATATAAGGTGAGGCAGATGGATGATAAGAATGATGTTTACAACCAATCTGATCGATCTTGTCCAAGTCGCCAGGTTCGAAGTGAGCAGAGGAAAATATTTTGTGAATCTGATAAAAAACGTCATACTTAACGGAAAGACAAGCAAAACTATATTACGACTAGTAACGATGAGTTGAACTATTCAGGATATGAGTATAAGAGGTACCAGGGGTCTTAAAAAAAAGAAAAAGGTTGGCTTCGAAAATCACAAGAATAATACAAAGCAAGAAAACAGGATGGACCTCGTTGTTTGAGAGAAGCAGAATGGTGTAAAGGGAATGCGTCGAATCAGTATACAGAGATAGATGATTGGAACTTGTATGATATCATGGGAACAAGAAATGATAACAAATATGTGCAAGGAGTTGAGTGGGGAAACTCTCCCTTAACAATTGAGACAAGGTCCACACTCTTCTGAAGCGGTTCGATATCTCTAAGTTCGAAAAGTTCGATGGGATGCAAGATCCTGATAATCACATCGAATAGTTTAAAAACTACATAATGAATTTGAAGACGATGAAAGGCTGGTATGCAGAGCTTTCTCCCAAACATTTAAGGGTATAATTTTGAAATGGTACAACAAAATTCCAAAGCGATCAATTTCTAACTTCAGATAATTTTATACAGCCTTCCGACAACAATTTATAGGAAGTAAAGAGATGCGGGCAAATGGAGACAAAATAATACAGTACAATCAAATCGTGGGAGAATTGTTTAAGGACTGTACTAAATGTTTTGTGTTAACAAAAGCGGGTTTAGTTAATTGTGAAGAGTTGGTAGCTATGACTTCATTTTGACAAGGTTTGTTACCAGAAGATTTAGCAAATGAAACAACAAAACGAAGAGCTTTGACTTTTGGAACACCAATGGCTCAAGTCGATGATCGAATTAAACTAGAATAGTCTACTAGCGTTTGAGGAGTGGTTGGACCCAGTCAAAAGAGTTCAGGGCAGGTGTCAAAAAATCAGTGACACTCTTTGAACTTAGCCTAACCATCGCATCCGAGGAACAACAATAATTTTCCTCCTCGAACTGGAGGGTACCCAACTCAAGCTACATGGTATCAATTTCAAAGACCAAGGCCAAATCAATGGATAAGGCCAGAGTACTATATTGAGTTAACTGAAAACATTGCTGCAATTTATGAAAAGGCAAAAGGATATATGAGTTTTAAAAAGTCTACTATGATAAATAGACCAAGGGTAGAGCGTAATAAAAGGTTATCTAAATATCATAACGACATATGACATAATAATGCAGATTGTATAGCTTTGAAAAAGGAGGTACAACTTTAATTGAAAAATGGAAAGTTGTTATCCTATTTTAAAGGGCGGAGCAGTGGATCAAAGACTCCTTTGGTATCCACTTCACATGTAACAAATCAAAATTCACACGCAAAAAATCTAATAATAATGGATTCTAAGATTGATGATCGATGTTGCGTTGGAATATTTGGATGCAGTTCCGGATCGATTGATTTTCATGGCAGTAGATGAGCTAGTGAAACAAGGCTGAGTTCAAATGGTGTGTGAATAATTTGAGTCCATGGCAATCTTCGGAGGAGATACTATGACTGGCAACACTGACAGCTCTAGAAAGAGGCATATGGTGAGTTTAGCTACTCAAATAGAAGCATGGATGTCCACTTATTTGTATGGTACGAAAGATGTTCCTTTTATTTTTATTTTGATGAGGATGATTTGAGATGCACTTTAGGTCCTCATGAAGATACAGTAGTTATTTGAGAGGAAGTAGTCGATATTGAAATTCGACGCGTTCTGATAGATACAGGAAGCTATGTGAATGTCCTTTTCAAGTCAACTTATTATAGGATGCGTAATCCTCCTCTAATTTCTCAATGAGACTGTACTATAATTGGATTCACAGGTGTGACAACCCATGTGATTGGAGAATTTGAGGGTGAGGTGTGTTTGGGAAAGGGACTTTTTGAAAGAAGGTTCAAGTTTTATTCATGATGGTGGATTGTCCGATTAGTTATAATGCAATTTTTTAGAGATCTTGGCTTTCGATTATGTTTGCAGTTTGCATCCACAGTCCACCAAAGTTTGAAGTATGTCATCAGAGATCGCGTTGGAGTTGTCTAAAGTGATCAGAAGATAACTAGAGAATGTTATGCCACAACTCTTCGAATATGAGGTTCGAGGAGTGGTGATAAAATGATTGAATAAAAATCAGGGGGTTGACTTCGAAGGCAGAAGAGGGGTTGATGATCTGAGGGAAATTCCTGGGTTTTTAACAGGAAGTGAAAGCATAGAAGAGTATACTTTCCCTTGTCGAAAGGTACATCGAATAGGAACTTTACTGACCCCTGCTTTAAGTCAGTAGTTATTACAATTTTTGTTTTGGAATTTGAATGTTTTCGCTTGGAAAACAGTAGATGTGGTACATATCCCAATCGAAGTGATTTGTCACATCTTAGCTATAAACCCGAATATAAAACCTGTTATTAAGAGAAGATATGATTTCTCTTTTGACAAATTAGAGGGTATTGTGACTGAGGTGGATAGTCTGTCAAAGGTCAGACATATAAGGGAGGGACAATATCCTTTATATACAACAAACCCAATGGTTATTAATAAGAATAATAGGAAATGAAGAATGTGTGTTGACTTTATAGATTTTAATCGAGCTTGCCCTAAAGATCCTTTTCTTGTTCCTTCAATAGATCGGTGGATTGATTCCAACTTCAGGGAATAAACCAGATTCTGATGGATCCAAATGATCAATAGAATACCACGTTCATCACTAACCACGACTTGTATTGGAGAAACATATCCAAGGTTCATGAACAAAGCATTTGCTTCTTATATTGGAAGAAATATGGACGTGTATATTGATGACATGTTGGTCAAGAGTTTAGCTGATGATACACACTTGGAGGGTTTAAAGTAGACTTTTTTTAATTTAAGAGCTATTAGATTGAAGCTAAATCTTGAGAAGTGTACATTTGGAGTTCTATCAAGAAAATGCTTAGGGTATATTATTAGTAAAAAAACATAGAAGATCCAGAGCAGCTAAAGGCTTTGATATCAATGACATCACCTCGAACTATCACAGAAGTACAGATCTTGAAAGGAAGGTTAGCTGCTATTAATAGATTCATTTCCAGGTTTTCCCAAACAAATGTTTTCCTTTTTTCCAAGTATGACGAAGACCAAAGGAGCATTTTCAAGCATTGAGAAGATATTGTCATCGCCAGAGATATTGTATAAGCCTTGAATTGGAGAGAAACTCTTTTTATACATTTCAGTGTCGGATTTTGGCGTGAGTGCTGTGTTGATAAGTGAAGATTCAGGAATTTTGAAGTCAATCTATTATGTCAGTAAACGTTTGCTGGCAATAGTCCATTGTGTGGAACAAAAGCCAAGGATGTTATTAAGTTCATTGTAAATAATATTTGTTGCCACTTTGGAGTTTGTCGAATAATCACCACAAATAATGGTCCTCAATTCAACAACAGAGAAATGGCTTCTTTTTGTTCTTCGAAGGGTATTACACAGTGTTTCTCAACACCTTTTCATCCCCAAGGAAATAAACAGGTGGAGGTCACAAATAGATCATTTTTTGGAAATCCTGAAGAAGAATCTGACAGAGGCTACATGAAAATGGCCTAAGTATTTGCAAGAGTTATTATGTGCTTATCGAACAACTCTTAGAGAGGCTACTCAAAATAATCGTTTTTCCTTGGTATATGGCATGGATGCTATCAGTCCTGAAGAATCTACATTACCTTCTTATAGGGTACTTCAATATTTCGAGGACCTAAACTAGGAAGCAAAAAGAGTGGATTTAGACCTGATCGAGGAAAAAGAAGTTAGAGAACATTTGAATATGACTCATTCTCAAACTTTGATGAGGAGTCGATATAATTTGAAGGTGAAAAGAAGGGTTTCCAAGGTTGGTGATAAAGTCTTAAATAACGTATTCATTCATACAAAGGGCAAGCGTCTCGGAAAAATGGCCCTGAATTGGGAAAGACCTTATATGGTTGTGGAAAGAATAAAACTGAGTTCTTATCGACTTTGTGATGTGCAGGGGAGGATGCTTCAACATCCTTGGCATATACAACATCTGAAATTGTATTGGCAATAATTTTATTTTTCGAATTTTTTTGTTTAAATAATCGACACACTCTTTCCTAACATCTTGGCTCATTGGGGTTTTAATGATGTGTCATGTACATATTCGAAGTTATCAATAAAAATATATTTGACAAATGGTTGTTTAAGTATAAGTATTTCAATTATTTTGGTAACTAGTCAAAGAGTGATCATCTTTAAGGTTGACGAAGAGTAAATATTCTAAAGTGTTATAAACACTTTTCGAAGAAACAACCATATTCAAGTGGTGTGTTCTATAAATGCTCTATAATTTTCGAAGTGCTACGTTATCGAAACGCACTATAATTTTTGAAGTGCTACGTTCTCTAAACGCACTATAATTTTCAAAGTGCTATGTTCTCTAAAATCACTATATTGTTCGAAGTATCACGTTTTATAATGCATTATTTGAATTTACGGTGTTAATATCCTTTAACACAACAATGAAGTTCGAGGTCCTAGTATCTTCATTGAAAAATTATAAGTTTAATTTTGATGCGAACATGACTTAGTTTTATAAAATTATAAGTTTGAAAGAAATATTAATAAAGGAAAAACAAAGTATTGTTGCATTACATTAATTCAATGAAACACAAAACAAGTTTATATATGCTAAGTAAAAAAGAATTCACCAAAAGAAAGTCATCTTCTAACAATTAGATGATACGTACAAACAAAAAAGTATAAAGAAAAATTATTTGTCCTCGGAGTTTCCTGTAGACAACTCCCCTTGTTTTGAAGCACTTTCCTCTGACTGCGCTTCTTCATAAGAATCACTAGGTACAGGATCAAAAGCCTCACTAAGGTGATTCTCAATGTGATCAATTCCCATAGTTTTCTGCTCCTTGACGTTCGTAATGGCAGTCAACATTTCCTTTCCACATTCTTCCTCACCAACCTTCACATTAATATATTTCTCCTCCTCGAATTGAGCCTTAGTAGCATCCATGTTTTGTGACAATGTCTTATCATCCTCATTCTTGTTTAGAGATTCTTGAAGAGTGGAGTATGTTTGTTTCTCCTCAGATAATTCTTGCGTATGCTTGGATTTGAGCTCTTCTATCTCATTTTTCTTAGAAGTGTTGAGCTCTTCTATCTCGTTCGTATGTACAAATCTAATGTGATTTTATGGTGAATGATGCCTATGAGGAATTCTGATCTTGCAGCTTGGAATCCATGAAATTGGTCCTCCACAGTTTTGCCAAAGATTTCCCTCATCTTCTTTGAGGGAAGGTGGATGTCTGATCTGTTTCAAACTGGAAGATGCACCTTACCATCAGGTGACATTAATCTCTTCATAGCTAATGATGGATATGGAGGCTCCATCGGATTTTCGAGCAAGTTGACACCAAGTGTGATTCGCTACAAGTGGCTGTTGTTAAAGTTAATCGGCATAAAAATTGAGTGAAACCCATTGCGCCACTCTTTTTCTGCCCAAGTTGCCCACTTGGCGAAAATATCCTTAGCATCCTTTTGACAAATTTAATATCGCCTCGGAATTTCTGGATACTACTACAAAAATAAGCAAAAAAGGTAGAATACTTAAAACCACAGTAGAAAAGGGAAGAACATATTTTTACTCCTCCAGACGAGGTTAAGTCGTGATGCGTTCTCCTCGGATATCTCTTTTCCGTTCTTCCATGCCCCAGAAATGAAGACAAATTTTGTTTCCAAAACTTGTCAGACTCGAGCAAGTCATCAATTATCTTGAGGTCGTCATTAAGAGTGAGGTAATAGAAAGGTAGAATATGTCCATTCGAAAGTTTGGTCAAAACAATGAAGTCTCGAATAGAAAAAGTAATTTGAGCAAGTCTAGAGGCCATGATTTCTGATAAGAGGGTGAAACATTGGTTGGGTGTGGCCTGTATAGGGCAAAGGTCTAGGAGCTCGAAGTACTCAACTACCATTAGATTTAACAGAGACTGAAGACCTCGTTTGATAATTTGAAGATATACTACTAACTCATCATTTCAGCAGTTTAGTGGCGTCTCTCCATATTTTGGACTGCAACACACGATATTATCTGACATTCAACATTGGTTTTTTTAAAAGGAAGCTTGGTACTCTGGATAGTAGATGTATGGCATATTTTTTAGTGCTAGTATGTATTTTGGGAGGAGTGGCTTCAAATTTTCACTTACTGAAGTAGCAAGCTCTTCGGATAGTTCAATATGAGATTTAGTTTGTCCTCCTTTTTTATTTGTTGCTCTTGTTTTCTTGGAGGCATCATCCTCCACATCAGCTTTAGTATATTTTGAAGTGTCATCTTTAGTACCAGCTTCAACATTCAATTGAGTAACATCAAAATCAATTTCTTCCTCGTAAGCTTCAACTCTAAGTTGAGGTGGGTTGGAAGTCAAGGTTGGATCCCTTTGTTCTTAATTTGAGGTATTTTGCTTAGAATTTTTAGTTATTTCAGCAACTTTCCTCGAGGGAGGAGAAGACGGTGAATTTTTTTTGGCATCGTCTCATATAACTATAAAGGTTTTTTCTTATTGGAAGGCTTTGAGGGAGGTGAGTTTTTGGATGGAATTTAGGGGTTTCGTTGCGTAGTTGTCGAGTACATTCATAGTTGAGGGGAGACATAGTTTATTCTCTCTTCTTAAAGAAGATGTGGCCTGAGTTATTTTTCGGTGACTTCGAAGAATGGATGTTGCTGAAGAAATTCGAGGAGGTGACTTAGCTGGTGATGGTAACATTCAAGGCAACTTTGGTGTTTGGTTTTTTGATGATTGGCTTTCTTTTGGGATAAATGAACTTGAACACGCATGAGGAGTTCCATTTGGATTGAAATTACCGTAATATATCGTTTCGGTAGAGAATCGAGAAGCCTTGCTTATTAATCCAGTCGTTCTATATTCTTCACTCCTTTCACTACTGCAGAAGTAGTCGTAAGCTCCAAAATAGGGTTTCTATTTATCAGTAGAGTTTGATGTTCTAGGTTTTTTGGCTCTTGAGTTTTTGGTTTTTGGATGCTTTCTCATATATTGAATTGAAGGTTAGGTGGTGAATTTAAGTTTTCCGGTGAAATTAGCTTAGAAATTGAAGATTTAGATGAAGGTAGCCAATAAATTTTCGGTGCAAGTAGATTTTCTCTCTCTAGAAATATGTTCGTGAAGCAAGTTATCGCACACCGAAGTATTTATAGAAGGAAAGAAAGGAGAGATAAGTTGATAAACTCCTCCTAGAATCGGCACTCTGAAATGGGATAAGGATAACTTTGCAACCAGGAACCCAAAAGGATTCAAGGATCAAAGGATGTGGATCGATAGGTCACACAAAGGTTGTGGAAAGGCCTTTGATATTCCAATTGATCTTCCTTTGGATATGAGGCACCAAATGAAGAACAGGTTTTCTTGTGGATATTACGTACCAACAAGAGAAGAGTAAAACTTAAGAAGTTTTTTTTTCAGAATCAAAGATAGTCTAACCATTAGAATTCTGAGGACATAGTTTTTATAGGAGAAAGAACTAGCCTTGAACACAATTAAGGCTGTTCTTGGATGCATAATGCATGCCTCTAAAACAATTAAGGCTTTTCTTGGAAACAAAATGCTTTAATATTGAAAATACAAAGTATTAATGATATAAGCTGGAAATGAGACCCTTCCCTCCTCCAAGGACGTGGCTTTTGGTGTAGATGGGCCTTGGGCTTTTATTTCAACAAATGGGCAATGGTGAAGTGAAACAATTACCTCATTAAAAACCTTGTCAAGAAAACCCATTTGAACAAAACTTGAACAAGGGAAAAAGAGTACAATCGAGACACTTTCTCATTTGTTGAAATCAATTAGCTTGAATCAAGACCAAAGTGGTTTGTCAAGCTTTTCCACCATACTTGATGTTTTGATCACGTGGATTCTCTAGTTGATTAAGCAATCCTCCAACAACTTTGTTAAATTGTTTTGCTCTTGATCGAGTTGTTGGTCCAGCCGGTAAAATAAGAATAGCTTCAACTTCAAGCTCATCTTCTTTTTCAAGTTGTTCATCTGGTTCTTGCACATTTCCATGTTCTAAGCTCCTTGTGTCATCTAGGATCACATCATCCTCTCCCACTTGAAAAGGATTTGACCTCAAATCCATTTCATCTGCGATAAAAGGAACCAAATCAGAAACATTAAAGGTAGGACTCACTTTATACTTACCTCGTAGGTCAAGTTGATACGCGTTATTGTTGATCTTTTTTGTTACTTCAAATGGTCCATCAATTCTAGGCATCAATTTTGACTTCCTCTCTTCTGGAAATCTTTCTTTTCTTAAGTGCACCCATACTTGATCTCCAACCTCAAAAACTTTCTCACGTCTTCCCTTGTTTTCTTGTTTGACATATTGCTCAGTTTTCTTTTCTATGTTTTTCCTTGCATCATCATGGATCTGTTTTACAAGTTCAGCTTTCTTTTTCCCATCTATGCTAGCTCTTTCATTCAAAGGCAAAGGAATTAGATCCAAAGGAGATATTGGGTTAAATCCATAAACAATTTGAAAAGGAGAGTACTTAGAAGCAGAATGCATAGAATGATTGTATGCAAATTCAACATGCGGCAAACATTCTTCCCAAGTTTTCAAGTTCTTTTTAATTAATGCACGTAGAAGAGTGGACAAAGTCTTATTTACTACTTCTGTTTGTCCATCAGTTTATGGGTGACAGGTAGTAGAAAATAAAAGCTTAGTCCCTAACTTAGACCATAAAGTTTTCCAAAAGTAACTTAGAAACTTAGTGTCCCTATCTGAAACTATCGTCCTAGGTATGCCATGCAAACGAACTATCTCTTTAAAGAACAGATTAGCAATGTGCAACGCATCATCAGTTTTGTGACAAGCAACAAAGTGTGCCATTTTAGAGAATCGATCAACAACCACAAAAATGGAATCCTTACCCGTTCTAGTCCTAGGTAATCCAACTACAAAGTCCATAGATATATCATTCCAAGGATGCGTAGGAATATGTAAAGGAGTATACAAACCGTGGGATTGAACCTTAGATTTGGCTTGTTTGCAAGTAGCACATCTGTCAACATCCCTCCTCATATGTGGCCAATGGAAGTGATCCAGCATTACTTTGAGAGTTTTAGCTATTCCAAAATGTCCCATTAAGCCTCCTCCATGGGCTTCTCTAACAAGTAAATCTCTTATGGAACAATTAGGCACACATAAACGTTTATTACAGAATAAGAATCCTTCATGCCTATAGAACCGCCCTGAAGCAAACTTTTCACATGCTTGATACATCTTTCCAAAATCAGAATCATTTTCATATAAACTCTTAAGTTGATCAAATCCTAAAATCTTAGCTTTAAGAGTAGTGATTAAGGCATACCTTCGGGACAATGCATCAGCAACAATATTTTATTTACCTTGTTTGTATTTGATGACATATGGAAATGTCTCAATAAATTTTATCCACCTTGCATGTCTTTTGTTAAGTTTTTGCTGACCTTTTAGGTGTTTGAGAGATTCATGGTCACTGTGTATGACAAACTCCTTTGGCCACAAGTAATGCTGCCATGTTTGCAAAGCTCGAACTAAGGCATACAACTCCTTGTCATAAGTAGGATAGTTTTGAGTAGCTCCTCCAAGCTTTTCACTGGAATAAGCTATGGGCTTTTTATCCTGCATCAAAACAGCTCCAATTCCAATTCCAGAAGCATCACATTCAATCTCAAAAGTTTTAAGAAAATCAGGTAATGTCAAGACATGAGCATGAGTAAGCTTCTCTTTTAAGGATTGAAATGCTTCTTCTTGAGCTTGTTCCCACTTGAAACCAACGTCCTTCTTTATTATTTTAGTGAGTGGTGCAGCTAAGGTGCTGAAATCTTTGACAAAACGCCTATAAAATCCTGCAAGGCCGTGGAAGCTTCTCACTTCTCCAACAGTTTTTGGACTTGGCCATTCGCGGATTGCCTTAACCTTTTCCTCATCCACCTTAATACCATCTGCACTTATAAAAAAACCTAAAAAGACAAGATTATCGGTACAAAAAGTGCATTTCTTAAGATTAGCATAGAGATTTTCCTTCCTAAGTACACTTAAAATCAATTATAAATGGTGAACATGTTCTTCTAAGCACTTTTTGTAAATTAAGATGTTATCGAAATATACTACAACAAAAACTCCTATATAAGCCCTTAGAACATGATTCATTAACCGCATGAATGTACTAGGTGCATTAGTCAGCCGAAATGGCATTACTATCCATTCATATAGTCCATGTTTAGTTTTAAATGCAGTTTTCCACTCATCCCCTTCTTTCATCCTAATTTGGTGATAACATCTTTTAAGATCAATCTTAGAAAAAATGCTAGAACCATGCAATTCATCTAACATATCATCTAATCTAGGTATAGGATGGCGATACTTTACTGTTATGTTGTTGATGGCTCTGCAATCAACGCACATTCTCCAGCTTCCATCTTTCTTGGGCACAACTAGAACTGGTACCGCACAAGGACTCATGCTTTCACGGATATGTCCTTTTTCCATCAGTTCACTGATTTGCCTTTGCAATTATTTTGTCTCCACTAGATTAGTTCTATAAGAAGGTCTGTTATGAAGGGAGGCTCCAGGTACAAAATCTATTTGGTGTTTGATGCCTCTAATTGGTGGAAGCCCCTTCGGATTGTCTTCAGGGAATACATCTTCAAATTCCCACAAGAGAGAAGTCATCTCACTCGGCAACACCGGTGTCAAGTTAGTTAAACTCATAAGAGTTTCCTTAAACACAAAAAGTAACATAGGTTGCTTAGAGAATAATGCTTTCTTAACCTCGCCAGATTTTCCATAGAAATTTGAATGTTTAGTTACCCGACTTTCCTTGTTCTGCATATGCTTTTGATCTTGGTAAACTTCTCGTAGAGTCATGGGAACTAAAGTGGTTTTCCTTCCTTGAAACTCAAATGTATGGCGATTAGTGAATCCATCATGGATAACCTTTCGATCAGATTTCCATGGCCTTCCTAACATTATGTGACTAGCCTCCATTGGTAGAACATCACATAAAACTTCATCTTCGTACTTACCAATGGCTAAGGGAACTTCTAATTGGTGGCTAACTTTCATTTCTCCATTGTCGTTAAGCCATTGAAGCTTGTAAGGTGCTGGATGCTTTTTCATTTTTAAACCAAGCTTCTTTACCATAGATTCACTTGCCACATTGGTACAACTGCCTCCATCGATAATAAGGCTACAAACTTTCCCTTGAACAAGACACCTAGTGTGAAACAGATTCTCCCTTTGCTCTTGTTTTTCTTCTTTTGTTTGAACTTTTAAAGACCTTCTGGCTACCAATAAATCTTCTTTAGCAGGTCGCTCTAAGTGTTCTTCGGAAGAATCAGAGCAATTTCTTCTTCCTCTAAAATTATTTCTCCATTATCTAGACTTGTCATAATCTTCTTATTAGAACACTCATTAGCATAATGTCCCATCCCTTTGTACTTGAAACACTTAACATCACGAGTTCTGATTGCAACCTCTTTAGGTTTTCCCTTGTTATCAATAGAAAATGGTGTTCCAGATTTTTGGTTCACCTCTACATAGCTTCCTTTCTGATAATTGGTCTTCTCATCTTTTGAATAACTTGGCTTAATTGTTACTGCCCCTGAACCGTAACTTGATCTTGAGGAGTTCTTTCTTTTAACTTGTTGTTCAAATAGCAAAGCTTTGTGTAGCATCTCTTTTAGTTTAACATAGTACTGAGTTTCCAATCTGTCTTGAATTTCTCTATTTAAACCCCCGAGAAACCTTGACATTGTTGCCTCTCTATCTTTTGAAATATCAGCTCGCAACATTAAGGTCTCCATTTCTTGATAATACTCTTCAACAGATCGGCTTCCTTGTGTTAATCTCCTCAACATTAGATGCAGCTCACGGTAGTAATGACTAGGAACAAACCTCTTCCGCATAATGCCTTTCATTTCTGCCCATGATTCCATAGGATGTTCCCCATTACGCCTTCTTGAGGTAACTAGTTGATCCCACCAACTAAGAGCATAATCATAAAATTCAGTAGCAGCAATTCTTACTCGATTGATCTCCGTGTAGTGTTGAACGTTGAAAACGAGTTCAATCTTCTTTTCCCATTCCAAAGAGGCATCTGGATCAATTTTTCCATAGAATGGTGGAATTTTAATCTTGAGACCTCCAAGATTGTCACGCATATGTTCGTTGCCCTATCTTGTACGTCTATGGTGCCTTCTATGGCTGTTTCGAGATGAATTGCTCATGTGTTCATAATATTCATCAGCGGCTTCATTTCTGAATTGTTCAGGTAGTTCATGGTTTCTTCTTGGATTGGTTTGTTGTGAACGGTTCCGCTCATGGTCAGTGTTTTATTGAAGCTCTTCGCGAAAAGCATCTATCTTGGTGTCTATCAGCTTTGTCATAGCTTCAATTAGAAGCTTGTTGTTATTGGAATTACTGTTTTCTGCATCATTTGAATTAGACATCATTTTCCAACTTTCAGAATGTTGCTCTGATACCACTTGATAAAGTCCTCCTAGAATCGGCACTCTGAAATGGAATAGGGATAAATTTGCAACCAGGAACCCAAAAGGATTCAAGGATCAAAGGATGTGGATCGATAGGTCACACAAAGGTTGCGGAAAGGCCTTTGATATTCCAACTGATCTTCCTTTGGATATGATGCAAAAAATGAAGAACAGGTTTTCTTGTGGATATTACACACCAACAAGAGAATAGTAAAACTTAGGAAGTTTTTTTCAGAATCAAAGATAGTCTAACCATTAGAATTGTGAGTACATAATTTTTATAGGAGAAAGAACTAGCCTTGAACACAATTAAGGTTGTTCTTGGAAACATAATGCATGCCTCTAAAACAATTAAGGCTTTTCTTGGAAACAAAATAGAAAGTATTAATGATATAAGCTGGAAATCAGACCCTTCCCTCCTCCAAGGACGTGGCTTTTTGTGTAGATAGGCCTTGGGATTTTATTTCAACAAATGGGCAATGGTGAAGGGAAACAATTGCCTCATTAAAAACCTTGTCAAGAAAACCCATTGGGACAAAACTTGAACAAGGGAAAAAGAGTACAATCGAGACACTTTCTCATTTGTTGAAATCAATTAGTTTGAATCAAGACCAAAGTGGTTTGACAAGCTTTTCCACCATACTTCTTGTTTTGATCACGTGGATTCTCTAGTTGATTAAACAATCCTCCAACAGCTTTGTTAAATTGTTTTGCTCTTGATCGAGTTGTTGGTCCAGCCGGTAGAATAAGAATATCTTCAACTTCAAGCTCATCTTCTTTTTCAAGTTGTTCATCTGGTTCTTGCATATTTTCATGTTCTAAGCTGCTTGTGTCATCTAGGATCACATCATAAGTTAGATAAATAGAAGAGGTGGAAGAAGCTATTGGTCAGAATGCCGAACGGTTACGTAAAAAAGAAAGCTTGACACCTGCCATATGGTAGGCTTAGTAGCACACCTAGTACTTGGTGAATCATCACGTTTTTTTCTATTGCACCAAACGTTTATGACCGTTGTTGATGGGGATTTTATATAATTCGTTGAGTATAATCGAATAATAAAGAGAAGTAGAGATAAGTAATTTTTAAAGAGAGAAAGTAAAAAAGTGAAAGTAGATCAATCTCAAAGTCAGAATCCTTTCTTAGTTCAGCCATGGCCATTATATATAGGCACAAAGACTTAGGCAGAACATAATTTGTTACATAAAATGTCTAATTGCACATTAGTCCCTCACCTATTCATAAAACTCTAAATCACCCACATAACTATACAATTTATAATACAAGGTTTTATTTACTTACATTTTGATCCCCAAAGTTCTATTTTCTTATCAGTAGCCCCTTAGTTCTTATGAAATAAAATGAATGAGAAGTAATTAGCTTTGAAAAGCCTTACTAGTATAGAAAAATCCCTTTGTCCTGGATTCGAGGTGCTTCAATCTTACTGTTCCCATATTTCTGACTCAATGCGTCGAATGTGTTCATATGGAGTCGTTTCCTTCCAAAGGTCACAATTGTTCTAAGTAGAGATCAAATAGGTGATGATGACCTAAGCACTAGGCATGGCACTAGGCCTATCATATGACAGGTGTCAAATTATTCTTTATGAAACTGTTTAAAATTATGTCCAATTGCCTATCATATGGCAGGTGTCAACCCAGAAATTCATCTTCCACAAATAAACTGAAATCTCGCTTCCGGTCATACGACCGCTTCTCCATTAGCGAAAGGGAAAATGAATATAGAGCAACTAGACTGATAAGAAACCCTACTCGTGGTTTGTCCACATAGATAATATACTACGATAACTCTGATCCTAACAACATTCTCTTACCTTTTCAATTTTTTTTCTTCTAGAAGAAAGTCATTCATCCAAAACGCAGACATCAAAGACACCTCGAATTTCACCCCCTTTGAATAGACCATCACCCCGAATTCCTTCTGCAAACCCGAATCCTCAAATCAATCGCAAGGTAACCCAAACTAAATGCTCTTTAGGGAGATGAGTTAGAAACTCCTTCTCTGGTTAATTCTGACCCCTCTTCTACTACGCAAGGAAACCTTTTTTGTTCACACAAAAACTCAGCTTCCTCAAACCCTAAAAAGAAAAACCATCATAGCCATGGATGACGATGCTGATTTTGCCTGGAATCCATCAAAATCTTCCACCCATGAGGGAAATTGTTAAGACAGCAACAGAGTCTTAACAAAATCCCTCAAGTAACCTACCTCGAATCATGGATGAGGCATCCATGGAGGAAGTGGATTCTGAAGCTACACAATCAAATATCGAGGCTGATATAGAAGAAGCTGCTTTGAAGGAAACAAACAGTGAAACAGTGAAAGGTGTTTGAAGGAAAAACCTCCCACGATAAGAAAAAAGAGATCTCGTGTGAAGCTTTCTTTTGAGCTAGCCGCATCAGTCAGCGAAACCCTAAATCCTCTCGATGCAAAATATATCTTGGCTTTAAAGAATTTTTCTTACATGTATTACCAAGAGAGCCAACCAGATGAGCTCAAAACACAATGGGAAATGGGGGACAACATTACACTTCGTCTACCCAAAGAAGGAGAAACCTCTTTGGACTGCAAAAATGGAGAACCACTGGTCTACCCAGAGATCATCAATGGGGCTTCGATTTCTACTAGACTCAATGATAGTAGAATACTTCAAGGCTCTAAATATGTACCCAACTCAGGTGACACCCAATCAGTGGTTCACTTTGCTATTTGTGATTATGGCTTCTCGATTGACCTAAATTCCATTCTGCATCGACGACTTCATCTCCCTAACCAAATTGTCAAAGGGACTGGTACTTCCATTTTATTATCTAACATTGGATGATGAATTAAAGATCATCAATGATTCATTGGAGGCAGAAAATTTTTGTACACAAACATTTGTCTTCATCTCAGGAGCTTGGGAAACTCGTAAAGAGATTTTTAAAGCCAACCCATCGAGTTGAAGCTCGTCTGGAGGAGTAACAATAAGTATTTTTATTTTATTTTATAAATTGTATCTTCAATTACTTTTCTACTTATTTCTCATCAAGTTTTGTGTTGTGTCCATAAATTTCGATGCGTTCAAACTTCGTCGAAAAGATGCCAAAGACATTTTTATTAAGCTTGCAGCCTGGGCTGAAAAAGAATGGGGAAACACATTTCACACATTATTTGAACCTATCAACTTTCTCAACAGCCTCTTGTGGCGAATCAACATGGGAGCTGCTCTCCCTGAGAATCTAATAGAGCCACATAATCCTCTGTAACTTTTCAAAAGGCTTGTGGCCCCTGACTGTATAGTATTTCTGCATATTTGAAACAAATCGGATAGCCACCTTCCCTATAAGAAGAATGGAATAAGAATAAAAGGGCAGCTAGCACATCTGGTGCTAGCCCTTCAAAGCTCTGATGCCGCCAAAGTCGATGAGAAAATTAATAGAAAAGAACCTCCCCACTATCGAGGAAGGTCAGTGAGAATGAAGTTCGAAACTCAATAGTGCGAGCTTAAAAATAGGGGCGCATATTTCTGGCAGCCACTTCTAAAGCCAGATCCATTTTTCTGAGCTTCAAGTACCTTTTTTATGTTGCTACCAGACTCTTACTAACATAATACACCGGCTTCAAACTTCCCGAATCTTGAGTTATCAACACAACACTTACCGCAAAAACAGATACCACAATATACAAAGAAAGTCGTTCTCAACTTCGAGGCTTGGACAGTATATGTCTAGTGATGACAATAAGTCGTTAATGCTTGAAGACGGTGCTTCATTTTCTGAAGTCCACTCGAATTCTTTTGGTCTTCGTAACACTTGAAAGAAAGGGAAACATTTATCAGAAAATCTAGAAATGAATTAGTTAAGAGCAACTAACCTTCTTGTTAAAACTTGCACTTCTTTGATAGTTCAACGGGATATCCTTGATGCCAAGCTTTTAGTTATTTTGGGTCAGCTTCTATTCCCTTTTCACTCATAACAAAACCCAAAAACTTTCCTGATCGAACTCAAAAGGTACACTTCTCATGATTTAACTTTTGCCTAATTGCCCTTAAATTCAAAACAATCTCCTACAATCTTCCAAGTGTGCATCATCTGTTAAGCTCTTAACCACTATTTCATCAATATACACCTCCATATTTCTTCTGATCTGAGAAGCGAAGGCTTCATTCTTTAATCTCTGATATATTGCTCCAACATTCTTTAACTCAAAGGGTATCACCTTATAACAATGCAAGCCTCGATCCGTGATAAAGGTGGTACTCTTTTGATCCTTTTGATCCATTTGAATTTGATTATACCTTGGAAATGCATCCATACAGGTTAAAATTTTATTTCCCGAAGTGGAATCAATTAATTAATCTATTCAAGGAACATGGAATGGATCTTTAGAACAAGCTCGATTAAGATCTGTGAAAAAGGGATAGCTTCGGTAATGGATATGAGTGGAGCTGCAGGTGTGTGAATAGAGTTGGCAAACCGTTGACAAGTATCATAACCTAGAACTAAACTTTTAGCATCGTTCATCATCGAAGGCCAATAATACCCTACCAGCAAAACTCAACGCGTCAATGCTTGGAGTCTACAATGTGCTGAACCCTCTTCATTATGTAACTATGATATAATTTCCTGTGATTCATGTTTGCTCAAGCCGCAATAATGGCCTACTCAACCCTTTTTTGTATAACACCCCATTTAACACCATATAGCCACATGCTTTAACTTTCAGTTTCTTAGCTAGTTGCATATCTTAAGGCAACGTTCTTTTTAACAAGAAATTAAGAATATCAGTTCTCCAATCGCTTCGATTCACATCTGCAGTGATAAAAATTTCTTTGCAAATTTGCACTTTTTTGAGCAGGTTAAAATCGAAGGACTCTCATGTAATAAAATCCAAGGGTATTCATTTGTGTAAGCTATGGTTGCCAAAGAATCAACAACGGATTCTTCGTGGTGGTATTCTTTGGATCTTTTGGATCCATTTGAATTTGATTATAACTTGCAAATGCATCCATAAAGGTTAAAATTTTATTTTCCGAAGTGTAATCAATCAATTGATCTATTCGAGGAACGGGAAATGGATCTTTAGGCCAAGCTCGATTAAGATCTGTGAAGTCAAAAACATCCCAATGGTGAAATAACAACTGTAACAGCTACTGACGTAATACTGGGGTCGTTACGGTTCCTATTCGAAGTATTTTTCAATCAGGAAAAGCATATTCCTCTATATTTTCAATTACTGTTTTAAGAACTCGGGGTTTCCCTCGGATCATCAACCCCTTCCTCGAGATCCGAGGTCAACCCCTCTAATTGTTATTCAGCTATTCTATCACCATCGTTTGACCCTCAAATTCGAGTAGCTGTGGCATAGCACTCTCTAGCAACCTTCTGATCAATTCAGACGACCCCCACGCAATTTCCGATGACATACTTAATGCATTAGTGGACTGTTGACACAACTCCATACATCATCGACAACCAAGATCTTCAAAAAATGGCATTATAACTTGTTGGAAAATCCACCACCATGAACATCACCTGAAACTTCCTTTTGAAGGATCCCTTTCGCAAACTCACCTCTGCCTCGAATTCCCCAATTACTTGTGTCGTTACTCATGTAAAACCAATTATTGTATGCACTGATTGGAAAATCTGAAGAGGATTACGCATTCTATCATAAGGTTACTTAAAAAGATTATTTGCAGAGCTTCATGTATCTATCTGTACACGTCGAATTCGACTCTAGCTGTCATTTTCATCGAAAACATTTTCATGAGGACCTGTAGTGCCTCTCAGATCATCTTCATCGAAAAGAATAAAGGGAACATCTCTCTTACCATAAAAATGAGCAAAATCCATCCTTCAATCTGAGTAGCTTAGCTTACTACATGTTTTTTTCTAGAACTATCAGTATTTCCACTCATTGTGTCTCCTCCGAAAATTTCCACGGACTCAAAATACTCATATAGACTTTGAACTCGGCCTTGTTTCACTAGCTCATCTATTGCCATTAAAATCAACCGACTTGGGTTTGCATCTAAATATTCTGATGCAGCATCGAAATTATCAATCTTTGAATCCAGAACCATTAAATTTTCTACATGTGTATTTGGATTTGCTGCGAGTGAAGTTGATGCAGCAGGAACCTTTGACGCATTGCTTTGTACTTTTACTTAGGTGAACAACTTTTCATTCTCAATTAATGTAAGTACCTCCTTTGTAAAGCAATACAGTATGCAGTATCATGTCTGATGTCATTATGATACTTACAAAACCTATTATTTTGCTCCTCCAGTGGCCTATTTATCAGGGTAGGCTTCTTAAAATTCACATACCTCTTTGCCCTTTCATAGATTATATGAACATTTTCATTTACATCGGTATACTAATCAGGCCTTATCCACTGATAGGGCCTCCGTCTATGAAAATGGTACCGTGTTTCTTGATTTGAATATCCCCCAGTTCGAGGAGGTAAGTTGTTGTTGTTCCTCGGACTTGTTGGTTGGGATGAATTCGAAGATTGCCCTTGATTGTTTGGCACTTGTCCTTGAGCTTTTTTGACTAGTTTCGAGCACTCCTCGAACTCTAGTCGATTCTTCAACCTTAATTTGATCCTCTACCTAAGCCATAAGTTCCTCAAAAGTCAAAGTTTTTCGCTTTGTTGTTTCATTCGTTAGATCTCCTGACAACAATCATTGTCGAAATGCTGACATTACTACCAACTCCTCAAAATTATCCAACCCAGCCTTGTTTAACATAAACTGCTTTGTATAGTCCTTCAGTTTTTCTCCTACTACTTGTTTACATTTAATTATCATATCTCTATTTTCCCGCATCTCTTTGCTTCCCATAAATTGTCTTCGGAAAGTTGTATAATAATCCTTGAAATTAGAAATAGACCCCCTCGGAATTTCGATGTACCACTTTAAGGTTGTTCCTTTAAACATTTGAGAGAAAGATCTACACATCAACCTATCATCGTCGTCGAAATTCAAAATGTAATCTTTAAACTGTTCGATTTGGTCGTCGGGGTTTTGCATCCCATCGATTTTTTCAACCTTTAAAATATCAAACCACTCGGAAGAGAGATAGATCTTATCTCATTTGTCAAAGGGAAATTTCTCTAGTCAACTCCCTGAACGTACTGATGGTCATTCGCAGCTTCCATCACAATAGATAAATTTTGATCGTCCACCACATTGTACTCATTCAACGTGTTCCCATCACAACATATACTCTCCTTTCTAACTTTGTATTCCTTTTTTGATTTTGGAGGTCGATCATTTTCTTCTTTCGAAGATCCTCGATACCTTTTAAACTCAGATCCTTAACTTTTTATTTCTTTGTCACTGGACGTAAGGTACCTCTATTTGTCTTTTTTCTCTTTTCGTGAAGTGTGATGCTCCTTAAAAGATTGAAAATGGGCTATTTCTTTTTGTCATCCAGCTGTCTCACCTCTAATTGTAGCCTAGCTGATTGAATTTCTAGTTTGCTCTAGTAATACTTCTCATTTAGAGCTGTAATTTTGTCTAGTATTTGATTCATTTGCATTTCAATGTCCGATTGAGTTTGTCGAACTGGGATAGATTTCTCATGCTTATCATCCCCTCATTGCAAATCATGTTTTAATATTTCAACAGTTGCTTGAACTGGTTCACTTTCGTTTCTTGGATTCATTGTTGATCGAAACAGTTCTTTGAACAAGAACAAAAAAACCAATCGAACGGGAACAATCTAGGCACCAATCGTGATCGTCCCCAGCGGAGTCGCCAATTTGATGGAGATTTTATATAATTCATAGAGTATAATCGAATAATAGATAAAAGTAAAGAGAAGTAATTTCTAGAGAGAGAAATTCAAGAAGTGAAAGTAGATTAATCTCAAAGTGCAAGGACTTAAGCATAATAGAATCAGTTACATTAAAAGTTCTGATTGCACATTAGTCCCTCACTTATTCATAAATATCTAAATCTCTCTTATAACTATACAATTTAATATACAAGGTGTTATTTATTTACATTTTGATTATCAAAGTTCTATTTCCTTTTCAGTTGTGAAATTAGTTTTATGTTCTCATATGAAAATATTTGAGGCGTTGACAAAAGGTTGAATTGATTTTGAAGCTAGTATATATGGATGTTCATTTAAGGATATATATCTATATTATTGAGGATTCCTTTGATTTTAGGACAATGTGTGTTGTGAAGGAAAAAAATATTAGTTAACAGAAAGCATATCGGGTTTTGGCAAAATAGATTATTTTCTACTATCGAAGATTTTCGATGACAACTAGTTCTCATTCATTTTCGATGTGTTCATGGATACATACTTCTTTCATGAACAAATCCACCTTGGTCCTAAAAAATAATTGTGAGAATATTTTTAATTAATCTACTTTTTACAATGCTACAAAGGATTTTGACGAACACATTGCAAAGACTAATGTGTCTATAATCTTTCCAATGGTTGGGATTATCAGCTTTGGGAATTAAGCAGATGACAATAAAGAAGATGCCGATTGGGGTAGGCTTATATATAAAGTAGTCATTCACAAGAAGATAAGTGTCATCTTGGATGATGGGCCAGCAAGTTTGGAAAAAGGTTGCATTGAACCCATTAGAACCAACAACATTATTTTGGGTAAATTCTTTTGATCGCATTGTGGATTTTACCTATTTATGGAAGGCATATAAGATTTTAATTATCCTTAAAAGCATTTTTCAAATATTTTTTATTTTACGAGTAATACACTATGCCCGTAGAATTTGCTAAGGGAATGAACTCGCGCGGGATAAAAATAAACACATTACAAAAATGAATGCGTCTTCAATGTCAGCTTTCATTCCTATACGATCAATGACATTCCTTTTTCAAAATCGAGAGTCCCATTATTAAAAACTAGACTTGAATAACTCGTATGAGGTAAGGAGATGATAGAATTATTGCCACTACACGATTCCAAGAGTAAAGCACCGAACTCATGAATATAAATATTGAGGAAATTAGCAGTTATTTAAGATGTTTTAAAAAGTAATAAAGCATATGTTCATCTATCATTGTCCCAACTAGTTATCCTTACTTAGATGACCTCAAAATCTTTGAAGTTGTGGTACTGCTTATGAGCAACTAGTCTTCTAGTCTTGCTAATAAAAATCGACGAACTTTACCGGGTTTTGTTCGACTAAGAAAGATCGTCATCATATAGTAAAAATGGGTTCAATTGGTTCGAAAAAGACTTGAAACTGGGAGCATATAAATTATAAAGAGAAGCAACTCCTCTAGCGCCAATCACCCACCCCATATTAAACAATTGTCGTATAGAACATCACGATCGGTTGAGAGGGTGTAAGTTGGTGTTTCGGCGACATTCATCCCGCATGTGTACTTGGATAAATTTTTTAAATAATAGACAAAAAAACTTTATTTTACTTATAAAACATAATGAGTATTATTATTACTTAAGTTCAAAATACAACAAAATGATTTATAACATATATTTTACAAACAAAATCTTCACTTCCTTCCTGAGCCTCACTCTCCTCATTCTCATTTGTGAAATTTTTTTATTTCGTCTAATAAATGTACGACTTTATATTCTTTAATATTTTTTATATCTAACTTATTTTTATAGCGATTCATATATTTTCCTACAAAGCACTTAATTAACTACGTTTGTTCCTAAGTTTATCTTTATTAGTTTTGAAAAATATATTTGAATGTTTAAACGTGATGATTACATTACCATGATTTTATATAAATTTATTTTTAAATATCCCTATGCATGTCGCATATCCTTCATTTTTCTATCGAACGATCTCGTCATGTATATACCACATAAAATTTCACAGGATACTCTGAGCCCAACCTAATATTAAACCAAAATGGATATTTAACCAAATATGTTAATGATAAAATTACATTACCTCATTTGAACTATGTAGAATCTCAAACAGTTCTGATCACGATATACAATTTTGTCATGAGATAACTTTTGAAGTGCATGTACCACCAGACAATTTCACAACGTCGTATACTAGTGCACCTACTACACGATACAACGATCTCGACCTTTCAATTTTGAAGTAAAATTTAGTTCAATAAAACTTTGCAACAGTACTCAGTTCGATGTTTCAAGTTTAGTTTGATCCATTTTTATTGGTAATATATGAAATTTTATTCCTTCAATAATTTCATAATTACCACGTTTGAGTTTTGATATGAAATATAACAACTACTTAATCTAAATCTTATTTATGAAGCCATATGTTAATTATATATATATATATATATATATATATATTGGTAAATGTAAAAGATGGTAAAATTGATAAGTGTAAAAACCGGTAAAGTAGGAATTGTTGTAAAATGATTTTATTGATGAGTTTATCTTTTTGTTATTTAAGAAGGTGTAGCAATTAAAATTTATTATATGATATTAATTACTATCATAGTTTTTAAACATTATAACTTTGTTTACATGTGTTCAATGTAGTCAAAGCGTAATTGTAAATGCCATTGATGATGTTGCGACCGATTTGCAGCGTCAGTCGTGGGTTACCATTGGCAAGAGGGCCATCGGTCTTGAGGCGTTGGCCAGAAAGCTATAAGCCATCTAGTATCGTCCAGAGTCATTGCCCATGACTTTGCCTAAGATGATGGAATGATAATGTAAGAATTCCACTACAATGGTGCAATCCACCCTTCTTAGTATCTTCTAGTCCTTTCGAAAGAAAGGATGGATGGTTATCTAAGTTAAGGTTATCTAGTAAGGTATTTGGTGCGTAACATCACTCGATCAAGGACGAGCTAACATCAAACCTAACTGGGCAGACAAGACAGCCCCAACACTGACCGAGCAGAACGACAACAGGTGATCTACATTGAGAGTTGTAAAACTAACCGCTACGTCAACTAGTATTGATGAAGTCAGCATAGTGGACTATATTAAAGACCACTAATCAAGGATAAATGATCGACAGTCAAATATTTAGGGATCGTTGATTAAGGAGAATATATAGCAATCGACTATATACGGGTTGCGACCCATTAAATATTTGTAATTAATAAGGAAGTTACGGGCAAGAGTAGTATATATAAGGGATAAAAGACATTGTAAAGGGGACATACTCAAAAATCTTCTCGAATCAATAATATTATTACCTTGAGAGTTTGGTGTTTTAGGTTTTTCCAATAACAGTTATACTTACGGAGAATAATGAAGATATTTCTTAACACTTCCAACTAATGATGAGCGGTGTTGGGTTTAATGATCATATCGTTGATGTATGCTTCCATATGGTTCCCTGACTAGTTTTTAAAGATTTGGTTGATCAAGCATTGATATGTAGAACCAATATTTTTTAAGCTGAGGGCCATGACAGTATAACAAAAGAGCTAGCGCTCTGTTTGGAAAGTGGTGTGCTACTGTCGCTCTAGTGCATCCGGATTTGGTTGTAACCTGAATATGCATCCGTGAAGGGCATAAACTCAAATCACGAGGCGGAATCAAACAATTGATTAATGCGAGGTAAAGGGAAAGCATCCATGGGAAAAGCTTGATTTAGGTCAGTGAAGTCAACACACATGCGCCATTACCCTCCCTTCTTTTTTACCAAAACTTGGTTTGCAACCCAGACCGGGTACCGAGCGCGACGAATGTGCCACAGCCCGTATAACTTGTCGACCTCTTTGCTAATAGCCTCCTGCTTTTCTACGGAAAAGAAACGATACTTTTGTCTGACATATTACCGAGGGGTCAACCCCCGATACATTCTAAGTAGTCCACGAAAAAATATCCAAATTTTGTTGTAACAAATTAACTAAATAATTTCTAAAAATAGAATCTAAAGTCGTAGCTACGTGCAATGTGCGCCCTTCTACTACCCATGTCATTTTCCTATGCACTTTGCCTGGGATCATCAATCGGGTCAGGCGCTGGGGTGATGGTGTCTGGTTGAACTGTCTCCCCCTCGCCTGTTAATTGCTACCGCATTGGTTTGCTTTGGTTGACTGCCATTGAGTAGCAGGTATGAGTTGTCCTATAGCTTCCCCTTATCATCTCCAAAGAATTACCCACCGGCTATTTGATACATTGACGAAAGGTGCAACGAGTAGCCTCCACTCGATGCAGCCATGGTCGTCCAATAATGGTATGATAAAAACTCGAGGTGTCAGAAATCATGAATAGTGTCTTGATCTCCCATTTTGTAACATCAACCCCTACTTTCCCCATAGTGAGCGAAGGAGTTGGAAGATACTATGACCTTGTTCGGTATATTCTTGTTAATATATGGGGAACACTTATGAATATTCTTGATCAAACAATTGATTAATGACCTTGTTCGGTATATTCTTGTTAATATACTATGATTATGTCATTCTACCGAACAAGGTCATTAAAACCGTAAATGTTGCAAGATGAAATAATCATAGTATATTAACAAGAATAACAAGAAACATACTTATTAATGATCGAGAATTAAAGTGTTCTTGAGATTTTCGATAATACTAGCACTCTATGCAACAATTCTAACTGGGTGAAAGGAGATGTCACTTTTTTGTAACGTGATCAATATCGGGGACCTCCAAGAGGATTTGAGCCAAATCAGTATTGTTACCATATAATGAATGGACATTCCAAGAACAAGTTGCACGTTGTTTGGTATTGGATCTTTGCTAGGAGGATGGGGAATAGTAGTAGGCATAGTGGAATGGGAAGAGTTTGTGTCCTCCGAACAGTTGGTAACGATATGTCCAAAACGTTTACATCTATTACTGATAGGTTGAAGGCCCTGGTATTCTATACGGAGGATGTGTAGTTGGTCGAGGCAACTGATGCCCACCATCGCCAGAAACAAGTCGATGGCACTCATTATTATGCATATCCTAGCTAAGCTTAGATGGGATTTGCTTGCAGTATGTGTATTAACGTATATCGGGGCTACGAGAAAACTACCAAGGATACTCAGGTTATGCTTAGACCAAAATTCACGGGGATGGCCATATAATTTGACATAAAGCGAGATTGAATTCAGGGGAACTGAACGAATGTAGCCATGGGCTCTCATCTTTTGAGGATAATGGGGTGGTAGTTGAAGAACTAGGGGCCCATCTCAAAAACTTGCGTAGTTTTATCAGTAGTAGATAACTTTAAAAAAATAAGTGGCATGATGAAGTTAGCCTATACTAGTGATGTCCATGCATGCTCTAAATTTTGGCTACTATGGATTGAACATCGTTGGATGATGGCTTCTTGCCTAGAAAATAACCAAAGAGGCACTTAACCCATTTGCTATTTTCCCCGCTGATAGTGTCTGTTGGGAAAACAAGAATTCCACTCGAAGGGATTAAAATTTATCGACCAACATTGTTGATCAGATATCTTGTGAAGGGGCAGCAACAAAGCCCTAGTAAGTTTTTGGATAGGAATCGTAATAAGGATTAAGGTAAGATCAGTCCTGAATTACTTAATAGGGGGTGGTACATGCATGTTCACAAGGGAGGTAGGCTAAGAAGCATGTTGGGAGTGATAAATATTGTTGAAGTAGTGTAAGGTGACCTAAAAGGAGTAAGAGGCCTTGTTGTAAAAGTTTCAGTGGTCGTGTAACATATTTCTCTCTGGACCGGTTTAAAAATCGACCATGATTGTTACATTATGAAAAAGATTAAGGAAAAGAGGAAGGAAAGCTACAATGAGAGAATATGACAAATATGGCAGTGAGGGATAGGAGGTGGTCTGAAGGAGTGTGATGGTGTGAGTTGGTTAATTAGGATTATGGCTCAAGTGGATGGTGGGCTTGGTTTGGAACATGTTTTTTTGTTTAGAGGTGGTTAAGAGATTTTTGATGGATTAGGGCTTGGTTGATAAATGAGTCAGATATTGTTTGGTTGGAATAAGTATTTTTTCATTACACTTTCAACTTGTTATGGGTTGGGTAACACAAGAGAACCTAAAGGATTGGACCTAGATTTCATGCATTGGGTATACATGGACGAGAACACGCAAGAGACAACAATGGTAATTGTATAGGGGATGTAATAATTGTTGTATATATACTTGAAAGAGTAGGGTTTGGGTTATCACATGGATTAATGGATTGCGGGAAGATTGTAAGGAAGAGCTCCAGGGGATTAATAGTGTTCTTATCAGCAGGGGTAACAAATTGTTAGGCGATATCCTGACCAGGGATCACCCGGAAGTTACCCCTCGTTTTGTTTGAGGGAGTGTTGATAGGGGTTGGAGAAGGCATTTTGAAATTTCCACAATTGTGCGGTCCTTTTCTAAGACAGATGATTGATAGAGGCATGGGTCACCTAAGTAAATGGTAGTGATACGGTCGAGCTTGGTGTTATGCATTCCAAATTCTATCTCGGAATCGTCTTCCTCCTCTCATCAATTTGCATGTCATTATGTGGGGGGGGGGGGGGGGGGGCGAAAAGAGAAGAAGAAAGTGATAGATCTTCCGTCAGGCTCTTAGAAACCTCTAACACTAGTCTACAAAGCATATCTTGCTCTTATAGGTATTTGTTTGAACTAGATGGAAGTGGAAGAGAGGCATGCACAGAGAGTAGTGGGTCGTGCATGCGTACCTAAAAAATAGTATTAACAGAGGTGGATTTATTAAGGCAAGATGGTGTAGAACTAGATGACGGTTTGGTTTCAAAATAAAGGGATGTCCCGTACGAACTCTGAGGGAGGTAAGGGTCACCATAGGGAGGGGCTTGTCGTTATGCATGTAGGTTTGGGTAGTAGAGTTGAAGGGTGGGGTGAGTTTTTGATGGCCATCGGATTCCCTCATTTTCCTATAGGTTTTGGCTTAGAACGGGCGTTAACCATGATGGGTGGGGGTAGATAGCTTTTCTATAGAAGATAAACAACGGTTTTTTATGAGCAACATTTTCAGTTTAATTTCTTGGTAATGGTTCCACTGGAGATTTAATACAAAGTGGGGAAGAGCTAATGCTCCAGTAAGCGTAGTGGGTATTGATATGGTGACAGGGAGGCTCTTTTTGAGGGGAAATAACTGGTGATGAAGGGTTGTATGCAATGATCACCAAGTTATCGTACGAGATCTTAGTCTCGAGATTATGGAAGATTTGGCTTCGGGTATTGAATGAAGAGAGAGATTCCAACTCGCGCGCGTTGTATATATTGGCTGGTTTAAAATAAACTTAAAAGAGACACAGAGTTTCTTTGGAATAGCCTATAAAATGAGGTTTGTCATCTGTCACATGAGATAAGGAAGAGTTTTTTTGAATGTTGTCAATACAAACTGTACGTCGCTCAAACATGCAAAAGAGGTAACCTACAAAATAGAGGTGAATGTTCGAAGAATTGCAGTAATATGCAGAGTTTAGAATGTTAAGAAAATTAGGCATGGTGACTTATATAGATAAATCGATGCGTATTGCATTAGATAAACCCTTGATGGTAAGGAAAATCAAATAACCTATTAAAGCATGTTTTAATTGGTAAGAACATGTTAATAGCATTTAGTATGCCATGGAAGCCTTGATGAGGAAAAATCTTCAATCAATCAAACAATAAAACAATTTCTAGAGATAAATTAACAATAATATAAAGAAAAATAATATACAAAAATAATAATAATATTGTATAAAAAAAATGGTTCGATTACGATTAGAGTTTTAACTCTATTTATTATTCAAGACCCTCTTTCTCTCTCCGTATTTATCTATAACTCTTATACATTCAAAATAACAAATATATATTAATACCTCTTGCAATTAGATCATAAATATATTCATTCTCCTTTAATACTATACGAAATATAGCTTTATCAGGAGTCCCCCCTAATCATTGAGTTGGAGTATAATGAAACTTAAAGATTATACAATGGTCGAATATAATATTCAGAGAATGTAATCTTCAATTCTTTCATTACCCATGTCTTTAGAATACCCACTGTCTTTGCTGAAACGTGTACTTTTGAATTCTTCGATTGTTAAGCCTGGTGAGGTTTATTTTAGGCTGAGAGTAATTTTGTCAAGTGTTTTGGAAATTTTTTAGAGTACTAAATGTTTGGGTGTTTTGTAGAGAGATATTTGAGTTGTCTGGTTGTATTAAATGTTCATTAGCTTTATTAATGAAAGTAGTTGGGGTATTTATACCCTTAATTATGGACTCATGGGCTTTATGGTCAAATTATGGAACCGGATCAAGTTTAAGAACTCATTTACTTAATAAGCTGATTACCACCTAGCTTAGTCAAAAGGTGTTTAGTTATTTTATACTTTTGTCATGTCCGGATAGTTCAGTAGGCAGTTTATGTCTGAATTGCCCTTGTCCGGAAATCTCAGTAAGGAGTGGTGAAGTTATCTGGACTCATCACTAGCCCTTTTTTTAGGCCTTGTCAAAAAATCTTTGGCAGGACTAAAATTTTTACTTAGTCACTAACGACGTTTTCCAACCTGCTTGTGTATCTGGCTTGAGGTTCGTCCGGACTGATTTCTTCCCAGAATACTAACAGTTTTTCTTCGGATCGTGGGACACGTGTCACAATCTGATTCGACCTACCAGCCGTTTTTTACCTAGATCGGCGCCCCCACTAAACCTAAAAAGTAACCTATGCATTTAATTTTTCTTACGTCAGCGCCATCTTCAATCATTGCACGAATCTCTTCGTCTTCTCCTAGGTATCAGTTACATTTTTCTACTAATATATAAACTATTTTTTACTGTTTCATTATCTTAATCTCTCAGCAAATATTTCACAGAGTTTTTCAACCTTTCTTTCAAAATCGTTCTTGGATAGTTTTATGTTCACGGCTAGAAACGCTCTTGTAAGGCGGCTGGTTGAATCCGTCTGAATTAGAGAGGGCAAAAAAAGTTGAACGAGAGAGGCACATTGCTGCTGGATAACTCGCTTGGTGAAAGCCCAAGCAACTGCCTCACAATCAAAGTCCTCCAAACTGGAGGCCTCTAAGTCTGCATCCAAAGACAAACCCTTCGGATCAGAGATTTCTGTAAGAGCCCCTCGAAATAAGCCCTTCGGATCAGAGGCATCCAAAGTAGCTTATCAAGCGAAATCCTCCGGAACTGAGCCATAACCGGACACCAGGCCTCTAGAAAAAACTGGTGCTCAACCATCTGGATAGACCATTGAGCCGGAAGCTGACACTCTTCCATCCAAAATGATGGAAGAAGTGATAGAAGATAGTATCGAAGAGGCCCCTTCGAAACTGAAGTCACAGGGAAAACTGGGGATGCTGCCTCTGACAGGAAAGGGAAAGGCAAAGTGAAGGTTGGAGTGGCTCATTTGGATCTTCTGGAGTGCTTGGAGGGCAAGGTAGGACCTTGCTTCCAGAAGTTCAACATGAAGTATTTGTTGGCCATGCAGAACATTAACTATGTTTATACTCTTACTGCCGAGCTGGGCCGGATCCGGACAAAGTGGGGGATCCCAGAGTCAGTAAAGGTGAGGATTCCTGTCACTCAGGAGACTCCAATGGACTGAAAACTTAATGAAGTGTTCATCAACACCGAGCTTTTCAACTGGGGACTTAGATTTCCTTTAGACCCCGAGATCGTCAGGTATTTTCACCTGATTAAGCTTTGCCCAAGCCAATTAAGTAGAAACGCTTGGTACTCCGTCCTTGCCTGCATAATGGCATCAAGAATGTCTGGAATCCCTCTCCCTATGGAGCAATTTTCTACTGTGGCAAGCTTGTGCAAAAATCATCACATCCCATTCTATCACCACAACATGGGAGACAATTTCAAAGTGGTAGATGATTTGTTGGAGTCGGAGAAGAATTGGAAACTCAGTTCTTATTCATTAGTGGGTCATGGGAGAATGGGAGAAAGATCAAAGCCAAGATTAACCATGGCATGCTCACTAGTAGGTATAAAAGTACAAGTAAGTTCTTAAATCTTGTTTTTCTTCTCCTTTTCACTTTACAACTATTCCACTTCTGAATCACTCATTACTTCTTTTTCAGTACTACCAAAGGAGTACACTGGATACATGGAGGAGGGGCAGACTACAAGTGCCAAGTTAAATGCATGGGTCGCAGAATGTTGGGGGAACGCATTCCATAATTGTTTTACTTCTGGCAATTTGGTGAGATCTCATCTGTGGAATACCACAGGCCGGAGATATCTCACATGGGAAGAATTGACCACACCACCTCCCCCAGCTGTCATCCTCAAACGAACAGAGGAAAAAGATGGTAAACTGGCCTTGCCCTCTAGAGCCAAAGCTCGTAGCAAGATGAAGGGAAAGAAGAAGAAGAATGCACTAGAGGCAGTTCGGGTTGCTGCAGAAGAGACCGGTCCGGAGAAGCAATGAGGAATCGACGCCTCCTTGCTCCAAGTGGAGGAAGATGAAACTGTCAAGGAGACAGGAGAAAAAACCAAACCCACCAAAGCTTCCTTAGGGGGAGAAAGGGTTGCCAAGAAGAAGAAGGTCACCTTAGGGGGAGAAATAACTCTAGGCCCTTCAAAGCTTCCTCCTCCACCAGCTCCTACTGACCCTACCTTGGTAGAGAAAATTCTAACAGACTTGCAACTGGGAGAGGGCACCAGAGGGGGGCTTAACATTAGAGCCCTTCAAGATATTAGTCTCTACTTCACCAATTCGGAGAAAGATGACTTCGTTGGTCCTTTCCGTCCTTTAGGTTCTTCCAACATGGTAACCTATAATGGTAAGTCTTTTTTCTATTTCCGAAGACCAGGACACGGTGGCTCATTCTCTTTTGGTCATATCCAACCAGTGCTCGATTTAGAAAGGCAGGTGAAAAATTAGTCCACCCTTATCAACACCCTTAAGGGGCTTGAAGAGTTGAAGAAGGACAAGGAAGATCTGTCAACCAAGCTAGCAACTTCGGAGAAAGCTAACACTGAGCTCCAAACTAAGTGCTCCAGTTTGGAGAAAGATCTTTTCACCTTAAAGGTAGATGTGAAGACCAAAGATGGTGTCATTCAGACATTGTCCGACGAAAAGGCTTCTTTTGAAGAGGCTGTGTCTAAAGCAACCAAGGAGAAAGAAGACTTGGTGAAAGAGCTTGAACAAAGAGTTCAGGCCAGCATCGATAAATACACCAACGAGGTGATAAATTCCTTGGAAAAAAGGTATGCCGAAGTGAAGTCTGACATGGTACTACTTTTCCATGAAACGTTTCCGAAGAGGACGCTTGGTACCTTGTGGCAATATGTGGAGTATGAAGAAATCCCATTCCATATGATGGCAGACGGTGATAAAAAGAACTACTCTAGTGGAATCGATTATACCACCGATGAAGAAGAATGAACCCGGGAGAGTTCAAGCGATGAGCTCAAAGGTCCTAAGAAAGGAGGTGATGTAGGAACATCCGAAGGGAATAAGCCCTGAGGTTTCTAACTATGTTTTTTGCTTCTTTATTTTGGGCACTATTAAAGTCCTTGAATGGCTAAGGCATTTTAATGTTTTAATATCATTATCCGGTTCTTACCCGGACAGGCTTATCTTACCCAATTTTTTCTTTGTTCCATACTTGCTTTCAATTTTAATGGCTAATTTTTAAAAGAACCCTTCTGTACTTTACAAATATTTAAGGTGAGAGTGTTTAAAATCTCCGATGACATGTATTTAATGGTCATCATTCAGCCAGATTAATCTGATCTGTTAAAGATCTTCAGTATTAAATTGAAGACTTGAAAGGAATTGTGATCAAATCACACCGAATATTTTAAGAAGGCATCATATTTCATTGAAAAAACCAGACACCTCACTAGAACCTCCCCGCACCACCAGCGTAGGAAAAAGTATGCCCCTTAATATTTACATGGACTTTAAACAAGTAAATATTTACACAACTTTCATTCTAGATATAACCGGAGGTGTTCAATATTCCACGGGTGCTTTAGGATTCTTCAATCTTTGTCTTGAAGCCTATATGTCCGAGGCTTAAGCTTTTCGGAGACCTCATAAGGGCCTTCCCAGTTCAGAACTAGTTTGCCGAACTGCTTTTGTTTAGTATTCAAGAACACCTTTCTCAATACTTTATCTCCTGACTGAAAATCTCTTCTCTTGATTTTGGAAGCAAATCTGCTTCTCATCAACCCTTGGTAATGGGTGGTTCTAAGATGAGCCTTAACTCTTCTTTCTTCTATTAAGTCCAACTGACTTCTAATTGCCAATTCATTGGCCTGTTTGGAATAGTTGTGGACTCTGTATGATGGTAGAGTTGCTTCTATAAGAGTAATTGCATCCATCCCATATACCAATGCAAAAGGAGACTCTTGTGTAGCAGCTCCAGGAGTAGTCTGGTACGCCCACAATACTTCTTGCAAATAGCTTGGCCACTTCCTTGCAAACCCTTCTAAATTCTTTTTCAGACCGGACAGAATGGTCCTGTTTGCCATTTGCTTGTGGGTGGAAAGGAGAAGAGAAGCAATGCTGAATGCCCCTCGAGGCACAAAAACTATCCATATCCTTGTTATCAAATTGTGGCCCATTATCACTGGTGAGGGTCCCTCGACTATCCCATTTTCTTTCATTTAGTCCTTCTCCTTTAAAATCACCGGTGAGGGTCCCTGGACTTTGAAAAATCTATAAATTTAGTCCGTGAATCTAAGAAAAAACCCCAAATCAGGGACTAAATTTATAGATTTTTATCATAGAGATCAGTTGGCGTTCTATCATGAGACCACTTGGCGCATATCATGGAGATAAATTTTCTTAAAGCCTTTCTGTCGTGGATATGTGGATCATTGGTTTATAGCATTTTATATCATGGAGATAGAGATCACTTGTCTAATATTATATATCGATGAGATGGAGATCATTTGACTTATGCCATTTTCTATCATATATATGGAAATCACAAAGCATGTAGCCTTTTGGATAATGAAGATGGAGACCACTTAACGTATTGTTTTATTTAATCATGGAGATGGGTTGACAACTGTTATTTGTTTAGGGCTTATTTCATGGCCATTTTTTGTTGATGACGAACTTTGGCTTGTAGCCTCACATAAAGTTATGCAAAGTCTATGTTTATATTTATGTTAAAAGAGATTACACCTCTAAATATATGCAAAAAAAATAATTTTTCTCAAATGTATGCAAGTTCACTCATATGAGGTATGATATTTTACGATGATTAAGCTGAGTTATAAGATATACCTCCTTTTTTAGCTGAATTTTTGAAGTTCAAGTTATAACTAACGCCATTGATGAGTACTTATAATTCTTTGGATAATTCATTGACGAATTCATACTAAATATTTTCTTTTGTTGACGAAGAGTTATTTATTGATGTTGTCAACGAATCCTCCAAATGTTATCGATTTTTAGGATCGCTAAGTATCAGTTTTTTATAGTTGAAGTCGAACTTTCTATCGAGTAATAGTGTAACCTTTCATCCATTTGAACCCATTTGACGAGATGATTCCCATTAGACGAATTTTTATTTTGACAATATGCTTTTCAATAAAGGAATAATAGTTGTTGACCACACCTGAGTCTTATTTGAATTTCTTCAACAGAAGAATAATTGTCAGATAGTTGAATTTGAGGAGATCATTTTGACCACAACAGACGAGGTGAACCCCAATGGATGAGGATTTATATATATAATTTAAAACGGAAAATAATACGAGCATTAAGTTGGGAAAGACCGATGTTGTTTCCAAAATTGTCCACTACATTTCGAGTTTTCGTGGTTCGTGTAAGAAATTTTCCACCGACCGATGTTCTTTCCAAAATTGTCCACTACTTTAAGTTGGGAAGGACATTGTTAACTCTATATAGAGGTGGATATAAATTAATGCTACCTTATGCTTCATTCTTTTCGTTTGCCTTTATAAAAATATATTCGAATTGGTTTGGATTATGACATAGGCCGAAGTTGAGTTGAGGCCGATTTTCAGAAAATAATATGAAGGAGCTAGAAAGACCAGTTATACTATGCAACATGTGTCTCCTTTACCATGAAAGATTCATTTTAAAGTGAATTATTAACTGCATCTTTCAAAAATTTAGTTTTTTTACCTTGAACAATTTTTTAATGGACAATCTGGATAGATGTATCAGATAGCTTGAAGACCTGTATTAGGTTTTGAAAAACCAGAAGCATTAATTGAGTTAAGTGGTTTGCAACTGATGTTTTTGATATTCTGATTGTGAGTGTACGTGAACTACGAACTGAAGGTGGTGATAAGTCTATATTGCGTATATAATATTTGGATAATAATAAAATATATTTTAATTTAATTAGATGTGATATTGTTATATATTTAATAATTAAATTATGTAATGGACAGATTTAATTTCACATAAATTATGTAATGGACAGATTTAATAATAAAATATTTTCACTAACTGATGCAAGCAGCTCATCGGATATTGTCACATAAGATTTCTATCTTCTTGTTTTACGAGCTTTTCCCTTTGAAACATTTTTCACTACTTCGCTCTATAATTTTTTTGAAGTTTCTTCTTGTGTTTCACCTTCGTTATTTGAATGGATGGCTTCAGAATCTATTTCTTCCTTGGATGCCTCGTCCACCAGTTGAGGTGGGGTACTTGAGGGATTTTGTTGAGACGGTGTTGTTGACTCAAGAATTTCCATTAGGAGAGGAGAAGTGGTTGATGGATTCGAAGTAGTATCAACATTCGAAACGACATGAGCATCGTCACCCATGACTATGAATATTTTTCTTTTTAGAGTTTGAGGAGGCTGAGTTTTTGTTTCCCTGCGCAATGGAAAAGGGGGCTCAAGATTGATTGAAGAAGGAGTCTCTTCAGATTTCTTTAAAGAATATTTCGTTACCTTAGATTGATTGGGGATGATAATCTAGTCAAAGAAGGTGAGATTTGAGGTATTTTTGTTGTTTGAGTTCTTGATGACTGACTTTCTTCTGGAAGAGGCAAAGGTGAAAATACATAAGTATTGTTAGAATCAAAGTTACCGTAATATATTATCTCTCTAGACAAAACACGATGAGCGTTGCTTATTAATTCAGCTGCTCTGTATTCATCTGCTCTTTCGCTTATACAGATGTAGTTGTATGATTCGAAGACTTTGGAGAGCTGAGTTTTTCGAGAATTCTGGCTTTGGATCTACTAGTTTTCAAATCCTTTCTCATAAACTAGTTGAAGATTGAACGGAAATTTTGAATTTTCCGGTGAGGGTAGCGAGTAGATTGAAGAAACATATGAAAGTAGCCAAAGATTCTTTTTAATTTCTACAATTTCTCTCTCAAGAAATTATGTTTGTGTATCAAACAATAGTTCGCATAAGTATTTATAGGAAGAGAAAAGAAGTATTGAGAAGTGGAAGAGGTGAAAAGTAATTGGATAGAATTTGAAACGGTTGCATAGATAAGGATATAACATCTGTCATAATATAGGTCTAGTGGCAGACCTAGTGCCTAGGACATCATCATATGCCTAGAGATAGACCTGGCATCTAAAGTGTCATCATTTATTCAATCTCACTTCGAATCTAAGAAACTAGTGAAAGGAATTGTGGATAAAGGGGATTTTACTCTAGAGTTCATCCTTGAAGTTTGAAGCAGTTCGAATTGTGGATAAAGGGGATTTTATTCACCTCCATATATTTCCGAAGATATTTAGTTCTCATTCATTTACTTTCATAAGAACTAAGGGGGCTACTGATAAAGAAACAGAACTTCGAGGACTAAAATTTAAAAGAGTAAAACTTGTTATGAGAGATTGTATAATCATAGGAAAGAATTAGAGCTTTACGTTTTAATGAGGGGCTGATGTGCAATAAACCCCTCTTTGTAACCATTTCAGTTAAAGCTATGTCTTTGCGCCTCTATATAAAGGCCATGGTTGATCTAATAAAGCTCTCTGAATCTTGAGATTAACACTCTTGTTGCTTGACTTTCTCTCTCTAGAATCTACTTCTCTCTACATTTCACTTCTCTCAATCTCGTATAGAGAAACCAGATAATTACTCACCAACAATCATAGTTTTAACTCTTATTTATATAAGTTACTCAATACCCTTTTTCTCTCACCGTATTTATCTTTGTTCATTACACATTTGATACAATAAATGTGTAGTAATATCATGTTTAGCTAGATCATAAATATATTTCTTGTGCTTTAATATTATCTTGAATATAGCCTT